>CM076574.1:984177985-984719739 GCA_034641835.2 Pinus albicaulis
AATAAATTAATAATGAAATTTTTTAAAATATGTGATCTTTTTTAAATTTCCAAATTATTTTAGAGGACATGATTTATCTTGAGTAATAATGATGAATGTTCATAATTATCATTTCTTAAATAACACTAAATTTACCTTTAATTACTTAATTGTAATAGCATGTACCATGAAAAAATGTAAATTTAAAATGGTGACTTCATTTATGTGGTCAAAATTATCATTGACAAGTTCCTCTACATCTCTCATTTCCTCATCATTTCCAAGTACATCCACATCTCTGTCAGGCTCTCTATTTCTCCAACATTAAGGGATCCCTTGTCAAGAATTCTTATGCTTCTTGAAGAAAAGAAACATATGAAACAAAACCGATCAGATATGGAAGAGGTGTGGTGGAAACATATAATTGAATATGAGAAATATATTTTTTTGTATCGAAGTCAAGGATAAAGAAGAAAGGAGACATGGCAAAGAGAAGCTTCCAACCTTACAACAAGCCTTAAAAATGCATAATGTTGAATGTATGGAATCCATTTTCCCTGATACACATGAGAAGTGCAATGAAAAATCTTGGAATTTGGAAAATGTCATGAAGCTTACCTCAAGTTCCATTCATTTAGATCTGAAGTATATGGAAGAAGAAAAGCAAGAAAATGGATAGTTATCATGAATGTATGATTCTTTAGAAGGAAATTACATTTACAAGGCTATAGAGGACGAAATAGCATAATTAAAAACAAAAGAGGACTCTTTAGAAAATGGGTTACTCAAGGATTTTTGAATCCATATGAGCTACATTATCTCACTGATTCAAGAAAGTGCTCCAAAAGAGAGACAAACGATAGTGATAAAGAGACAATTTATTCATAAACAAGAGAAAGCTAGAATTTTAACATGAAATAGAGTTATGGGAAGATAAACTCTCCAACTGTAAGGAGGAGTCAAATTTGCATGAGTAGTAGTTCACTCAACATAATTCTCCACCGCTTATTCTGGAGGATAAAGTTCCTACTACGTCATCAATTGAAGAAGTCCCAGATGAGAAAAATCAGAAGAGATTCCTCGGCGTTATTTTAATTTGACATTCATTCACTATGATATTTTTTTTCTAGTAGTCTCTTTACCTCTGCCCTTAAATTCAATGACTCAGAAAATACTAGACAGAAGACACTTACCTATTGCAATCAGTTGAAAATCACTTGGGGAGGAATCTATTATTTAAAATATCGTGAAAATAATTTCATTTCAAAACAAAAATGTACTATCACTAGGGAAGGGAGTTATTACATTTAAAATTTGTTCCCATTCTTGTCACTACGAAATTTGATTGTTTCTTTTATTTGATGGGAAAATCAATGTTCTTTAAAAGGCACTAAAGTCTTGAATTATGATCCTTAAAAAAGTGGCTACATTCCCTGATTATGAGCTGATTTTTTCTTCTTACTTTTGGGTCTTCATAATGTTTGTTATTCTGACTGAGGTGAAAATTTCTAAAGAAATGGAATATTTTTCGTTCAAAGAGGAATTATGGAAATATTAGTGTAGATAATTTATTAATATAAATTATCTAAAGTAATATTAATTAATCATCCCCAAGGGTTAAATAGGGCCCAAATGTCTCTTATTCATAAAATTGATGATTAATATAACTCTATGCTCTATGTTCAAATGATAGGTGAAGTTGGATTTACCATACTTAAGCTTCTTAGTAGTACAACATGTCATAGTGATAAAATTTTATTCCATTAAATAATTCTAGCTCTAGAGCAGAGTTAGATTTCTAGGAGTAGTATCAGAGGAATTCAACATTGCGAATGTGATAGAAGAAAATAAATTCGTGGAAGGGTGAAGTCTGCCTAACTTGGTCATAAAAACCAAGTGCATCCCTTATGCAGAAAAACACACATGCATATTTATTCATATATAGGTCTTTAGTACTTTGGCCAAAATGTCTCATCCATTATGAAAAAAACACATCTTACATACAATTAATAACAAAGAAGTTGTTAAACAACAATTACCCAATATAGATATTTTGATTTTAGGTCAAATAAACATAATTCTCCACCCCTTATTCTGGAGGATCAGTTAGAGACAAGAAATTTCCTACTACCTCTTCTTTCTTATATGCTATTCTTTCCTATACCACAACCTTACAACGTTTCCTTTGCAACATCTGGTGCAAATTCTAGTTATATATATATTAAAAAGGTTTAGGGCGAAATTATGGAGCTCGGTTACACCTTTTGTCGAGAGAGGATGTGTTTGAGTATAAAAATGATGAATCGATCGAACGTTTTAGGTGCTTGATCGAGATTTTTTTAAGGGCTAGATCGAGCTCCTCGAGTGCTAAAAAAAAAACTTGATCGAGCATTGAAACTAACTCTCGATTGAGCTCCTGTGTAACCCTAAGCTCTATGGAGCCTTAAATCTGGAAAATTTAAAATTTATGTAAATATCAATAATGATACGAAAACTTTAAAATTTGAAGTACTCGACAGTTAAAAATAAATAAATTTAATTATTAATTACATTTGAATAGGTAATTAACAACGGTGTGGATTAATTTCTCATTCTATTGCTAGCGTTTTAGTGTATAAATTTGAAAAATTATTTTATCCTACTTGCTATTGAAATTGTATATTCTTATTTTATAATTTGGTAACTTAAAAATTAATTTTTAATATGATTTAAAGTTTTAATGTTTTTTTTTTTCTAAGTAATACTAATTATATTATATAATATAGAGGAAATAAAATTTGAAATGTTCCTGTCGGAGCTTATATGCTAGCCAATTCTGGCAGGGATAGAGTTCAAAAACACAAAATGGGGACTGCCCCAGTTGGGGAAAGAAGTCCAGAAATTGCTACCTCGAATGGGGAAACTAGGTATGAGCCATGATTGTCCAAAAATTTGTAGAACTTTTCATGTACAAGTAAAACATAAAAACAATGGAGTAAAAATTAGCAGAGGTAGCAGACCTCTTATTTCTAACCCTTAAATGGCGAGTCATGCTTTAGTTCTTCAGGAGGTGGCTCTTCAATAATGAAGAAACCATAATATTCTGAGGAGTCCTCTTCCTTATTTGATAGGTACGTTGTCGGCTCTAGCGTGGAGGCAGAGCACACACTTGCAACCACAACCTTTTCTTCTTCTATTGAGCTATCACCACAGTCGCTACTCGAAGAGTGCATTGCAAATTTAGTTGGCAGGCCCGTCGATTTTTATGAGTGTTGGAGGTAGGGAAGAGAAATGGTGGATTTTCATAAGTGTTTCCATGAGCCAAAAACAACGGAGTTGGATGGGACTTTCAGAAGATGGAAAGAAAAGGTGGCTGAGACATTATGTTGGTCCAGGGCTTCAGTAGTGTCGCAATTGAGCATGAATTCAGCAGGTTGGTCCTCACGGAGGGGGGGAATAGCTCTCATTGCGGAAGGAGATGGCAGGACGGGAGGATTGGCCTCGACCTCGGCCCCGACGATAACGCATCCTATGGCGACAAGGAATGACATCACTGGAGAGCTTAGGTGAAGTGAGGTGGGAGACGGGATTGAGTGAGGAGAAATGACAGGAGGCATTGAGCTATAGAGGAGGTGAGGAATGAAAGCTGGAGTGCTTCACACAGAGACCATCAATTTGAACAGATAGGCGACAGGAGGAGGCAATGGGAATTTTGTTACAGGGAGCATTGAAATACTGCAATGTGCATCAGCAAGGAATGGTGTTAATGCCCAGAGTAGGTGGTTTAATGAAGGCATCAGAGGAGTAGCTACAGAATTTATCATCAGCCATAATTGGGCCATGCACAACCATGTGGTTGTGCCATGTGCCTCACGGAGGGACATCCACATCACTCTATCTAAGATTCACCCACATCCAGGATTAAATTTTTAATGTTATAATTTATATAATAAATTTATTATAAATATAATCTAAATAGTAAATTGATTAAACCTAAGAAAATTTATAAATTTGATTTGATAAATATTATAATTTTTTATATGAATAAGTGTATCTAAAAAATGTGAATTTGAAATTTCCCGAAATGTATATTTAATCATATCTATTAAAATCTCTCTCTATCTCTCTCTCTCTTTCTCACACACACACACACACACTCACACACACAAACACATATCACTCTCAACCTATAAAATGTGTTTTACCTCAATTTTATCCTCACTTTGCACAAGTGGGAAGTATATATATATATTTTTCTTTCTGGTCAAAAGATTCATTATATTATCATTCTAAAAGATACAACAAGATACACCAGTTCTTCAATAGAACTAAGCATCACAGGATTTAGAAAGTACAGGTACAAACTTCTACAAAAAAATAAGTCTGGAAGAGAGCCAAGGCAACCGACGTCTGTGGTTATTTTCTATAAAAAAATTGAAAAAAGAGTTGCAGAGAAATACGTCAAGGAGGGGGATTAGGAGGAAATACTAGAGGTGTAGCGAAGAGGCATGTACGATTGTGAACGTGATAATCAATCTGTTCCACTTGAATTTCCAAAGCTCAGATGTGGACGTGGGAGTGCCGAAGACTCTCGAAAGAATTTACAGTCTTGTTTTGCAGAATCTTGATGTTGTTGATGGAAGAAATAAGCTCATTTCACTCCTCATACGTCTGCCTCTACATATTGTCCAAATTGAGTTGAATGTGTTGTAGTTGGGTCAGTATCGTGTCCAGGGTGACTGGGGCTTTTACCTGTCTTGGGGAGTGGACTGGGGATACCTCCATGGCCTATACTAAGTGTAGGCTCTCCGTAGACACAAAGTCAAAGCTGGGACCTCCATTTGACCATCTCTTCTCCATCCCTCATGTGAGTCCTCCCCTTCATGCTCGACCACATTTCTGTAACATACAACCAAAACCTCCCCCCACCTAAACTGCACGGTGGCTAAGAGAAGCCTTCATATCGAAACAAGAACCCATATCCAAATTGGATCTTAAAGTATGCACACCAACACCGCTTACTAGACCCCGGGTGATGAACAACTCTCGACCATAGGGTGTTGGCCTGGACAATAGAGCCTTGTTCACACTATCAATGTAAATTGTGTAGCCGAGAGACGCCCATCAAGAATCCGAGTCCTCCTAGCTCTACCCGAACTTGAACCAGCAACACTCATCAGGCTCGGCCACAAGCTTCAACACCTGCATAGCCTCAATGAACTAGCAACATCACCAAAGACATGCCCAATTGGGTTCATTCCCTGGCACGAAAAGTGTGATCTCTGTACCAGTATCAGCTCCACTCGCAATAGGAAGAGTAGTACATATATCCCACGGCAAGGAACATAATTAAAGCCACGTCCACACGTCCCCATGATTACATTCCTCACCCTCTGCAAATTTCCCAAGCCTTGGGTTGAGTCCAGATGCCCACACACAGGGTACTCTTGCCTACCTCTCTCTCACCATCTGTTAGCCACTCAGATAGTGCAAACATGGCCCATCAACCTAGATATGAAGCATTTGTATGAAGCGTGGTCCAGGTACCTAGGAGCCATAAACCTGAGCATGTGAGGGATCGTTAGTGTAAGCATGTGGCAAGTGGAGGCCCACCTCGCTCCTCTTCCCATGACTCCGCCAACTGTCGGACTGAAGTGACACCCCCATCGGGGAGTCTATATAGAAATTTCTACTTGTCACTTAAGTTTGCAATATATATTTTTAAAATAATAAAAACATAAGGAAATCATAGATCTTAAAATATTATTTGCCTAATTTGAATTTGAGTAATCTAGATTTAATTGTGTGCATGAAATTATCTTTAAAATAGTAATATTATAAAATTTAATTTAGATTAATATGCTTTATTTATTTATTATAATTTGATTTATTTATATATAAGTATATATTTTTTAAGAAATTCAAAATTGAATAAAGTTAATATATAATTATTTTCTTGGTAAAATCAAATAAAATAGATTTATAATTAAGGAAAAATAGAGTTTGGAATATATTTTAATATTTATGAAAATAAAAATGTGGAATAAATAACTTTATGATTTGCTTATAGACAATTATTGAGAGGCTTCAAATTTTTTTTTTTTTTTTTAGATAATTATGATAGCTCAATCGAGCCTTTGTTTAACTATGATGGAGATATTTGAAATTTGAATTTCAAACCCTTCATCAAGCATTTTAAACACCCTTCAGGGCCTAAAAAAAGAGTTTTAGCTCCTCTTCTAGAAATTTTTCTGCAACGCATATTTGTACCCTAGCAGACTCCGGGAAAAATTGGTCTTGAAGTGGCGAAGGGGCCCTCAATCTAACGGAAAATGAGTTTGACATTTTCAAATTCATATAAATTTTTTTATCCACTTTTTTGTAAACATAATGCTTGAAATTTTTTGATCAATTTTAAAGAGGCTGAATAAAAAATCAATATCATAAAATATACACGACAAAAAAAAAAATACCACTATCTTCGTTTACAAGTCCTTCAAAATTGTACTCTTAGTTTTTCAATTTATTTAAATAGTTGAAAAAAACCTTGCATGAACACTCTCCAAAACATAATTGAAATATTACTTCTCCAACTTTGAGAAATAATTAAAAATATTTTTTTCATAAAAAATAAAAATTTTATATGAAAAACTTAACTCTCTTGGTTACAAACTATGTTCATATATACAATTTTTAAAAATTACACATTCTAGATTAAGTTATGTTATTTGAACACACACATACATCTTAATATGTGTGAAAATTTGTAAGGACAATCATTTCATTTAATGGAAATTGACATATTATATGGCATTTACATCGTCAAGCTAGAGGGTTGTTTAGAGGAAGTAGGCTGTGATGGCACGATCTTAGCTTGAATAGTCATCATCATTCTTCTCTATGCTGATGATATTGTTCTTTTGGCAAGGTTCCCATCTGATCTTGATAAGAAATTAAGACTTCCTAAGGATTTCTGCTCCACCATGAGTATGACTGTTAACACTGACAAAACGAAGGTTATGATTATAAAATCCTTGGGGGAACAACAATAACAACTTGGAGGAAGTGTCTTCTTACAAGTGCCTAGGAATTGATATTCATCACAAGCTCAAATGGAACTATATCATTGAGAAAAGGATTAATGGAAGGTGGACAACTTATTTTTGCCTTGAAAATACTTGTAAAGCAACAAACCTTGTGATGTGGGATAAAAGAAGCTCCTCTTTGAAACTTTAGTCACTCCTGTTATCTTGTATGGATGTGGGGGTTTCAACATATTTAGAGAATCTTGGAGAAATATTGAGCAAATCTAGAAGTGTTTTATAACATATAACCTAAAACTTAAAAGAAATACACCCTATCCTATTCTCCTAGAAGAAGTGGTTCTTTCCCATATCGATAGCCTAACTATGACTAGGCTCCTATTGTATAAGCACAAAATCAATAACGTGGGAGACAATAGACTTCCTAATATAGCTTTAAATTCCATCCAAAACAAACTATGACTCAAGCAAGGTTGGTATAAATATTCCAGGGCCTGGTTAAACCATTGGGAGATCGACAAAAATTTTGCATTGAAAAATATTAATAACAGTAAAAATATTATTACTTCTAACATTAAAGAGAAAATGTGGTGTGAGAAAGATTTATAGGCTAAAAGAAAATTAAGATATTATAAGGATGTCATCAACCCTACTTTAGAAGATCAAAAGTATCTCTTTGTTTTAACTAGCTCAAAGAAAAAAACTAATATAGCCAAGAAAAGAATGAACTCCCATTAGCTCCATAGTGAAACAGGTCATTGGGAAGTTCCTAAAACACCATGTGTGAAAAGGATTTTCCATATTTGTGAGAATATGAACATTGAGGACGAAAATCAGTTCCTCTTAGAATGCCCTACATACACCCACATTAGATCTCAGTTTCATAATTTTTGTTGCAATACCGACCTTCCTAGCCTTTTAACATGTAAATATTATAGTGAGCTCAGGACGTTTCTCTCCAAGATCTTTGAGCATAGGAGTACGATTTTAAAACAAACTAAATAATTCATTTCTTTAGGTCTAATAGACCAAAATTTGGTCTCAGTGGATGTTAACCATCATCATCATGACACTAAATATTTTTTAAAAAAATATTATTAGGACAACAACATATTTCTCCACAATTTGTCTTTTTACTTCGAATCAAAATTCACAGTACTTACATGAATTTTGAGGGCTTCAATTCAATAAAAGAGGAAAAAATTGAAATTTTGTAGCCAAATTTGACCCAAAAGTGTAGCCCATCTTCACTTTTTCACCCTTTATTCTAGTCTAATTTATAGATGAAAAAATACTTTTCATTGGAATTAGATGATACAATTTCAAAAAATATTTGTTTTTGAGTGCATAATTAGATTTAACATGCTAGAAAACACTTGGGACAGTCATATTCTAAACAACTTAAAATCTAGTTTTTAAATATATCTACCAAATTTTGATTAAAATTAATAAGGAAAAAAATGTCAAAAAAATCATTTCCTCTATATGTTATATTGTGCCATCTTAAAAATCTAGTTAAATAGTAAAAAAATATAATTTCATTAAAAAATTATATAGAAGAAACCTAAACATAAAGTATTCACACTAAATAAAAAAATTTTTTTTTATTATATCCCTGTAATTCTACATGTCCAATGCCAGAGGAAATATTATATGAGCGTGAACATGTTGAGTTTTATGTCCACTATGCAAGAGTACATTCTATTGCATTATGAACACATACTGAAAATCATCCAAATCCAATATGTCATAGTTTAAGAAATTATTCAAATTCACCGGGCCAACTTTATTGTCACAGTTATGAAGATTATAGTCATGGATGGCCTCTCTTCTATGATATTCTATAATGTCCATTTATAATATTGTTTTGATTAGATTGATTTAAATTGGGTAGAATGTCAGAAAAAACATGAAAAGTATTGGAATTATGTAAATGAATATTTATTAGTAAATAAATAAATGAGATGTATGTACTCGGAAATGAGACACTTAGAAATGAGACTTATTAAATAAAACCTCATTCATAAATGATATTGGGTAATTCTATGATAATAATTCTATATGAAATTCTATATAAGCTTAATGGATGGGAGGGAAAAATACATTAAGTCGCTTAGTTGGAGAAATATGCTAAGCTTGGATGAGCATACAAGTGATGTGGGAGAGAAAGGAGGGCTTTTATGTAAAATCATATTCAAGTGCATTAAAAGGTTTGCAAAAGTGAGACGTATCTTGAGGAAGTTTTATCATGAAAAAAGGTATTAAATACATATTGAAGGTTTCAAGAGGGGTTGTTGATTCATTGGAAAGGAATTCTCAGCTCAGGGGTGAAGTGGAGAAAATAGTTATATCAAGAGGGGTTGTTGATTTGTTGGAAAGGAATTCCCAGCTCGGGGGTGAACTGGAGAAAACAATGCTAGGTTCGATGGAGAGTAGGTGTGAATTTCCAAGTACTCGACTAGTGATTTTACTTAAATTTAATGTTGATTTCTAATGAAAAATAGACTACAATTATATGTTACAATATATATATATATATATATATATATATATATATATATATATATATATATATATATATATATATCTTTGGATTCTATGATTAACATTATAAACCTTAAGATTATAAAACCGAATATATTATTATACATATTAGGGTTCATAATCTTAATCTTAGCATAAAGATAGTATAATTGCTTAGGATTTAGCAATTTTATACTACAATTACAATAATAATTCTATTAATTAATATTATTATATTATAATTATAATTGTATGATTAATATTATAAACCTTAATATTAAATTATAATTTTGAAATGTTGTAATGTGATATTAAACACATTGAAATGTAATGTAATATTGTGACACTGATTGTCACACTATCAGATTACAACAATGCTTGTAACACTATGGCATCAGATAGATTTTTGTACAATTCCAACATCATTATATTAAACCAAATATTATAAACACTAACATTAAAACACCCAATATTATAAACCATAAGATTAATGGTATAAACCCTAATATTATAAAGACTAAAGCTAATATATTAACCTCTAAGTTCAATATATTAAACCCTAGGATTAATATTATACCCTAGGATAAATATTATAAACCCTATTATTAATGTTATAAACCCTTGGATTAATATTTTAAATGATAATATTAATACTATAAACCTTAGCATTAATATTATAAACCATAGTATTGATATTAAACCCTAGATTTAATATATTAAACCCTAGGATTGTAAAATTTGTGATTATAAACTGAGGATTAAAATTATAAACAATAATACTAATACTATAAACCCTAAGATTCATATACCAAAACCTAAGTTTAATATATTAAACCTTAAGATTATAAACCCTCATATTAATATTATAAACCCTAATATTAAAATCTACTTTTGAAATCTCATAATACGACATTGAATAAATTGAAATGTAATAGAACATTGTACAAATGATTATACTCATTGTAAGATTGCAACAACTCTTGTCACACTGCATCATTGGATAGATTTCCGTACCATTCCAATGTCACAATATTAAACCAATGTTTTGAACCATGAAATTAATATATCAATGCCTAAATTTAGTATTAAACCCTAGGGTTATAAACGCTAATATTAATATTATAAACCCTAGGATTATTGTTATAATCCCTAATAAACGTTAGGATTATAAACCTTAGAATTTTTATCATAAACCCTATGATTAGTATTATAAAAGTTGAAATTAATAATATAAACCATAGTATTAATATTATAAACCCTAAGATGAATGTTATAAACCTAATACTAATATTATAAACCGTAGGATTAACATACATACCCTAAGATTAATATTATACACTTAGGATTAATATTAAACTCTAGAATTAATATTATAAACCCTATGGTTAGTAAATATATAAACCCTTGGATTATAAACACCAATATTAATATTATATTATATAGATTATATTAAACCCTAATACTAAACTCAATATTAAAATCCATAATATTAAACTCAATATTATAAACCCTAATATTAAAAACCTAATATTGTAAACAATAATATTAAACCCAAAATTGTGATGTTAGAATGAAACATTGGATAATTTGTAATGTAATGTAACATAACATTGTGAAAATGATTGTGAGATTGATTGTTTGACTAAGACATTGTTTGTCATAATGAGACAACATATAGATTTATTTACCATTTCAACGTGACAATATTAAACGCTAATATTAAACCAAATATTATAAACTCTAAATTATTAAACACAATACTATAAACTATAAAATTAATATTATAAACCATAAAATTAATATATCAAGTACTAGGATTATAAACTATAAAATTAATATTATAAACTCTAAGAATAATATCATAAACCGTAATATTAAACCCAATATTATAAAACAAATATCATGAACCCAATTTTAAATCATAATGTATTAAAATTAAATGTTTAATACATTAAACCCTAAATTTAATTTGTTAAATCCTAAATATTAATATTATAAACCCTAAGACTAATATATTAATGTTATAAAAATGTAAAATTATAAAACTCAATAATATAAACCCTAAGAGAGTAAACCCAAGGATTAATATTATAAAACCTAAATTTATAAACCCTAATATTAATATATTAAACCTCAAGTTTACTATATTAAACCCTAAGATTATAAACCCAAAAATTAATATTATAAATCCTAATATATTTTTGTTTTCTAAGTAAGATTGATTCTATTATATAATACATAAGAAATACAATTCGAATCATTCCCACCAGAGCTGCTATGCTAGGAAATTTCAGTAGGGATACAATTCAAAAACACAAAATTGGGACTGCCCCAGTTGGGGAAACCAGTCCAAAGACTGCTGCCCCGAGTGGGGGAACCAGCATGTACCATGATTGTCCAAAAATTTGTAGAAATATGTAGGAACAAGTAATACATAAAAACAGTAAAGTAAAAACTAACTAAGGTAGGAAACCTCTTGATGCTAATCCTTGGACGGTGAGTCATTCTTCAGGTCACCAGGAAGTGGCTCTTTAACAATGAAACAACAGTATTATTTTGAGGAGTCCTCTTCCTTCTTTGAAAACTGCATTGTAGGCTCTAGCGTGGAAGCATAACACACACTTGCAACAACTACCTTTTCATCTTCTATTGAGTTTTCACCCCTGTCGCTGCTTGAAGAGTGCAGAGAAGATTTAGTTGGCAAGGCCTCTGATTTTCTGGAGTGTTGGGGGTAGGTTGAAGAGATGGTGGACTTTCTTAAGCGTTTTCAAGAGCCAGAACAAGAAGAGTTGGATGGGACCTTCGGAAGACACAGAGAAAAGGTCGCTGAGACAATATGTTAGTCCAGGGCTTTTGTGGTGTCAAAATTCAGTAGGAATTCGACAGGACGGTCCTCACAGAGGGGGTTTGGCTCTCATCATAGAGGGAGATGGTAGGGTGATAGGATTGGCCTCAACCTCAACCTCTGTGACATCACATCCTATGACGAGGAGACATGGCGTCGCTGGTAAGCTCTGGAGAGGCGAGGTGGGAGACTAACCTATGAGAGGAGAGATGGAAGGATGCCTCAAGCTGCAAAGGAGGCGAGGAAAGAGGGAATGTCATTGCACAGAGACCAATAATTTGGACAGAGACCAACAAACTGCAAGAGAAGAAAACGAGAATGTCGTTGTAGGGCACCACGAAATTTTGCGATGGGCAGCAGGCAGGACAGGTGTTAATGCCTAGATCAGGTGGGTTAATACATGTGCTGGGTGAGTAGTTGCACCATTTAAGAGCATCCGCACTTGGGCTATGCAAAACCATGTGGTTGTGCCATGTGCCTTGCAGAGTATTCTCCATGTCGATGTGCCTAGGGATCACCTGCATCTGGTAGTTGAGCTTATTTTTGCACCAACTAAGTGCACGCAGAGAGGAAGGATGCATCATTTATACTGGAGAGGGGGCCAGAGAAGAGGGGAAGAGCTCGATCAACTCCTTTGTTAGCTAGAAGATCCATTGTTTTGTTCGCGGAACGACAAACATGCTTGAAGGAAATGGCACTATGATTCTGGAACCATCACTCCATGTGTTCAAAACACGCTTATAGATGCCAAATATTGGATAATTAGGAAGCTGAGGCTCCAGAGAGAAGGTGAAGAGCAATGTTGATGATTAATTGAGAATCGCCTTTAACATATAATGGGAAGAAGTTGTGGTCCTGTGCTAGATCAAATCCTTGCAGAAGTCCTTCAAATTCAACTAAGTTGTTGGTGTCCCACCCAATAAAGCCATAGAAAATGATGAGGGGGTTCCCTTTTGAACTTTGAAGATCCCATCGAAGCCAGTTGCATTTGGATTGCCCTTGGATGCTCCATCAAAGTTCAGTTTGTGTAGGCCATAGGGAGGAGGACTCAAAGTGCTAGGCTAGTCAGGATGGCAAAAGGAAGGGAGGATGTCCGATGTGAGACAAGGGAAATGGAGGTTCCAATTGGCCCATATTAAGCTCTCTGAAGGTTGGTTAGGGATGTCTGAATCCTGCTAGTGGTGCAAGGAAAGGATCTCCTTCATATTATTAAATAGATTTGTTGAGATAATTTCTGGAGGAGAAGTCTGATCTTTGAAAATGTGTATGTTCCTTTCTTTCCATATCGTCCAAAGGAGAAGCCATGGGAGGAGGGACTAGAGAGAATTGAGGAGCTTGCTGTTGAAGGGATCAATTTTCCATTGGCTGATAATGCTAAAGATGTCTCCTTTGATCCTGTTGGTTCTTCTACACTGAATGGAAATATTATCCCAGATGGATTTAGCAAAAGGGAAGGTGTCCAATAAATGATTGATAGTTTCAGCCTACTGAAGATAATTCAAACATCGAGAGGGGCCTATGAATCCCCTTTTGAGAAGTTTGTCCCAAGTTAAGATCCGACGCTTGCTGAGAAGCCAAAGGAATGTTGAGATTTTGGTTCATATACCAGGTCTCCAAATCTGTGTCCATATTGCATCAGGGGGATTCTGAGCATTGGGGTATAAAAAGTGGTATGTTTCTCGAGTGGAGAAAGTGCCTTGCGTGGTATGACCCCAACGGAGGATATCCAGATCTTTGTTGGGAAAAATACTGAGAGGGGGGGTGAATCGGTATTTAGGGCATACTCAAAACTTTTACTTGTTCATGCTCTAAAACCCATACGCTACTTTCCTGTTACAGACTCGCGTACATACGCAGATACCCTTTATGAAACTCGCGTATACACGAGATCTAATTATGCCATTAGTTCTTCAATTAAATCATTCCATCATTAATTTATTAGATGTTCTATAAATAGTAAACATGTGCAGTAAGAACAGAATAAACCATCACACATAAGCATCACACATGAACACCAGGATTTTTAGGTGGAAACCCAAGTCAGGAGAAAACCACCGCTGCAGTTGCTCAGCCTTCAATATTTTATTATAGAGAAAACATCTTACAACATATGTGCTGGTGCAGACTCCTACCAGCATGCAGGCACCCACCTGCGCTCGTTTACCAGCCTCTCCTGGAACGAAGCTCCAACCCCCTGACTCGTTTACCAGCCTCTCTTGGAAAGGAGCTACGACCCCCTGCTCTCGTTTACCAGCTTCACCTGGAAGGGAGCTACAACCCCCTGATTGAAGGCTACAACCCTCAGCTCCTCTATGGACCACGTTTCATCAATTTTCACACTGGATCCAAAGCTTCCTTTAGGACACCACTTGCAGGCCACATTTCATCATATTTTCAGACTGGACCCTTTCCATAATTTTTAAGCACAGTCAACCATGAAACAGATACATATAACTTACTGACAAATATCAGTAAACCAGCAGAACAGATCAGACATTTCTTACCACAGACTTCAGCAAACCCTAGTTTGCATACGCGCTTTCCTTTCTCTGATGTCACGTATATACGCGCTTCCATCCACATAAACCAGCGTATACTTCAGTACAAATTACAGAGCTAATTTTATTGCTCATACGCACTTTCTCTTCAGCGAAGCCGCGTATATACGTGCTTCCTCTGCGGCGAACTAGCGTATAGATCTTCAATCATTACAGAGCAGCATACGTCTTCAGATCAGACATTCAGTTCAGATTTACCCTTTTACTTCAGACAGATCTACGCCTCATCTCAGATCTAAGCCTTCCATAAATAGATCTAGCAGATAAAAATACATTTCAGATCTAGATTCCCTTCTTCATCATTGGTGCATCATGCAATCAAATATATCATTCAATTGTAACCCTTTCCATTCAGATATACTTCACAGAGAAGTATTCATTCAAGCTCAGACATCTTGCACCCACGCTCATGATTTGCACAATGAATTTCTTCTCTTTATATAGGTTTTCCCTTTTTCAATACCATGAGCCCCTTTTTCAATACCATGAGCCAAAACAATACCATGAGCCCAAAACCACATTACTTCCGATGGTATTCCTGGACGGGGTCATTTAGACGAATCATTACCCAATACAATGGGTCAATACCATGGTGGTTACCCCTGGTTTTGCACTTTATGAGCGCTTTTGCCCATACGCGACTTGGCACGTACTTTACCATGTGCATACGCGACTTCTCCTAGACAAATCCGTGTATTCCTTAAAACATACTCTTTTCATCATGGATCTAGCACATATTGAATTCCTTTCTTCATTACCTTCTGTACTCTCTGTAGAAACATCAGATTTACATCTTTAAATAGGTTCATCAAGACATATTCTATCAAGCATAACTTCATCAAGTAAGTTGCCATCATCTTCATCAAGTGGGTTTCCATTCAAGGAGAACACTCAGCATCATATTGTTAGCAAACATCATTTCATATTAGATTTACATCATTTACCAAGTCCATCAGGTCAAGAATAACTTCATCAGGTGGATTGCCATCAAGGACAACACATGTCAACAGTCTCATGTCTTCATCTTCATTCAGTGGGTTGCCATCAAGGACAACACTCTTCATCATATTGCCAACAATCTCCCCCTTTGGACTTGATGGCAACCACAATGGTGTTTGGTTACCACAACAGATAGGTACATTAATACTACATTGACACCATGTCACTCTCCCCATTTTTGACACCATTCTTTCTCTTCATTCAAACACCATGTCACTCTCCCCTTTTGACATCAAGGGCAAAGGGCGAATCAAAACCAACATACTCTCCCCCTTTTTTCCGCATGTGGAAGAAGCGTTTTGCAGATCTGATATATACTGAAGTGACCAAGCTCCCCCTGAGTTCATGCTGAATCTTCAAACATATTTTTCAATGAAGTACATGACTCTATGAAATTCCTATCACCAATGACTCATACTTACATCAAATATCCCATCCAGGTGGATTTACATATGAGACTCAACTACCCAACCAAGTGGATTTACAAATTTGACTCAGCTACCCAACCAAGTGGGTTTACAAAATTTGACACAGCTACCCAACCAAGTGGGTTTACAAATTTATCAAGTCCTTACATGACTGAATATTACAAATTTACATCATGGATCTCTACATGACCTTTTCATCCAACTACAAATATAACTTTAAGACCAACACCAGAAAGTCCTCAAGAAAGAGAACATATTTCAGAAACATCATAATGCCAACAATGCATTATACTCAGCAAAGCTAATGCTCCCCCTAAAACTGTGCATCCAAGCAACCTTTCCATATGACTAAGGCTCCTCCTTAGTTTGTGCATCCTGAACACTTTTACCAACAAATCATCAAGGCATCTTTATCAAAACATTAGAAATAGAATTATGAGAACTGGAACACCACCAGAGACACGAAACAGTATCAGAGATACCAAACAGCACTGCATCTGTGCTGAAGAGAGCTAACTCCAAACAGAAAAATGTCAGCAATCAGACATACGCGGTTTTCTGTGCATGAACTCGCGTATATATGCGACTGTGTTTCAGGAAACCCGCGTATCCAATACGATCTTCTAAATTTTAACCAGATCAGATCCTCTGTGAGAAAAAGACAGTGTTCAGCTTCTTTCTGGGGTATTTGAATGCTTCCCTGGACTACAGATAGATAGAACAGTGTAGTTGTGTCTTCAAGCATCATCCAACGATTGTAGCATAAGCACATTAGTAACCAAGCCTTTAGATTCTTTGCAGCATCAATACAATCTTTCCAAGAGAGATTATCATATCAGAACAACATCTTCAAATATGTGTCAAGAAATCATCCATGTGGTCCAATATCATCAAGACCTTCAAGATTTAACATGAAGTAACATATGTAGTCAAAAGATCTCAACCATAGTAACAGACTCTGCATGATCTATTTTTATTTCTGAATCAATCGACATCCAACTCATCCATGTGTGAGCACAAAAGATACTTATCAACAACCAAGGCTCAAAATCTCATCATAATAAACCATGTACCAAGTCATCATCATTTTGAACATGAGTATCACCAAAACCAAAGAATAAGCAGTCATATTTCCAACAATGCAATCATTAGTATTCAACTTGCTGCTCCCCTTGAACCAGTGCTCCTTCTTAACTTGTGCAACCTGAATACGTTCATCAGCAAGTCATCAGCAACAATCTCTGCATGAACTGCCCTTATCTCCGAATTATCAGACTTTCATCTCAATAATGAATACTCTTCATCAAAAAGAAAACAGGACTCGTCCACAATCTTCAACATAAGAAACCAAGTATCATATCATCATTATTTAGAACTGAGAAAGTAAGCTGATATAGAGTCAATAATACAGTCATAAACAGTCAGACTGATGCTCCCCCTGAACTTCTGCTCCAGATCTTCATTTATCATATAAGTTCTCTTATCATTAATGAATACGTGACTGTGTATGCTGGAACTCGCGTGTATACGTGAATTATGTTCATCGAACCCGCGTATGGAAAGTGAAGCATAGAAATTTTTCACATTCCTTCATCTCCCCCTGAACTTGTACTTCCTGTACCTGTTTTCTTCATATCAGATGCTCTGTCAGAAATACATATCACCAGAATAATCAAATCAACCATGAGAGACATCATACATTGCTCCCCATGTGACGATACATTACTCAATCGCATAATGTATCCCACATCATTCCTGCAGTCAATCAGAGAAGTAAGCCTCAGAAGCGGATGACTGCAGTAGGGTCAGAATTCCCTACGTTTTTGTTCTGTCTTCCATGTTTTTCCAGATTTGTTTGAACTTTCTATTTGTGTGCTGGAAGTTATCTAATTTCTCATATCTGTTCAACCTGCATTCCTTTTCTACATGCCCATACTTGTTACAAGAATAACATCTCATATGTCCAGAAAAATAAGCATAAGAATCATAATGAGTATCTCTAATCTTCCTTCTTTTACAATCAGCTACTTTATGTCCATACTTGTTACATGAAAAACAATATCCCTTAAAGCTATCAGAGTACCTTTCTGAGTAGAATCTGTTTTTTTGTGGCTGAATTGTTCCGCTTCTGCAATTTGCTGCAAGATGCCCATAATTATGACATTTAAAACATTTAACGTTCTTGAATGAATTCCTTTGAAGATTCATGTTTGTTGGTTGATCTTTTGTCTCTTTCAACACTTCGGGTTTAGTATTGTCATCCTCTGAATTTTTAGCACTTCCTTGTGAGCTAGATTCTCCTTTAATAGTTTCATGGAAACCAAGACCAAGTTTGATAGCATGAGACCTTTGATTACTCAGAATATTGTCCAAAATATTAGTACTATCATGAAACCTCAAAAGTTTAACCTTTTCTTCTAATTTACCTTTGAGAATGTTTACCTCAACCTCCAAGTCTTGACATTGCTTTTTCATGCTTTCTTCTTTCCTTCTTCCATCTTCTACTTGATCCTTCAGATTTAGAATCTCTTCTTTCAACCAATTTTCGTTTTCTTCACATGTTTGTTGCAGCTCTTCATTCCTCTTATTTGATTTTTCCAGATCTTCTTTGAGAGAGATGATTTCTGCTTCAAGGCCTTCCTTTTCAAAAGTTTGTAGAGGTTCCTCAATCTTCTTACTTGATGCTTCAAGATCTGTTTGTAGAGAGATGATTGCAGCTTCAAGTCCTTCATTCTTCTTGCTTGATTTTTTGAGATCTGCATTTAGATCGTTGATTTCTGCTTCTAGTTCTTTAATTCGATTGGATGCATAAGTATGAAACCTTTGATACTTGTCCACCTGTCCATTCAACATTTCTATTTGTTTTTCCATTTGAGAGATCATCTCTTTGTTGATAGATTCTTGCGACTTAGATGAACTTTGCAGTTCTTCAACTTTAACCTTGAGAGCTTCTTCTAGATCCACAACTTTACTTTCACTATGTTCACTATTGTTTGCACAACGAAAATCATTCAAAGGACCCCAATCACTATCTGATTCATCTTCTTCAATTTCTGCTATACATGTTTTCTGAGATATCTTCTTGTTTCGAGTAACCTTCTTCTTTTGCTTCTTTGCCATGAGCACTTTCAGATCATAGTCAGAATCTTCTTCATCTTCACTGGACACTTCATCATCATATTCATTTGCATAATAACTCTTCCTTTTTTCAAATTGTTTCCCTTTACCATTTTTTTCTCTATAAGGACATTTAGCAGCATAGTGACCAACTTTTCCACACTCAAAACATTTGAAGGGAAGCTTACCTTTGAATCTTCCAGTACCTAGTTGGAGTTTTCTCACAAAATTCGCTTCTTCTTCTTCGGATATATAGCTGGTTTCTTTGACAACTTCCTTTTCCTTTCCTTTTGCAGATACCTTAAAAGCAGCTTCTCTGATTTGAGAAGGACCTCCTTGTCTCATTTCAAAAGCAGTCAAAATACCATGTAATTGAACAATAGTAAGAGTTTCCAGATCTTGCCTTTCTTCGATAGCTGAAACTTTAGAATCAAATTTTGAAGTCAAAGATCTTAAGATTTTTTCCACCAGAGTAGTATCGGTTATGGTTTCACCCAAATTTCTCATCCGATTTAAAATATCATCTAGACAAAGAAAGAAACTGGCAACACTCTCATCACTATGCATCTTCAAATTTTCATATTCAATTCTAAGAGTTTGGAGTTTTTCACTTTTTACCTTTGTATCTCCTTCATAGCTCAGAATGATTTTGTCCCATATTTCTTTTGCTGAATGTAGCTGCATCACTTTAGCAAATTCTGATTCAGACATGCTTCCCAATAACACATTCACTGCTTTGGCATTGATTTCATACTTCTTCCTTTCTGTTGCATCAGTAGGGATACTTGATGGGTATTGATAACCTTCTTCCACGATTGCCCATACATCTGCACCAAGACTTTGCAGATATGCTTTTGTTCGTACCTTCCAGAATATCAGATTGCTTCCATTAAATAGAGGTGGCTTTATAGACGTTAATCCTTCTTGACTTCCCATTGCAACGGATCTCCTTCAAGAGATCAAGCTTCTGCAGAAGGACCTGCTCTGATACCAATTGTTGGGAAAAATACTGAGAGGGGGGGTGAATCAGTATTTAGGGCATACTCAAAACTTTTACTTTTTCATGCTCTAAAACCCATACGCTACTTTCCTGTTACAGACTCGCGTACATACGCAGATACCCTTTATGAAACTCGCGTATACACAGAGATCTAATTATGCCATTAGTTATTCAATTAAATCATTCCATCATTCATTCATTAGATTTTCTATAAATAGTAAACATGTGCAGTAAGAACAGAATAAACCATCACACATAAGCATCACACATGAACACCAGGATTTTTAGGTGGAAACCCAAGTCGGGAGAAAACCACCACTGTAGTTGCTCAGCCTTCAATATTTTATTATAGAGAAAACATCTTACAACATATGTGCTGGTGCAGACTCCTACCAACACGCAGGCACCCACCTGTGCTCGTTTACCAGCCTCTCCTGGAAGGGAGCTCCAACCCCCTGACTCGTTTACCAGCCTCTCCTGGAAGGGAGCTACGACCCCCTGACTCGTTTACCAGCCTCACCTGGAAGGGAGCTACAACCCCCTGACTGAAGGCTACAACCCTCAGCACCACCTTGGACCACGTTTCATCAATTTTCACACTGGACCCTTTCCATTCTTTTATGCACAGTCAACCATGAAATAGATACATATAATTCACTGACAGATATCAGTAAACCAGTAGAACATATCAGACATTTCTTACCACAGACTTCAGCAAACCCTAGTTTGCAAACGCGCTTTCCTTTCACTGATGTCGCGTATATACGCGCTTCCGTTCACACAAACCAGCGTATACCTCTGTACATATTATAGAGCTCATTTCATTGCGCATATGCGCTTTCTCTTCAGCGAAGCCGCGTATATACGCGCTTCCTTTGCGACGAACTAGCGTATAGATATTCAACCATTATAGAGCAGCATACTTCTTTAGATCAGATATTCAGTTTATATCTACCCTTTTACTTCAGACAGATGTTCGCCTCATCTCAGATCTAAGCCTTCCATAAACAGATCTATTAGATACAAATACATTCCAGATCTAGATATTCCACTTCATCATTTCTCCATAGGTGCATCATAGATTCAGATCTATTATCAAACCTTTACCCTTTCCATACAGATATACTTCACAGAGAAGTATTCATTCAAGCTCAGAAATCTTGCACCCACACTCATGATTTGCATAATGAATTTCTTCTCCTTATATAGGTTTACCCTTTTTCAATACCATGAGCCCCTTTTTCAATACCACGAGCCAAAACAATACCATGAGCCCAAAACCACATTACATCCGATGGTATTCCTGGACGGGGTCATTTAGACGAATCATTACCCAATACAATGGGTGAATACCATGGTGGTTACCCCTGGTTTTGCACTTTTTGAGCGCTTTTGCCCATATGCGACTT
Organism: Pinus albicaulis; assembly: GCA_034641835.2. NCBI lineage: Eukaryota > Viridiplantae > Streptophyta > Pinopsida > Pinales > Pinaceae > Pinus > Pinus albicaulis. The sequence continues at coordinate 984,199,866 of CM076574.1, forward strand.
GGCACGTTCTTTTCCGCGTGCATACGCGACTTCCCCTAGACATATCCACGTATGCCTTGAGACATACTCTTTTTATCATAGATTCATACTACATATTGAATTCCTTTCTTCATTACCTTCGTACTCTCAAGTAGAAACATCGCATTTACATCTTTAAATAGGTTCATCAAGACATATTCTATCAAGCATAACTTCATCAAGTAAGTTGTCATTATCTTCATCAAGTGGGTTGCCTTTCAAGGACAACACTCAGCATCATATTGTCAACAAACATCATATCACATCAGATTTACATCATTTACCAAGTCCATCAAGTCAAGAATAACTTCATCAGGTGGATTGCCATCAAGGACAACACATGTCAACAGTCTCATGTCTTCATCTTCATTCAGTGGGTTGCCATCAAGGACAACACTCTTCATCATATTGCCAACAATATTCTGTGCATATGATTTAATTTTACTTAATTTCTTATTAATATCTTTATGACTTTCCTCAAATAAATTCTCCTGCCATTGGGTAGCTAGGAGCCATTGATGATAGCCTCAGATAGGTGATGGCCTCCAAAAAAAAGTCACCTGATTGTTCTCCTTTGTTTGAAGTGTTTCTTGCCATTTGGGTTTATGAAAGCGAGTGGCCAACTTCAGAATTTGATACCACGAGTCCTCCCATAACCGAGCAAAAGCTCCTGATCGAACTTCCCAGAAGTTGTGCTCCTAGATTATAGCCTGATGCTACTTGGCAGCATTCCATATTAAAGAGCCTGATTCCTTAGGATTAAATCGAATGAGATCTTCCTGAGGCTTATTTTCTGCATATTTGGAGGCCCAGAGCAAGACCAAAGGGGTGTTGGGATTGGAAAACCAATTCCACCAAATGTGGGCCCCCATTACGAAATTGATGTGGCCGAGATCCCACAGTCCCAAACCCCCTACCAAGCTTGGAGTGCAAACATCGGTCGATTTCACTAGAGAGCATTTTTTTTTTCTCCTCTACCGCCCCAAATAAAGTTTCTTTGTAGTGTTCTGATGCTTTTGAGGAACCATTTGGGGGCAGAAATCATAGAGAAAAAATATAGGGACATAGACTAAATGAAAAATTTGATTAGGACAAGGTGGCTAGAAATGTTGAGAGTTCTGTGAGTCAAGGAGAACAAGCGGGATTCAAGTTTTTCCAAGAGTTATTTCTAGGAGTAATGCTTGATGGCAGAGTCAATGAGAGGAGCTCCGAGGTAATTAGAAGGTAGAGAGGCAATAGAGAAGCCCAGGATTCTGGCTATATTGAGTTAAGTGATGCCCGGGGTGTTAAAAAATAACATTTGGGATTTGTCAGCATTGACAGTGGTACCAGAAGCTTCCGAGAAGTAGTCAAGAAGGGATTTGAAGGTCTTGTCTTCTTGGACAGAGGGGTGTCCAAAAAGCATGTTATAATCTACGAATTGCTGATGAGTAATGGGGCAACTGTTGTGAATGATCATTGCTCGAAGGGAATGGGAGTTGGTAGCGCGATGTATGAGGCGCCCAATACCTTCTGCCATGAGAAAAAATAAAAATGGTGAAAGAGGATCACCCTGGCGTATGCCTCTAGAGGAAGAAAAGGGGGGAGACGCGGCCCCATTAATGAGAATGGAATAGAATGGGGAAGAGATTAGACTCAAGATCCAATGGGTACAAGTGGGGCTGAAGCCAAATGTTAGTGTGAATTCTAATCACAAGCATACAAAAAAAACTCACTTTAGCTGTGCATAAAAAACAACCCTAACATCGAAGATGGCTTTCAATTTCCTTAGATCTGCAGTTAGTTATTAGAATAAATGCTACAGAAATCTAGACCTATGCAATTAAAGATATTAAAAAACAAATAAAATTAGGAGTTTCTCCATGCATCCAATATACAAGACAAGAATGTTTTTAAAGAATTTTGTATTTATGAAACCTAGGAAGGAAACATAGAAATATGTTACTAGTCCCCCTCAATGGGATGGGTTCTTGTATGTCCTCGGCGCTTTAGATCTAAGATCTCTCTCTCTTGATGGTGTAGAAAACCCAGAAAAAAATTAAACTCAAGGGGAGCTCACAATAAAAAAGATAGAAAAAATATGACAATGATAGAGGATCAAAGTCATACCAAAAGTATAGATCCAGAGCGATCTTTAAGAAACAAATGGTAGTGAATAAATGGAAAAACCATTCTATTTATAACAAAATATTGAGTTAATCTAGATATTGGTGCACAATTAAAATATTATTAACCAAATCTAGATCCAACTTTTATGGAATATTTTATTATTTTTGTTCGACGGAAAAATAATTTGAATTTAGTCAAATCCCTTTATTTTTAAATAATAAATAAATAAATGATTTATTTATTATTTTAAGAATGTGGTTGAGTAATAATTAAATAAATAGTTATTTATTCAATTATTTATAAATGATTTAGTAAAATTTAACAAGGAATATAATTTAAATAATGTTTTAAATAATTATTCCTAGAAAATAATAATATAGATAGTGATTTATCTAATTAATTTTCCTATTTTGGGTTAAATATGACCATAAATATTAGTAAAACTATTGTTTAATTAATTATCTCTTGACGAAAATCAAACAAATAAGGATTTATTCAATTATTCCTCATTAGGTTTCTTGTTTAGACCATAAACAACTTAATAAATTATGGATTACTAAGTTATTTTTCATAGTGAAAGCAATTTTACTAGGGTAAAATTGGTCTTACATGGTGTACTTTGGTCCATCTAATAGTAACAGGTTAGATGACCAAAAATTGGTGTAACATATTTCCCCCCAGCATGTGAGCGTTAGGAGCTAACCGTATGATCGAAGTACGTTGTAAGAACTCAATCACTAGACACTGGAGGTGATGTAAGAGAGAGAGACATATAGAGGACAAGATCCTGAGGAAGTGAGACTTACAACAAGTCTCTTTTATGAGTGAGTACCTATTCTACATGAGGTGGGGGGGCATACCTATGCCCGCTGAGATAATAAAGTATAAAGAATAATGCATCTGAAAAAAAGAGGATTGAACTATATAGTACATGCTGTCATAAACATGGGCCAGATGAAAACATGATAATGGATCCCACATACATACTATGCCTAAGACAATAGCCAGGACTTATATAATAATATTTGAGTACATGAGATATAAGTACAACCAAAGAGGCCCTATGGGTCTACCTAAAGGGCCACCCCCTCATGAGGTCTGAAACATCTCACACACACCCGTGAATCACCAATACAATCTGCTGCATCATTGAACCATAAATTATATAGATCTCGATCATTCCATAAGGAGCTGGAGCTAAGAAAAAATCAAGTCAAAGGTTAATAAAGAGTCCCTTTGCCTGATATTAGGCATCGGGCAAGAGTGGAAGCTGGAACCAAGGTACACTGCCCTCTAGACCTATCTTCTGGAATGAATTAGCTGATGTCGACAAAAGGAGGTATTCCATAAGTGAGGCAATAAAGGATCCTCAACTAAGGCACGAGATATAATAATAGAGTGACTGATAGACTGACACCAGGGATGATGGTGGAATGGGGGTTAATGAGTAGCGGGCTGATCACTTCCCTTGTTAGAGAATAAAGTGCATAGTTAACCTGGTAGCTACTGACTCGACACCGGAGGGGATAATGGGCAATATGATAGGAGGCAAAAATGGGTGACACGAGAGAGGAACAAAGCAATGAGGGATGGAGGACTATAGCGGGATACAATGGAACTCAGGATAGATTCCATGGATGCAATGATGGCTCAACTCAAATTCTCTAACAAGGGCAACTCGATGATGCTGCCACACAAAACAAGCCTGGTGGTCACCATAAAAACATCAGTGCAATATTGTTACTCACAAATAAAATCAACATGATCAAGGACAAGTATGAAGGAAAAGTGGTGCCCCAAGTACAAGTTTTCCAAGTGTAGAAATTTGATTTTGAGGAGTGGTGAAGTGGCCCTTCTTAGAAAAAATGTTTGTGAGTGAAGTATCAAATCACAAAAAATAAAGGATACCCATTTGAGAGCTCGGTTATAGCTTTCCAATGGTGTTGATGGTTTGTCAAACCGAGCTATGGTTTGGTCGCAGCTAGTGAAATAAAAATCTAGGGTTTCTCTTTTAATAAGGCATTTTCCCTCCAATTTGATTCATTTGCAAGTGTAGATGTGATGAATGTAGAGAGGAGAAACCACCCTAAATCATGTGGCAATTGTAGCGAAAAAATCAACCATTGTAATTGAGATCTGTCAGTTGCAGGTAAGAGGCCTAACCATACTCTTTCAATTCACTGAACTAAAGTTTCATATTAGACACCTAGAGCTCAGGAATAGGCTAGGTTGCACTTTTTGGGATTTTTTATGTGACTTGGGTAGCAAGAACAGGGCAGAAAACTATGACCTGTACTAGGAAATGACCTAAAAAGTGCGACCTGTCAGAGGAAGCAGCTTTCAGTGTTGTTTTTGGCTGAGAGCTGGGATTTTTATGGTTGAGGGGCAATGGTGCCCCAAGCATGTTATGGTCATGCAAAATGCATTTAGAAAAGTGGAATCTAAACAAATTTTTCTGATGTGGTTCACCATTTTTTTACGTTATGGTTATATTATGAGGGAAGAATGGATATATGCAGTTTGAGAAAGGGAATGGAGGATTTACCTTATCTCTTTTGGTAATCCATATATGAAGAAAATGGACTATATTTATGGGTTTTCATACATGGTGTCACTTCCGAGAGAGTATATTTGGAGATAATGAACTGGTGCTCACCTAGAAAGCACATAGGTTGGTCAAAAACAATGTCTATGGGACTGGGTTACTGATGTAAGAGGAAGGAATGATGAGGGGGATGATACCTAGAGTGATCTGAAGTGATATGAGACTCTAAAGGTTCTTCTAAATGGGGAAGAATGATGGTACTAGATTCAACACGACCAGATGCACTATGAGGGTTATGGAGAATCGCTTCTCTTGGACTCTCAAATATGGGTGCCCCCTTAACAAAACATTTGGTGTCAATGTAATGACCACAAGGTGTATGTGGTTCGAATGCATGGTTTTGATGCAAGGGGGAATAGATAAAGTCAGGGGTGGTAAATGCCTTCATAATGTCATCATCGTAATAGTAGATGGGGTGACTGGTGGAATAAACACCACCTGATGTAGTGAAATTACCTAACTCTTCATCATGAAAAGAGAGGTTCACATGCGCATCGTGACAGAGGGTGACAAAAATACAAGTAGATGAAGGATCCACTGATGTTGAGCCTAGGGTGATCGCAGAAGGGAGGTTAGGCGAAACAGAAGGGGAAGTCCCAGAGGTGTCTTCCACCATGGGTCTCATAGATGAGGATAGGTAGAAAATGGTAGCCAAAGACTCTGTCATCTCAACATCAGGAGGGGAAATTTCAATGGGAGCAGATGTGTTCTTTGGTTTTGCCAAAGAAAAACTCCTAAGTAACGGAGAAATGGACTCGTTTTGCTCAGCCTTGAGTTGGCGAACTACCGCTAGAGAGGTGAAGAAGTCATTGAGGTGGGGACAAAGGTGAGTATAGTGGCCATGGAGATCAAGAAAAACATAGGGGTGGTTGGTGTGAATAATCTTGGGGTTCTTTGCTGCAGTCGTGGAAGAAAAAAGGGTTTCAGGGACCTTAGATTCAGGAAGCATGACATTAACCATGGGCTTGATGCGAGGCAAGTCAGGACAATTATGGGTGGCATGAACAACAACATAACACAAAGCACACGGGGGGTACACTTTGGAGGCTGAGGAGGAGCAGGGGTTGTCTCGAAAACCTTGTCTTTTGATGCCTTCTTATGGGCTTTTCCCCCCTCACCCAAACATTTCGCAACAAGAGTAGGTCCTTGTTAAGGTGGTTGAGGCACAGAAGCAAAGGGAGGGGTCATGGTGATCGTTTTGATCGAGGTTAAAGAAGTATAAGGTTTGGGCTGACTAGGTGGGAGAGTGGCTAGGGTATCAATGTACCAGATTGAGATCCCCAGGGTCATGTTATGGAGAGAGAAGGTAGCCATAACAGGCACCGAAAATACTCTAGGAGGGGGAGCTAGAAATGATATTTGACCAGAGGGGTAGTGGTTAGGCGGGACGGCTCCGAGATGGTTAAGGCTAGGGGGAACCGTTCTAGGAGGGTAGAGAGTCTCATGGACACCAGCTACGGATAAGGTAACTTTAGGAGGGGGTCCTAAAGGGTGAGTCGAGGTGTTAAGAGTAGGTTCTAGGGGGCGGGGCTATTGACTAATCGAACCAGTCCATTTGAGGTTAGACCGAGACAATTGCATCATGCAAAAATTTGACGAGATGGGGTCAGAGATATGAGGAGGGAGACCAGGGAATGAACCAAGAAAAGAGGAATATTTATAGACTCCGGGTGAGATACTGGTTGGAGGTTCGACTATTTTTTTACTGGCCACCAAAGAGATGATGGACTCAGTGGAGGTCTGAGACTTCGGTTTGTAATATGTCAATTGGCTGATGGTGACAATATTTCCATTGTAGGGAAATCACATCTTATTGTGAACCGTATATGGGACAAAAAACATCTAATAAGTGTAGCTATGACCCAATAGAATGTTGTAATCTAAGGGGGCATCAATGACTTCTATGTGAACACAAACGGTCTTTCCCACAAGAGTAATAGGAAAATTGCGGAACATGCCAAGGGGTTGGGAAGAGTGGCCATCCCATGCTCAGAGGGTGATAGTGGAAGGGGATAACTCAGGAGATCTGAGTTGCTTCCAAACTGAAGCATACATCATGCAGGTGGATGCCCCATCGTCAGTGATAAAATGAGAGACGTTGGCATTCTAGATCTTGACAAGGATTTGGAAGGCGATAGAAGCAAGAAGGTGGGGATGTTCTAACTTGTCAAAATCAAAGACAATCAAATGATCATCTGAGGGATCCAAAATTCCCATGGTAGTTATTATAGCATTTCGTTGTGAAGTGCACAACTGGAGGAATTCCATCATTGACATGGCAGCAGGGGATTGTGCCAAGTCATCTACTATACTAGATGAGCTAGAAGCTTTACCAGAAGAAGCATTTTGGTGTAATGGTCCCTTGGGGATCTTGGTATGAACCTCTCCCTTAAGCTGAGGGATCGATAAAGTAACATTGGGTGTTGAAAGAGGCTCTGTGGGACTTGAAGAAGGGGGCTTGGTGGCAGATGTAGCAGGGGGCTTGTTGTACTGACAAGACTGAGTCTGAAGGTTGAGGTCAATGGTAATGGGTTGGTCAGAGTTCGTCATGAGAATATTCTAATCAGAGGTACGAGATGGAGGAGGTTGAGTGGATGCCTGACTTTCAGGGGGTTGGTTAGCCACGAATCATTGCTGGGGAAAGGATTGGTAAACATAGTTGGTTGGATAAGGGCAGCATTGGGAGGAACCGAAGGGGAGACATTCTATGCTTGGGATGTTTCTTAAGATTCCCACATTTGACGCATCTGAGGAAAAAGAGGACAATCATGGGTGTAGTGACCATAGACATCGCAAAGGAACAAGGTTTATTCGTGTGAACAAGTATGTTCTGCTTGGGTTGAGTGCCCTATTGTTGGGTTGCTGTGTTAGGTGCATTCCCTTGGGGATTGTTTCTTGGATTACTTGGGTTAGATTGTTTTTGCTTGCATTTCCTCTCCTTTTTGGAAGTATGAGGATTAGTTGCACCCTACCATGCATACACCTGGCCATAAGGGGTGGTGGCTGCTATTGCAGGGGTTGAGAAGGAAAGGAAGGTTGAGGTGCTAATGTCGGAGGAGCTGAAGCACCATGCTACATATAAAGATAATAAGGAGGTTGGGAAACATTGGGGTAAACATGTTGGGAAAAAGGAGGAGGCATGTCGTATCCTAGATACATGCTACCAGAAGGGGGGAAAGTGTTGGAGGAGATGGCCCCTCCCAGAGGGAAACCATAACCCATGGGAGGATGAGTGTACATATGAGAAAGTGCTCCAATGATACCATTGGCGACATGGGATGCCCCTGGTGTGTTCGCACCATCGGGCCTAGGGAGATCAAGTAATACAGTATAAACATAACGAGACTGTTCATAGATCAGGTCATATTTCAACGCAATCTAGAGGGAAGCTTCTTCAGTTTGAGGGAAATGAGATGTGACATATTTTCCAATAGCAGGCAAAAATTATTTGAGAAACCAGTCCATGTAGACATGGTCTTTGAAGTTAGGGGCTTGACATAGGCTCTTCCTTCTTTTCCATTCTTGGACATGATCAGATAGGGAGGTCACATACGATTGATAGAAAGAGGTCAAGAGTTCGATAACGATGTCATAGAGAAAGGGAAGCTGGAAGTAAGATAGAAAAGCCCTGGGAAGGGTCAAAAAGTAGTATCAGAGGAGGAGGCTTGGTCAACATACCACTTGGAAGCTTCTCTAGTAAGCATACACTACAACAAACAAAGACAAATATATTCATTGGTGATGGAGTTAGACGAACACCACATGTGGAACAAACCAACATGGTTGGTAGGATCCTCTCCAGCAATACCTTCAAACTTGGGGATTTCTGAAGGGAGTTTGGTTGGCATAGCAGGCCAACCAGGATCATGGTGTATGGGTTCATTAATCAACTGGTTAAAATTGGGAATACTGAGGCCTTCCATATAAGGGAGCAAGGGAGCAGCTGGAATAATTCCTGTTGGAGCCCCACTAGTGGTATTCCAAGAATTAGGGTCTGGGCTACCACCAATGTTAGGTCCTGAACCAGACATGGTGAAGGTGATAGGAGGAGAGCTAGGGATAGAACCATAAGGGGAACCCGATGAACTAGAAGTAGAGTTAGAATGAGGACTCAGTGAAGGACGAACTCGAACCCTACACAGAGGAGTAAGTCTTCCTATCGTAAACTGAGGATGAAGGCCAAGGAGTCTTCGGGATAAGCGCCTCGGGGGCGCAATGCTGGAAAACATACATGGATCATAGAAGGAAGAGAGAACAACAAGGGCAAGGACGTGCGGGAGCAAATGATTACAATGTCGAAACAAGGGTAGGGAGGTGCAAGATCAATTCATTACAATGTTATAGTCTTGGCCTAGTGTTGTAAACCATGTGCTCTTCACTTAGGGTGTGTGTGTATGTGTGTTAATTTTAATTAAGCCTAGATGTGTCTAGAGAAAAAAGAAAAAATATTTTGTATATCTATAAATAAATCTGAAAATGACAGTAAAGTAAACTGAATATGACAGAAAATAAACAGCTAAAGATGCATCAATTTAAACCCAATGAGAAGGGCTTCCCAAAAACTAGTCTATGGGTGGGAAAAAACTAGTCAAAACACATGAAATGGCCAATGGATCTAAAGTCAGAAGGGACATGGATCTAAATGTCACATATGCGGGAAATAGGTGTATAAAACAACAAAAAACCAGAGGGAAAAGTGCTACAAAAATGGTGGCAAAAGGCTACAACCTGAAGGGAAACAGAGGGGACCCTAAAGGAGGACCAAAAAAAAAATAAAAATATGTTTTTTGGATGGATGAATAACCAATCCAAAATGGATCTGAAATTATAGGTTCATATCCAAAAAATGGTTGAAGACACTGAAATTTCAGACAATGTGCTTCAACTAAACTCGTCCTAAAAAGGTGGAAGCGTACTGAAGCCCTAAGGGGCCATGTTACTACTTCAACGAGTAAAACAAAGAAAGTATAGATCTAAGACGGGTCGAGAGAGAGGTTAGACAACCCTGAACAGTAGCCTAGACAAACCTAGAAAAATCACAGAAGAATTCCCACAAAAAGTTTAGGTCACAGTTTTTGACCTGTTTTCCACTGAGGTCACAGTTTTATGGCTGTTTTATGCGTCCTAAAGGTTGAGGTCACAATTTTTGGCCCAAAAAGTGTGACCTACAATTTGGCTATATCAGGAGTGAGTTTCAAAAAAAATGTTGTGTCAGCTGTGATTGATACCTGTCACGTGCGCAATAGGCCCAGAAACACACATAAGTTAGATTTTTTACTGTTTTAGGGTTTTAAAGGTTAAAAACAACATCAAGAAATGAAAAATAAGAAGCTTAATAAAAAATCTATGGGTTGAATTATTTGGTCATACAGGGATCTAAAAAATGACACTAGTCATAATTGTAACCCTTGTGATGTCGCTAGTTGTTAGTGTGAATTCTAATCATAAGCATACAAAAAAAGCTCACTTTAGCTGTGCATAACAGGAAACGCTAACATCAAAGATGACTGTCAATTTCCTTAGATCTACAGTTAGTGATTAGAATAAATGTTACAGAAATCCAAATCTATGTAGTTAAATACATTAAACAAAAAATAAAAGTAGGAATTGCTCCATGCATCCAATAGACAAGACAAGAATGCTTTTAAAGATTTTTGTATTTGTGACACCTCAAAAGGGAACATAGAAAGATGTTACTAGCCCCCCTCAATGGGATGGGTTATTTTATGTCCTCAACACTTCAAATCTAATATCTCTCTCTCTTGATGGTGTAGAAAGCCCAGACAAAAATGGAACTCAAGGGGAGGTCACAAGCAAAAAGATAGAAAAAATATGAAAATGATGGAGGATCAAAGTCATACCAAAAGTATAGATCCAAAGCGATCTTTAGGCAACAAAAGGTAGTGAATGAATGGAAAAGAATTCTATTTATAACAAAATATTGAGTTAGTCTAGATATTGGTGCATAATTAAAATATTATTAACCAAATCTAGATCCAGCTTTTATGGAATATTTTATTATTTTTATTGGAGGGAAAAAAATTTGAATTTGGTCAAATCCCTTTATTTGTAAATAATAAATAAATAAACGATTTATTTATTATTTTAAGAATGTGGTTCAGTAATAATTAAATAAATAATAATTTATTCAATTATTTATAAACGATTTAGTGAAATTTAACAAGGAATATTATTTAAATAATGTTTTAAATAATTATTCCTAGAACATAATAAGATAAATAGTGATTCATCTAATCAATTTTCCTTTTTTGATCTATCCTGATGATGAACCACATAGTATTGGTTAGAAATGTCAATTCTAACAAAAATTAATGCAATTAATCTGGAAGATTCTACACACAACACAAATTGCAAAAGCCTCAAATCAATAATTTTCTTGTTTTGGGTTAAATATGACCCTGAATATTAATTAAACTACTGTTTAATTAATTATCCCTTGAGGAAAATCAAACAAATAAGAATTTGTTCAATTATTCCTCGTGGGGTTTCCTGTTTAGACCATAAAAAACTGAATAAATTATGGATTACTAAGTTATGTTTCATAGTGAAAGCAATTTTACTAGGGTAAAATTGGTCTTACATAGTGTACTTTGGTCCATCTAATACTAACAGGTTAGATCACCAAAAATTGGTGTAACACCAAATTCCAAGAGAATTTGATTAATGTAATCCCAGCTTAATTTGTCAAAAGATATAGAGAAGTTGATTTTTAGAAGCATATCTGCTTTCTTCAAAGATTTCAAGGAGTGGGTAACTTTGTGGGAAAGAATGATCCCATATAGAATTTGATGGCCTTCCACATATCTTGTTTGTTTTGGAGAAATTAGCAGAGGGGGGATGGGTTTAAGTCTATTGGTGATCACCTTGGAGATGATATTGTAGATGACATTGCATAAGGTGATCAGTCTGTACTTGTTGGGAGTGATAACATGCTCTTATTTGGAAACAAGAGCAAGGAAGGTAGCATTGAGAGAAGGGAGGATCCATTACATGCTTCTTGACTCCTCCACCATATCCCATAATTCCAGTTTGATGTTGTCCAAAAAGAAGTGGAAGAAATTGGATGTGAATCCATCACGTCTGAGAGTTTTACCGTCTTTAAGTTGAGCCATTGCCTACTCAAATTCTTGCAGCGATACCGGTTTGAGTATAATTTGATTATGCTCCTTAGTGATTATCTTTTGTATATCCTGTGTGATCTTGTTGATTGCTGGTTCCCTATTAACTTGAGGTTGTTGGAGGATGTTCTTGAAGTGGTTGAGGAGTTATTTTTATATATCCTTGTGGTCTTCAAGCTTGTACCCTTCACCGTTATTAAGGATGGAATTTCAATTATGCATCCAGCTCTGAATGATGGAGTGGTGGAAGAATTTGGTGTTCTCCTCCCCCTCCTTGATCCATCGAATTCTTGATTTTTTTCTTCCAATAATCTCTTCTTGAAGTCCGCATTCATCCAATCGGGTCAAGAGACCTTTTTCTTGAAGCGCTAAAGCCTCCGATCTACCTTATTGTATGATACGGAGCTGCAGATCCACCATTTTCTATTCCAATTCTTTTTTATGCTCAAATATTTTGCCAAAGGAGGATTGATTCCATCTCTTGAGAGAGTTTTTTAGAAACTTTAGTTTATGTTGTAATTGATACATATTAGATCTCGCAGGGGGAATGAGATTGCTCCACCAAGAGATGGCCATGTCTTTGACTCTCGAATGAGAGAGCCAAAATTTCTCAAATCAAAATGGCATGTTGCTCGCAACCCCAGGACGCGACCAATGTAGTTGGATTGGCCAATGATCAGAGCCTAAGGTAGGAAGGATCAATGAATAAATATCTCTACCAAGGTGGATCACATTATCCGATATGAGAAATTGGTCCAACCTCGAAGCTGTCTACTGGGATATTTTTCCTCTATTGTTCCATGTATGAATACCATTGGAGGAGGGGAGGTGGATCAACTAGTTTCTTTGAATGAATTATTTGAAGCTAGTGCCGTTGAACTCTAATCTGGGCCAACCTCCTTTTTTTTCCTCGAGTTTGGTGATCATGTTGAATTCATCGCCAATGATCCAAAGGGGGTGGAGACGAATGGAATTTTGGATCTCAATGGAGTTAATAATGACAATTTTCTTGGGGGGGGGGGGGGGGGTTGGGGAAAATAAATGTTGCTAAGGTGGGCATGGATGTTGGTTCCTATCAGATGAAAAGTGGCCTGAATGAAATTGTGAGAGGCATGAATATCAGATAGGGAGATGAGAAGGGGATTCTAGACAATGGCTAATCCACTTGAGGCACCTGTGGCACCAACAGGAGTGGTGTTGCAGCCTTTCCATAGCTTAGTGATGATAGAGCTTAGAGTAGTACTAGTGCATTTGGTTTCTTTCATGAAAAAAAGGTTGGTTTTTCTTGCATGATTTTATTTTTTATCATTCGGTGCTTGGAGGGGCTGTTGAGCCCTCAAATGTTCCAAGAGGTGAGCTTCATTGAGAACTAGGGGGGACTGGCTGGTAGAACTTGGTTAGCTTGAGGTATCGCCCTGATTCAACTAGTATTTCTTCTAGAATGATGGTTCTTTGGAGATATGTGCGTCGCCCTCTTTTCTGTGACTCCTTCAAGATTTGTTTACTGTCCCATGAGTTGCCTGCATATATGCCTAGGGTGTTGAGTTGTTGTGCTCTTAAGAGAACTACTTCCAGGCTACCAATCTATCTGGGAGGGATCTTGTCATAATATTTATTTTTGCAGGCAACCTCTAGTCCTAATATGTACATATCACCTAGATATATGCTTTCTAGTTCTCCCTCCATGTGGGAGGGTTGATCCATGGCCGCTTTGGTGCCTTCATCCTGTACTGCTTGGGGTTGTTTGTTGTCTACATCAACGAAGGAGGAGCACCCAAGAACTATTTATTTGTCTTTGCTGGATTGGCCTTTCTGAAGAGCTTGGGGATGAATGATAGCTTGAGTAAGGGTAGGGTCAGTGGTGAGCGAAGAGGTCTGAATTTTTTCAGGGATGGAGGCTTTAGAGGGATTAGAGTTTTGAAGGAAATATTCACCTTATAGGGTGGATTTATTCTCCATAATGTCGAGGTTGTTGTTGGTTAAGGGGTGAGAGGATTTGGGGGCAGTAGGAGGTTTTTTGGAATGCCTCTTGCGAGTAGGAACTTTGGTAAAGCCTTCAGTATCAATGGTTTCTGTTCCTAGGGGAGGATTTGGAGGTTGAATGAGCAGATAGTATCTTAAGATATGTCCATGCTCATGTCATCTATGGCAGTGAAAAGGCACATATTCGTAATCAATTGTTTGGACCCATTCCAAATCATCATGATAGAGACTTACCAAGTCCAGAAGAGCTTTAGCAAGGTGCATGTAGACACAAATTCTTGCGTACATGATATATATTTTGATTTGGGTTTCTTCTATGGTATTAATGAACTCTCTGAGGTTATTTCCTATGTCTTTTATGGATTCCTCATCCTAGTATTCTTGCGGTAGAGAATACATCCAGATCCAAACTGGTGCCTATTTGAAGTCCTCCTTGTCTGGATTGAACCTTTCAACCCAGTCCCATAAAAAGAGACTTGCATAGTTGAAAAAATATGGTCCGCCATCCATAGTATGATTTTTGTCCTCAATGTAGTTCAAAATAGCATTGAAGAAGCCCTTTGATCCTAGATGTAGGGTGATATGCCCTTTGGGCTTCCATTTGGAAGAGATCCAGCCATGGAGCACTTTCTTAGTGGGCCAAAAGCCTATGAATTTTCTGATGAGGGCATGGTCCTTCATGTATTAGATTTTAGCATTGATACGGTGTGCGAGAAGGTATATTTTGGGTCGTTCTACAGCAATCAAGATGCAAGTTGAGGAAGAAGCCTTCTTCTGTTCCATTTTGTCTTTTTGTTCCTATTTTTCATTTTGTTTAGCTGTCACGTCTTCTAGTGAGCCTACAGATTCAGAGGGTGTAGTCCGTGCATTGAGGGGTGCTTTTACCTTTTCTATAGTTGAACCTTCAGGAGGGGGGTGGGGAGAGATCACCCCCCATATGGCGTCGCCATTACCCGCGACAATAAAAACTAATATCGTGGAGCCTAAGGAGCTGATTAATGCCATTGTGAGGGAGGGGAGGAGCCCAGATGGCTCCCATTGCGGGGTTTTTGAAGCCTTGGGAATCCGTCAGGGAGGCATCGGCTCTTAGGGTTCACAGTAAAAAAAAGTAAAAAAAATTTATAAATCCTAATATTATAGCCCCTATGTTTAATGTATAAAACCATAAATTTAATATATTAAGTCATAAGATTAATATTATAAACAATAATATTAATATATTAATATTATAAAACTCTAACAATATATATCTCAATATTATA
Organism: Pinus albicaulis; assembly: GCA_034641835.2. Classification (NCBI taxonomy): domain Eukaryota; kingdom Viridiplantae; phylum Streptophyta; class Pinopsida; order Pinales; family Pinaceae; genus Pinus; species Pinus albicaulis. Next base: position 984,214,982 of record CM076574.1, read on the forward strand.
AACTCAAATATCAACATTACAAACCCTATGATAACAAACCTTAGCATTATAAATCCTAAAATTATAAACCCTAATATTCATATTATAAACCCTAGCATTAGTACCAAAAGCTAAGATTAATCCTATAATCCATAATATTAAACTCTAATATTATAAACCATAATGTGAAACTGTGTTTTTTTAAAGTAATAACACGACATTGAATAAATTACAATGTAAAGTAAATTGTTATATAATATAACATAATATATAATCCTTGGGTTGATAATATCAATCTTTTGGTTTATAATCCTAGTGTTTAATATATTAAAATTATAGTTTATTTAAAGTATAAAACTTAGGATTTTTTAATATATTAACCACTAGGATTATAAACCATAAGATAAATATATTTTAAATCATAATTTTAATATATTAAACCCTATGATTGACCCTAGGATTATAAGCCCTAGAAATAATATTTTAAGCCATAATATTAATATTATAAACCCTAATTTATTAACACAATATTAAACCCTATTATTAATTCCCAATTTTATAAAATTTCTTTGTGACATTTCATAAATCACAATGTAATGTAACATTGTGACAATTATTATGAGATAAATATCATATTGAGATAATATTTGTCATAATGGGATGCTCGATAGATTTCTATATCATTTCAATGGAACAATATTAAAAGAAATATTATAAACCTTGACATTATAAAAGACAAAATAAAAAACCCTAAAGTTAATATTATAAACCATAATATTAATATATTAAACCCTAAGATTATAAATCCTAGGATTAATACTATATATCCTAAATTTATAAACCCTAACATAATTTGATATTATAAATACCAAGATTAATATTACAAGCCTTAGGATTAATATTATAAATTTCAGGATTAATATTATCTACCCTAAGATTAATATTATAAACACTTACATTAGTTTTGGACCATGAGATTAATATTATAAATCCTAAAATTATAAAACCCAATATTATAAACCCTAAGATAATTATGACACCCCTATGTTTTTCTTTTTTAGACATGGCTATTTTTAAACATTTATATTATTGTTGTACTTAATGGCTATGGAAGCTAGGATTGAAACTATTTGATGATGTAATTAAGTTTTATTTTACTAAATTGATTGATGTCTTGTTGAGAAATATTTAGGAAAGAAAAATTGAGTATTAGTTACTTCTTACAAAATTATAAAACGTTGTTAGTGGTTAAGTCCACATGTTTGAACTTCCCCAAAATATTCCTAAAAATATCAAGGAAACGTTGTTAAATAAATTAACATAATTGGAGAGAAATATTATGTTAAACACTTAGCTAGATAGATATGCGAAGTTGGGTGAAAAGTAGAATAAAGAACAATGGGATAGAAAGGTGTGCTCTATAGATTCTTTTTTTTGTTTGTTTAATTAAAACAAAAATCCTAAGTAACTAAGGGATGTAGACCCTTAAATAAGGACTCTGGTAAGGAAAAGTATGTTGGGAAGAATATATATGAAACCACTAAGGAACCCAAGAAGGTTGTTGATTCTTGTGGGAAAGAAGGTCTAAGGTCGAGGGGAATTGTTGGAGATAGTTCATGGTTGGGTGGTATTTTCTTTGTTATTATATATTCCCCATGTATTTAATTACAATTAGACTTAATTTTTTTTCGTATCTTACATGTTGATCATTCGATAGTTAATATTGTTATAATAAGAATGATAAATTGAAGGATTAGTTGTATATGATACACGTTTGCATTCATGGATCAAGCATTTCCCAAGTAAATCATTCTAGTAGATATATGGTTTATCTGTTTATTATATGTTCTATCTCAGAAGAAATTATATTTCACTATGGTGATGAGATAGATTTAATAACAAAGAATAAAAATATATGTTGGATAAAATTATGTAATTTCCATGCATACCCTTTTTTTTATAGAGATAGAGAAGTAAGATTTATATACTGTCATATTATCCTTTAAGAAATTTTAACTAGTTGTTATAACATATTTTATAGTGAAAGGAAAATTAAGAACCTCTATTAGAGTCACATCGAAGAAGCTACCCTTATTTTCGGTAGTCTTATTATGATTAGATACTACAATATATCCAGAGATTATAGTCTGGATGGGATACAATATTGGTAGGTATTTACTAGAGGAAGATTATAGTAAAAATCCCGAAAAATTTCTATGAAGCCAATTAACCTTTGGGTAAGGAAACATGGAACACCCATTGTATTCCTGTGAATTAAACACAATATTATTTCTTCTTGTTAGTCTATTAAAATAAATTGCTTATTACAAAGGACTCTAAAATGTATACTTAGCATATGAAAGTAAGTGTATCCTTGAATCACCTATAGAAGGTTATGAAATAAAAATTTAAATAAGGATTCTAGAAATTGTGTAGGGGAGAATAAACATAATAAATATTAATAACCTTTACAACCATAGTAGCCTATTTATCTCAAGGAATACGAGTATTCCTTGATAAGTGCATTCAAGTGTTGTAAACATATAAAATGAATAGAATTTTGGAAACATTTAGGAATAAGTCCTATGCCCTACAATAAGCCTTATTATACTATATTAGAACAATATTATTAAACTCAAGCATACAAAGACAATTACAAAAATATTTAGAGTCCTCGATATGAAATGATATACGAGTATAAGAGATAGTTAATTGTTATATCTAGTATTAAGGATGTTGACAACGATACGAGTAATCTTGTAGACCGAAAATGATGGCATATATAACCATTTGAAGTGATTATTAGTCAAGTTCCATTTCGGTACTAAAAACAAGCAAGAAAGAAGTATAAAATATAATTGAAATGGAAATGTGATTTAAACTAACCCCAATGGAAGCGATAAATACTTTATTTTATGGAAAGTATACATACAATTCCATGTCTATATATGTATATGTATATCATAATTAGAACAAAAGAGACTATTATTTGAGCAAACAATACAATAAATTTCGTAGAAGCTAGTAGCCAAAATGATTAGTATGAGTCTATATCTCATTAAGTCCCAAGGCCAAAAATATACATGGCATACCCATGTAGGGTTATAATATAGAAAAATAAAAGGGCCATGACTAGGGCTATTGCTAACATAGTTAGTTCATAAGTTGGTACAGATTGACCAAATAAAGCCTTGTGCTTAGATGATCATGCCTAGGGTCAAGAAGGACACGAGAGTTATAAACTTGGGATATTATTATACATATTTAAAAATATAATTAGAACTGGACAATAAAAATTAAGAAAGGAATTACGGATGTGGATGCCTCCCACATGTGATGGGACGCTCATCCCTTGCCGCCTCCCGAGGCCGTCGTTCTGGGTTGGCCATCTGGCCATCCAAAAATGTATTAACGGGGGCATTCAATATGCCACCCCACGATGCATTAATTTCATTCTCTCGAACCGTCGACGCGCTCATCATTTCACCTGGTCTTCTTCGGCTCCTGGTATGGATGTTGGTCTCCTGTATGGTGATTCCTCTGTCTGCACTACCATTGCGCTTCGCCGAAGTTCTTGCCACCCCGCCTACACTAAGCCTAGCGCTCAAACGGATACAGGCAGATGATGTGATATTCTTTGCTGCTTGGAGATTGTTCCTAAGTTCCACCATTCGCATAGTAAGCTCTGATGTTCGAATTCTCTGTGTACTTCTTCAGGCCCTCCATTGTCACTTCTCCTCTGTCCGTTCCATCAACCTCTCCCTCTCGCTATGCCTAGACTACGCCATCATATGCAATGTCACCGTGGCTCCAGTCGTGGATGATTATATCCCCTCATTCTTCTCCCACTTTGGATTCAACCTTTGAAGATTTCCCCTGCGACCACATTCCGGAAACTAGAAGTCGTAGGGGTAGGCCTCGCTCCCCTGACATTACTCATCCATCCACGCGTCCTCTGCCTCCATTTTTCTTCTCCTCTACACCTCATGTCAACCCCTCTATTTCTCCTCCCATTCCCCCTCAGTCTTCCTTCTCTTCCCTTCACCAAACCTCCTAGCATGCGAAGTTCAAATTTGATTGTGTGTTTGAAAGGCCGGTCCTCTCGGCATATGTCGCAGTCATTGTCTGTGAAGAGTCTACCCACCTTGCGCCTCCTTTGACCGTAATCCCTGGTCCCTCTGTCCCATTTCATAGCCCCAATGCTCCTAACCCCACCTCTGCTGAAAATGCCAAGGTCTCCTTGGCTCAATTAAACATTGCCTGTGACGTTTCAATGCAGGTCCAAAATATGGAAGGCGATGTCAAAGGCAAAGAACTCCCCTCAAATGATGAAGGCGGAAGAAGCGACGAGTATAGATGCAGAATTGTAGAAGAAATGTCTTCTCCAACTAATGAACAGTAGTCTGAAAATCTCTCAGAGGTTTTTGTTTCTCATGCACAATGTTTTTAGGTTAATTATGGTTTTCCTGTTTATTCACCCTCTGCTTGCAGAGTAGTCAGTTATACTTTCTGTATTTTTGTTAAACTATTTGGATGAAAGGCTGGTTTCCCCTATGAGGGCGGCAACTCTTAGTTTTCAGGGACTGGTTTCCCCTCTGTGGGCAGTCCAAACTCTTGTTTCTCATAGCAGTCAAGCCCTGACCTCAGGCTCTCTCAGCTGAGGCAGTGGAAATTTTGTACTTTTATGTTACATATTAATAGATTTAGTGTTACATAGAAAAAAAAATAATTAAGAAAGGAAACACATACATACAAACACCTAAGAAATAAAATGCCATCTCACTCTTTCCAGAGCTACAAATGCCAAATGGTATGCAAATTAGTATTGATGAGAGTAAAATATTAAAAGAGAAAATGAAACCTATGCCCGAACCTAAGAAGAATCTTATAAAAATGTTCTTGTTACCATGAGCATGGAGTGTAATGGCTGAAAATACCCAAACGATACCATCAATGATTTATTATGAAATTATAAAAAAATGGTTACAAAATAGAGATAATTATTAGCATATGTATCGAAACCCAAAAAATATTCTTTATGTGCTTGGGTCGTGAGATCCATAGTCATGTAGGAATAAAATTTACTATTGAACTTATTAAATCTCGTAGAAGGAAAAAAATAATTCCCTATGGGAATTTTAAAAGGGATTTAGTTTTATTTTGAACTTCAAAGGCTTATACAATACTAATAAATCAAAATTAACTTATTTTTGAAGCCCCAAAATTCCGTTGCAACAATATCGGGGATAACCACCCGGTCTGGACCTTAAAGCATCTCCTTTTCCATTTGGTATAGTGGCTTTGACTGGGGATAATGGGACCAGTTTCCCAACAAAGAAATTGATATGATGATGATGGGCTTGATACACGTTGAAATGGAAAATGATTGTAAACTAATGGAGAAAATCTATCCAAGTAACAAACACATGCATCTATTTAATCTAATTATTTAACTTAATATATGCTCCGGAATAATTGAACTTATGAAATCTAAAAAGATATCTTAAAGAAAAAGATAATAAAGATCATTCACTTACTCAAAAGAGATGAAACTGTTTAAATATAATTATTTTGACTAAATAGTTATGCAAAATTAATGTGAAAATATATTTCCTATATCGATTGATTATATACTCAACAAGGAATTAGAGCTGAAACATCATGAAACAATGTTATAATGAAAAACTATAATACATATCTCATACATAGTACAATATAAAGAAATTTATTTCTAAATCATAAAGATAATAGTACAAGATATGAGAGGTTATACTCATGGAATCAACAATGTTGACCTTCTCTTATTTTCAATAAAATACACTCTAAGGGTAAAAAATGCAATTTCAGTATAGTTCGCTTCAATATTAAATAAAATAAAGATCGTGTTCCATGTATTTCACCAAAATAATCACAAAAGTATAGTAATGTGAACTTTTGCAAAGTGTTCTTGATAAAATCCTGAATCCTTCACTAAATGCATGAGAGAGGTTTACATAATATTACATAAGTGTGAAAGATAGACTATTACACAAAAATCTGAGGAGGTTTCAAACAACCTTCCTCAGAATACTGAAAATAAAAGGTAAAAACTAAAAAGAAAGATAATTATGTGCTTGATTAGGTTGAACAATCCTTTTCCATTCATCTTTTTAGTTTTCATATATCCAACATTGGATTCACTTGGGATGGTTGGCCAAATTTGGATCTTAGTTGTCCCATGAATACACCATTAGAGAGGGGTGGCACCATATTTTGGGTGGAATTGGTTAGACAGCGTAAAGCCATCTATTGACTGTATGGTTTTACTAGAAACTGCCAATAAGATTCATGATCAAGCTTAGATATCTTCTTAACTGCTTCAATTTTATTTTTGGGGGTTTCATTCCACTGTCCCTATAATTTTTTGATATCTACGAACACTCTAGGCTTGCACTATTTAATCAAAGTAATATTATAAAGATTTTCGTTCACATACTCAGTTACTTCAGTTTCTATATCACCCGCTCTAGTTGTTTTCCTTTCTTCTTGCTTCATTTGCATATCCCAATATGTAAACAATATATCTCTGTGGGATTCTTCAATCTTCGACAAATCAGATTTTATTTCTTCCTCAGTTTCCTTCCAGGAGATAAAATCTGAGATCTTCTTATCAACATCTTCATATTCCAATCTATGATCAAACATTTGTTGTACTAATGTATCACTTGTTTCACAATACAGTTTAATCATTGACATTATTTTACAGAATATCTCTTGTTGTTTTGACAATTGAGTATTTAACTCAGGTGTTTCTTGGATAAATTCTTCTGTCTGATGATGATTTCTGAGGTTATCTACTTCACTTTGTATTAGATGAATCTGTGTATCCTTTTCTGTAATGCTTTCTTGGTGTTGTAACTTCATTTTCTCAAAGTCCTTCTGAAATTGTATCATCTGCAGCTCTATTTTCTTACTGACATTATTCCTTTCATGTTCCAACAGATGAATTTGTGCATATTTATCTTTAATCAGAAGACTAATGTTTGATTCCTTATCAATTGTAGTTTTTGCATAAGACCTGCGAATTGTGACAGTATTGTCAAATTTTCTGATGGATAAATGGGTTTTTATTTCTAGACAATATCTATTGATTCATTCTCTGGAGTTATTGCTAATGAATCAAGATTTATTTTCTTTCTTTGTCTTCTTATCACTGCTTTGTGTGTTGGACTATAAAAAAATATATAAGAAGGTATCTCTTCAATTCTTAAAACAAATTGTGACGTTGGGTAGGCCATGATGATTTCAACATCTCTTTTTGAATTTTAAACTTGTAGGGTATGTTTAGGAGTCTAAAAATCATAAGTTCCTTCCATTCCCAAGTCTGTTGGTGGTAGCTATTGATTTTCTTTGAACTACTCCCATTCTTTATCCATGTCATCTATTATGATTGTTTTCAGCTGATCTTGTGTAGATTTGATGTTCAATTGTTCTTCATCCAAGATTTATTTGGTTGTTTGTCCATCATTTTTCTCTGGAGTCTCTTCAAAAAATTCCTTAGGGTCTTCTTCTTGATTTTGAGACTGATGTTCAGAAAGTTATGAACCCCTACTAGATTTCTCTAGTGATTCTTGATCATGATTGTGATAATAATTTTCTTCTAAACTGATACTTGGAGTATGTTCTCTTGATTCCTCAATCTGTAATAGGTATAATAGAACCATTGTCAATATTTTGTTTCTGTAAATATGAAAGCAATTGTGTTCAGCTAGAGTCAATTTGATTGGTGCAAAATGCAAGTCTTGTGAGAAAGTATTGACCTTTTCAAGTAGGTCATCAAATTCATCCTTCTCATGCATGAACTATCTAATATTAACCAAAGCATTAAAGTCTTCAGCGACTTTTTTGGGATCATATTGTCTCTCTGACATTGTAGCCAGATTCAAGCATGCAATATTACGCACCTCTTTGACTATTTTTACAAAATAAAACAAATCAAAATAACCACATTGAACTGAAAAATTTGGCCAGATAGATTTCTTTTCTTCTTTTAGGGTTTTGGTAATACCTTCCCCTACTTTTTGATATGAAATTTCTCTAGCAAATAACTTATCTAGAACATAATAAGGAAGAACATGGGGAGCATCAATACTGCCAAAAAATCTTATATAAGTAAAATTTTCTTCAACAAAACATCCCGCCACTGGAAAAATATCTATCTTTGATTCTTCTGAAAGCCTAGGAGATTTTGTATCAAAAATAGTTTGATGGATAGACATCATGATACTTTGACAAATATTATAAAAATAGGGACGAAATTGAGATTCCCATAAAATATTATGACAAACATGGATAGGTGTAGGGTCTTTGAGAGTCCAGTTCCAATCCATATTAGGAAATTTTGTACAGAAACATATGCCATCCACCACATAAGCAGACATAAAAAATGGATGGACGACCTGAGTAGAGAAAACTTTATACTGTCTAATAGCCATAGCTAAATTTTCAGATAAAATTTTACCCCAATTCATAATCGTGGAGTTGACAACCATATCAATTAATGGAATCCATTCCATGGAAAACTTTGTACTATCATCACCTTTTTCAAACAGTCTACACATCATAGCATCTACATAACTATGTGGAGCCGATAGAGGTGCAATTGGGTACATACCAATTTTCTCTCGTTTGAATTTGGTGGAGTTGGATCTCCAAGTCTACATGGCATCTATTGGGTCTTCATTCTATTTTGTGAATTGCTCGAGGAAAGCTCTTTCATAGACCTTTTCAGGTTCTAGCAGATGATATAGTGTGCGAAAATTATCTATAGAAAATTACCCCATGACTTCTTGTCTTGAATTCTTGAACGCCCTGTCTGAGTTATCCACATTTTTTATAATCCACTTCACCATATATGTGTATGGTAGGATTTTAGGTCTTGCAACTATTTTGTGTAAGAAGGAATAGGCTTCTTCAAAATAGAAAGCTTCAGAAGGGACTTTAGCGTTAATCGTTGCTCTGACTACCAGCACCTTTGGATTTTCGTCCTCTAAAAGATTATACATGTCTTCGCATGACGTAGCTCTGCCATATTTGTTTCATGTTGTATCACTAAAGAGGTGCAACATGTGTGTATCTTCAGATGTAGAAGACTATTGTCTTTTCTCCTTTCTTCTTCATATCTGAGCGTTATTCCCTGAGATTGAACAATAGCTAAATAAAAATGAATGTAAAGCAAAGATAATAACTGAGGTTTAATTAAAATATTTAATTCAATAAGGATGAGAATTTTATTTGAAGAATGAGTAAAATAGATACAAATCTCCTCGAGCCTTTCAAAGAGTAAATGTAGTTGATTTCTAATAATTACAAATTATGGCCTTCATGTGATTCATTTCGGGTCATGTAATAACATCGCATTGCAAACCTGAATGCTATTTTGAAATGTTAAGATTTAAGTGGAATGTCGATTTTGCGATTGCAATAAATCACAATATCACAAAAACACAAGATCGCAAGATCACAACTCGTAATGGTAATATTTCACAACATTGCAATATCGTGTTATCGCAAGATCGCAGGATCGCAAGATCCCCCATATCAGATTATCGCAAGAACAATGTCATGGGATAACAAGATCGCAATATTAGAGTGATGGTATTTCGAATTTGTTTCTGTCTTTGTGATTTACAATGCACGATGTATTCTTTGAGCAAACTTTTCCTTATACGAAGTATACTTTGCGCTTTATAAATTTTATAAATACTTCAAGGCCTTTTTAAAAAGCGCAACATATCACTTAATATTTAAAAAAAAAAATTATTGATCTCTTTGCCGTGGATTCCAACTAATGATTATTCATGTTACCTTAGTATTTTGTGATTTGAGATATTGCGAAAAGCTCTTAGTCTAAAGTGAATTAATGCTTTAACACTTTTTAAAGGGAAAAACTTTTTCTTGTTAGTTTTTTCGTAAAAAATTTAAAAAGGGTCCCCATTTATTATTACAATATTAACTATTATAAAAATTACTTTGGGGGGAGGGGGGGTGGTTTTTGAATAGTACAACACTTACCAAAATAGTCATGAGAGTTAGGAACAAATTCCATTACTGGCCTAACATTTAAATACAATGAGGGTTTATTGTATTGAATTAAAAAAACCTAAACAATATAAACCCAAATAAAACTGGGAAATGAAATAAAAAATTACCTTTCTTGAATAGATATAGATTTGATATTCTAGAAAATCCTTAGTTACAGAGAGCTCAAAATGATTCAAATAAAACTAGTTGAAGCCTTTGTAAGGTAAATAAAAAATACAATTATATTAATAACTAAAATGATGCAAGGCATAAAAGTAATACAATTAAATTACTAAGAAAATTCCTCTAATGTAGGAATATTACCTCTAATTATTAAATTCTAGATGGATTTATGGTGATGAACACGAAAATTTTCAAAACCCTTGGTGTAGCAAAGGTCGCATGGAGAAGAGTCATGATACCTTGTATCACAGGCAGAAAGTCACTCTAACCACAAGGGAAAAAACTTAAAATAGGAAAAATGAGCTCGAAGGGTTAGGGTTAGTCATTTTGAAGAACAAAACCTCTTCTACACCATTAGATTTAGGGATTAGGTCTTGTTCGTTGAAATGTTTCCTGATAGAAAATTCACGTGACTTCACATGGACCACCCTCACATGGAATATGCCAACGATCATTAGATGTAAAGCATAGGAAAGTGTTTAATGACAAAATATACCACATTCATTAACTAAAAATGTATGCTAAGTTTTTAAAATGTGCACTGGACGTCGTGTTCATAAATTGAATTTGACCATATATGTGTGCGCCAGAGTTAAAATAGTGAGAGGAAGGGATATATGATTATGTATGCAATAGTAGCATACGTTCTAGATTGAATACTACTCCACACCTATGAAAAATAATGATGATGATGAATGACAAGAGGGAATAATGTATGTTTGGACAATCAATACTTTACTAAGATTCTACTAAGGATATATGAGGAATACTTTTATAAATAACAATGAAGAATATAATCATTTTTACCTTTATATATGAAACATAGAAGGTTAAGAAAGAAATTATATGGTAGGAACATATGAATTACTATATTTAGTTAGTGTTTTAAATAGATTCAAGGAAAACAAGAATATCTAATAAGGATCATTGAGCAAGGAATTCATGATGTATTCGAGCATACTGATAATAGTAAATGATGGCTATAACATGTATGTAGGTACCACTATAATTAATAGTCCTATAGCTACATAAAAAACACTTATTTATATTTTAGAGAGTCGAAAAATAAATGAGAAAGTGTGAGTATGGGTATTCATATCATAAAATATCAAATATTTAGAATACAAATAGATTCCTTGCAATGTAGTTCAAGAAATAATAAAAACTAGAAGTAAAAGTATATTATGCACAATAAATAAGAAATGTGATATCCCAATGGTATGCTAAAATTTAGTAATATCAGAGCCAAATAAATTTTTTTATATTAAATGGAGGTATGTTACATGTTGTGTCAGATTTAGGTTCAAAATTTAGGCCTAAGGGCTGAACCAGAGTGAAAAGTATTTTGCAGAAAATGTGAAGTTTAAGGAAACTAATGCTGATATTTCTCTTCTGTAATATGTTACATTAGTAAAAGGAAAGAGGGTGGAGTATGGAATAACCCTCTAACAAACCTATTGGTGCAGGAGATAATAATTGGGTAGAGCTGGGAGGCAGAAAAACACCTCCAGCAATCTAGTTTCTAGACATTATAAGGGATTTGAGACAAGAGTTGGCCATGAATGCTTGTTGAAAGCGAGTGAGGAGAAAGAGAAGCTTGTAAAAGAATTGTCTGAAAATTCAATACATAAAACTCCTGATAGAAAGGTAAAGGTGGGCAAGGAAGACCCCTTAAAGAGGAAAAAAACTAAAAATGAAAGTGATTAGTATTAACATGAAAATGAAATATCTAAAAGTAAAGAATATTTTGAAAAGCATCTTGAAAATCTAGAAAGAAAAAATAACAAAACTCCAGGGAGAGTTCAAACAGACAAGACCACCTACCTTTGATGGAGAGAAAGAAGAAGATGCAAAAGCTTGATTGTAAATAGTACAAAGTATTTTCAAGAAGACATATATTACAACTATATGAATTCCAGACTAGTAGTATATATGTTATGAGGCAAGGTTTCATTCTCATGGGAAGAAGAAAATGAAATGCATAATATTAATGAAAAAATCGCCATCTGGGAATAATTTAATAAACAATTCAAAGTAAAATATTTAACTAAAAGATATTATGATGATCGTGCTAAATAATTCCATTATTTCCAGGCAGAATATTTTTGAACTTTCTTCCACTCTCTTACAAATAAAGTATTGAATTTTACACTCCAAAGACCGTGGATGAAACTGCAATAAAGGAAAGGATATGTTATCAACAACTTAAACAAAATAATGATTTCTAAAAATATTTTTCTAGTAAAAAAAAATGAAAGCAGAGTTAAGAATTGAAAATATTCTATTATGAAGAATTTTGGGAAGAAACAATCAGCATAAAAGGTTCAACCACAATAACTAGCCGTAACCTACATAGTATCAAGCTTGTTACAAACAAATTTATCTAAACAATAAAGGGATGACTTGTGGAAGAGCGAGAACGTCTAAAATTATGGATATGGAGAACCCTATATATTGGGAAAATTTCAACACAACACTAGATCATTTCAATCATTGTAATTTGTACTCGAGGAAACTAGAATAAATGACATCACCATGAATATATTGCGAATTAATGTTGCATTAAGGGAAATAAAAGCTAAACATTAATCAATCATGATTGAATATGAAGGTACTATACTATACAATAATGTATGTATATTAGTAGTTCCAAGATATAGTCTTAGTTATATTATCACACAAGTCATGGAAAAATGAAAGTTGAATGCTGAAATTTTAAAAATGCATGGTTAGCTCAGCTAGCTACTAGCATTAAGAGAAAAGTAACAAGTTGGGTAAAAAATGTCTTGTACAATTGAATGGATGTAAATTTGTATTAAATCTAAACATACTTACTTTAGGTTCCCATGACCTATTAATAGGAATGGATTTGTTGGAGAAAAAAAAATATGTAATAAATTGTTTAGAAAAGACCATTACCTGTATGAATGATGAAGGAAATGTACAAGTGATTAAAGGCATACATGGGCCTATCCACAGTAGAAAAAATTCAGCCTTAAAACTCAAAATTTGTGCCCAAAAAGGATGTAAAATATTTTTTGTCCAAATTGAGTAAAATATTTAGAAAATAGATTCATAGATGAATTGGTTGTAATCAGAGAATTTAAATGTTTTTTCCTCGAAGAAATTATAGGATTACCACTAAGAAGAGACAAAATTTACAATTAACTTGGTACCAAGAGCCACGCCAATGTCAAAATCGCCATATATAACACGAATCCATAAACTTATGGAATTGAAAATGAAACTACATGAATTGTTAGATATTAGTTATATCAGACCAAGTGTTTCCCCCTAGGGAGCCTTCATGCCATTTGTTAAAAATAATTATTGTACTTTTAGGGTGTGCATAGACTATCAATGGTTGAAAAAAATGACAATTAAGAATACATATCATTTACCCCACATAGATGATCTATTTTATATAGTTAGACAGGAAATAATGTTTTGAAAGATAGACCTTAGATCGGGTTACCATCTGTTTATTGGAATTAATGATTCCATGTGTCGTTGTGAGTTTTTAGGTGTCAATGTAGAAGTTTATGTTTCCTATGTGTGAATTTTATTAGCTAACTAGATCCACTTTCATAGGATCTATATTTTTTGGACTAAGTAGTTTATATCCTCCATATATGTAACTATTATGATCAACAAAATACAGTGTGTGTTTTGTGTTGTGTGTAATCAGTCTTTGATCTCTCTCTATTTTCTAACATGGTATCAGGGCTTGTTCTATCTTGGCTCCCTCAAGGGAGGTCTAGGAAGATGTGAGGGAACCTTGAATGTTATTTTTTTGGGTTTATATTAGTACAAATTTGTTATTTTTTTGTGTTTATATTAGTATAAATATTTTTTTTGGTTATATTAGTATAGATGTGTTTTTTTTGTGAGTATAGTGTGCTCATGTATAGTTTGTTCATGTGGATATTTATGTGAGCTGTGTAAATAATAAGCTGGACATTTTATTTCATAAGGAAGAGGGTATCCACATTGTCATTTTTTCGATGGAAAAAAAAATCACGGGGGAAAAGATAAATTTGGATAAACAAGTTCCATCTCCAAATAAGAGGCACTGTTGTAAAAATAATGAGATAAAGGAACATCGTAAATAGAAATTGAATAAGCTCCAAATTTTGTGTGCTAATTTAATGGACGATATTTCTTCATCGTTGGAGTTTTTGAGTCAATATGATGAATAAACTCACACCAGAAAGGGTCCCTGGACTATGAAACAATACATGGAGATGGCCAATGGACTTTTATGTTCAAAGAAGTGGGTCTTAAGAGAAAAATATAGGAGGAGCGGTATCATATGAACAAATATTTTATCAACCAATACATGTTTTTCAATGGTGTTTTTCTGCATGTTCACATTTGAATGTGGAGAAAATTTCATTCTTTAAATCAATTAAAAATTCTGTAGTGAAATTGCCAAAATTATAACAAACTTGACCACAGAGGAGATTTTATCACCGCCATGGGTCACGGCAGAAAAATTTTTTTTTTTACATTGCACGCCATTGTAGATCCCAGGAAAGCAACACATCTACTTTAGTGGTGCATTACTCCTATGTGGTTCACAAAAAAACATGATGAAAGGAATAACCTTAATGTTTGGAATAATGGAAGGGAACACTTAAGCTCAGTAATTACCTATTAATGGAGGAATTACTATATTGAAATCCATTTTCAGATGAAGAGAGGAACCTAGATCTACAAAAATCTCACCCAGAGCATCTTCGATGGGAGAAGAAATCTATCTTCTGATTCTTGTCTTTTGGACCTTGGGAGGGATTGTTTCACACAGCACAATCTTGTGCCATTTTTGGAATATTGTCCAAGATGATTGGAGTTTTTTGATATTGTCATCTTGTTTTAATATTGTGTGAATTTCATATTTAGTGGTGTGTAAAGTTATCATTATTTTTACTTGTAAAATTATTTTGTTATGTCAACAGAAGAAAAATATGTAGAACCACAATGAAGAATCCAACTATTTAACAAATTGACATGACCCGTGATTCTTTATGATAATTAGTTACATGTAGTTCTTAATTTGTTCAAGATGGTGTGACCCATCATGATCTAGTAGTGTCAATTCATGTTATTTTATACATGGTCAAGTTGTAGAATTATTTTCTGAATACATTCTATACCCGGAATGCTATCCTAGATAATAGATGAAGTTTGTAGAGGGACGTGGATTCAAAAAATGGTGGCATTTCCATAGGATGGTTAAGTATCGAGATTAAGATGTTGCACTCTAGATTGTTGAGAAGAGTTAAAAATGCAAATTATATCAATGATGGTTTGCAATGGTTATATCTTAGATTTGATCAAGTGGGAATCTCAAAAGTATGGTGAAGAAAAGAGCTAAAACTGTGAGATTTCATGGTGGATATGAGTGCTAGTGATGAACATATTTGAAAAATGTGACAAATATTCATTTGATGTTGTAATTTGTGCTTTGTATATTTGTTACATGTAAGAATTAAGGGATGGTATTGGAAGTAATGCTTTCATGTGTCATTGTGAGTTCCGAGGTGTCAATATAAAATTTAATATTCCATATGTGTGAGTTGTATTAGCTATATAGATCCACTTTCTTAGGAACTATATCTATTGGAATCAATAAATTATAACATATATATATGTAAATATTGTGATAAAAAAATATATTTTTTGTTTTGTGTTGTGTGTAATCGCTCTTTTGTCTATCTTTATTTTCTAACATTGTTAAAGATAACATATGAGGATATACAAAAAAAAAAAAAATCTAACACGGTATAGACACTCCAAATTTGTAGTACTACCTTTTAGTATCACTAATGCACCTACTACCTTTATGTTTTTAATGAAAAACATTTTTAGTAAGAATATAGACAAGCTTGAATTGGTTTTCATGTATGATATTTTGATATATTCAAAAATCCAGGAATAGCATGAAGAACATTTAAAGATAGTATTGTAGACCTTGATAGAACAAAAATTTTACACAAAGTTCAACAAGTGTGACTTTTATAAAGACAAAATTTAGTACTTGGGCCATGTTACCTATAGAGAAGGCATATCTATTTATCCTGGAGCTTTTAAGGCCATCTTAAACTAGTCAGTTCCTTAGGATGTAGAACATATCATGTCCTTCATGGGAATTATTGATTATTATAGAAAATTCATTGAATGATTTTCTAAATTAGCCTATCCTATCACTTATTTGCAAAATAAAGGAGTGAAATTTAATTGGAAAACAAAGTGTCAAGGTGGTTTTGACAAATTAAAACACCTATTAATAGCACCCACAATCCTAAATATTGTTGATCTAGAAAAATTCTATGTGGTGGGTACTGACTCATGTCTTGAAGGGATGCTTGGTGTCTTAGTGCAGGAAAACTATGTAGTTGCTTAGGAATAAAGAAAATTGAAGCCCGATGAAAGTCTCTGTTCGGAAAAATACTGGGGGGGGGGGGGGCGCAGTGAATCAATATTTAGAGCTTACTCAATTTATTTTACTTTTTCCATACTAAATTCCATACGCGACTTTAATGAACCCAAATTGCGTATACATGTAGATATCCTTAAGAAAACTTGCGTATTACCAAAGATATTGTTAGGCATATAATTCTGTACTTAGATCAGTGCATCATTCATTCATCAGATGTTTAGTAAGCAATAATCATGTGCAGTAAGAATAGAATAAATCATCACACATAAGCAACACACATGAACACCAGGATTTAAGGTGGAAACCCAATTCGGGAGAAAACCACCGCTACTGTTGTATTTGTCTTCAATATTTATTATAAAGAAGATTTTTTACAATCATGTATTGGCGCAAACTTATATCAGCACACAGGCACCCACCTGCAGAAGGCTACAACCTTCTCTCGTTCTCCAGCGACTACTGGAAGAGAGCTCCAACCCCCTGATCTCGTTTACCAGCCACTCCTGGAAGGGAGCTACTACCCCTTGATATCATTTACCAGCTACCACTGGAAGGGAGCTACTACCCCCTCATCTCGTTTACCAACTACCAATAGAAGGGAGCTAAAACCCCCTCATTGAAGGCTTCAACCCTCAGCTCCACCATGGACCATGTTTCATCAATTTTCATACTGGATCCAATATCTTCCACACAACACATCTTGTAGGCCTCTTTTCCTCATATTTTCAGACTGGACCCACTCCACACATTTAAGCTCAAAGAACATACATCAAACTAAAACTTATAACCCATTCAATTCATTCATTGAATCATCAACCAATCAACCAACCAATCACTAATATTTAATCATAATCAAATAGCAGCATAATCAGTATTCAAACAACTCAGATCTGTATGAAGACATAATTGACAGACAACAGTAATACAACAAAACATATCAGAGATTTCCTTCTACACACTTCAACAAAATCCCAGACTCCATACGTGATTTTACTTCACTAAACTCATGTATATACGGGCTTTTATAGAGAAAAACCTGCGTATATATCTGCAAACATTTGAGGACTGGCCTTAGATTCCATATGCGCTTTTGCTGAAACCAACCCGCGTATATACGTGCTTTCACTACGACTAACCTATGTATAGATCTGCAAACATTGCATGGCTGCGCAACTCTTCAGAATAGATAAACAACTCAGATCTTACCCTTCACTTCAGAAAACATTTGACAGATCATAGATCCAAACTTTCCATACATGGATCTAGAAAATTCATAGTCATTTTAGGTCTAGAGATCCTGATCAATCATTTTATTCATAAGTGCATTATTAATTCATATCTATCAATAAAATGCACCCCATTACATGTATATATACTTCAGAGTGAAGTATTCATTCAATACCCAGACACATGCACACCCTTTCACTATGATCTTCTTCTCCTTATACAGTTTTATCCTTTATCAATACCATAAGCCAAAACCACACAACTTCTGATGGTATTCTTGGATGGAATCAAATATACAATACAACGCTCAATACTGTGGGCTAATACCATGGTATTGCCCCTTGGTATCATAATTTTAGAGCGCAAAAGGCATACGCGACTTGGAGTTTCTGTTTTCGCATATATACGCAAATTTTCTTCATAAAAACTGCGTATATGCTAACCATGAATGTATATGTGGGTTGCCTTCACAAAAGTAGCATATACATTGTGACATATTATATTTATCATTTCTCTGGCACTTACTAGAATTCGTTTCTCTATCACAGCTAAACTAATTGTAGAAATTTGAATAACTGATATATTATTCACCGAGATTCTCCTAATCACACACTATTTTAGCTTCATGCATAATACAAAATATCTTCTACCATTTATCATTACATGTGGAAATAAAATCAATTGCATGCATACATTAAAACCATAAGCAATCACACATATGAACACAGTATTTAATTGGAAAGCTTAAAGCTAAAAACCCCAACTATCTATATATTATATGTCATGGAGATCATGTAACAATCATAGTACAAAGCTCCTCACAAGCTCTCAGCACTACCTCCAATTGCTACACACTATCAAGCTAGATCTAGCAAAACACATGCTCCAATCTTTTGCCACTTGATAGCCAACCTCTATTACGTAATCAATGCTATGGGATGGCTTCATTAAATAGATAAACCATGTGGCTTGAATTGTGCAATCCTCATGGGCTACTCCACCTATCTGTGTGTTGCAAATAGCAACAATATAGTCACAACTGATAGTTAACCTGCTCTTTCACCTATTCTTGCACTGGTCTCCACTGAAACTGTCCATGCACTGAAGTTAATTGATGCATTATTTAGTTGATTTATGAGTTTATAATTAGTGAATTAATTAATAATTAATTCACACCACTCTCACTAATTGTATCAATTAGTTAAACTTAATACAAATAGCTCAACTATGTTTAGATTAGTTAAACTGAATACAACTCCACTAACTTCCTTAATCAACTCCACCAAAATCTGTCACATGAGCTCTAACTGAAGAATCCATGCAATAGCTCCACTTAACCCTTAGGAATAGCGTAATTCCTTCTGTCATCTCCTGTGCCACATCTGTGCACTTAACTGAAGTGTTCCAAGAGAATAAGATAATGTTTAGAGTCCAAATATTATTAAGAGCTAATAATATTCGACATATCTATTTTTAGACTGGAAATCTAAAAATAGATTTTGCCCAGTATGTCTAAAAATAGAAGTCCATCTATTTTTTCTGACTTGACCAAACATCCACAAATAGCATCCTGCAACTCATATAACATGATCCATATGTCTAAAAATAGACTTTGCGCCAAAAATAGCCTACGGGCCCACTTAGTGAAGACAACTCCTTTCCACTAAGCTCATCATCTTGTTGCAATATCAACACTAATATGTAGATTCAACATTCTTACATATTTAACAAATAGGTTGCTATCAAAAGGCAACTCATCAAGTAGGTTTCCATCAAGGACAACTTCATCAAGTAGGTTTCCATCAAGGATAACACAATACATCATATTGCCAACAATCTCCCCCTTTGGACTTGATGGCAACCATGATGGTGTTTGATCACCAAAATAGATAGATACATTAATCATAACCATTATTCAAACACCAAGATACTCTCCCCCTTTAACATCAAGGGCAAAGGGCGAATCAAAACCAAAACACAGTTTCTCTTCCATGTTCCCACTGGGTTCATGCTGATTCTTTAGACATATTTTTCAATGAAGTACATGACTCTATAAGTTAACCAAGTATGACCATTCCTATCACAAAGGACTCATACTTACATTAATGATCCAACCAAGTGGAATTACATTTTAGACTGAACTACCCAACCAAGTGGGTTTACAAATTTTGACTCAACTACCCAACCAAGTGGGTTTACAAATTTGACCAAGTCCTTACATGACTGAATATAACAAGTTTACATCATAGATCTCAACATGACCTTTTCATCAAATTAATTTTTATAACCAAGACCAATGAATCTCAATCATGAGATTAGACCACAACAAACACTTAGAATTCCAATAATTCATCCTTTCCCACAGGACAAGTGCTCCCCCTCAGCTTGTGCACCCTGAACACTTTCAAAAGAAAATCATCAAGACATATTCATAAAAAAATATTAGAGAATGAAATAGAAATGTGGGAACTGGAACATCACTATAGATACCCAAGAACACCACAACCGTTCTGAAAATGCTAACCCAAAAAAATGTGCCAGCAAAAACCCATACATGGTTTTATGTATATAAACTCACGTATATATGTGACTGTCCTTTATGAAATCCGCGTATCCAATTTAATCTTCTGAATTTCAACAGATCTGATCTTCTGAGCGGCAGAGACAACTCCATATTTTGTCTAAGATATTCGAATGCTTCCCTAGGAAGAGGTTTAGTAAATATATTAGCAACTTGTTCTTCATACTCCAATTTCACCTTTTGCTCAAGTACTTGTTCATGTAAGGAGTGACACTTGATAGGAATGTGCTTGGCCTTGGAATGCATAACGAGATTCTTTGAGATACTTATGGCACTTGTATTATCACACATAATGGATATGGGAGGTGAACATTTGATTTGATTCATAAAATTACATATATGACTTTTTAAGACCAAAATACCTCAAGAGAGAGATCATATTTTAGAACCATCATAATGCCAACAATGCATTACTCTGAGAAAGGCTAATTCTCCCCCTGAACCTGAGCATCCTGAACATCTTTACCAACCAATTCATCAAAGCATATTCATCAAGCAGATAATCAAAACTTGAAAATCATATCAGCAGATATAACCATCAACATCAGATCAAGAAATTTATTACTATCAGTAGCATATTAGAAATTGTTTTTGAGTCTTCCTCATTGTTTTTATTATTAGATAAAAACATACACAACTATATCCAATGTAACTTGCGTGTATACACATCTTTAGTTCATGAAACCCATGTATAGAAAGTGAAATAGAAAAATTCACAACTCCATCTCCCCCTGAACTTACACCACATGTACATGTCTTCTCTTGTCACATCAAATGCACTATTAGAAATAAACACAACCAGAATTACCAGACCAACCATGGGAATCACCATATATTGCTCCCCATGTGATGATACATTACTGATTCCTATAATGAATCTCACGTCACTCCTGCGGTCATTATGATAAGTAAACTTTACAAGTGGATGACTACAGTAGGGTCAACATTCCCTATGTTTTTGACTGGGGATTTTTCTTTTTCCAGCTTTGCTGGAAATTCTCTAATTTCTCAGATCTTCTCATCATACTTAATCTGCATTATTTTTCTACATGCCCATACTTGTTATAAGCATAAAATCTTATGTGACTAGAAAAGGGAGCATAGGGATCATAATGCGTTTTTCTAATCTTTCTTCTATTGTAATCAACTTCTTTATGACCAAAATTGTTGCATGAAAAACAATATCCCTTAAAGAAACCTGAGTACCTGGGAGCTGACTGTCTTTCTGTGTAGTGTCTATCTCTCATTGACTTAAACAATTTGCTTTTACGCTTAGCTGCAATATGTCCTTAATTATGACATATAAAGCATTCAACATTATTGATCAAAGGAGAGAATAAATTGATACTTCTATATTTAGGAGCAAATGATTTCCTTTGAGAATTCAGGATTGTTGGTTGCCTTTTTGTCTCTTTAAACATTTCAGGTTTTGCATTGATATCCTTTGAATATTTAGCTTTGTTTTGTGAACTATATTCTCCTTTCACATTTTCATGAAAATCAAGACCAAATTTAATAGAGGGAGACCTTTGACTACTAAGAATATTATTCAGAATCTTAGTAATATCTTGAAACCTCAAGAATTTATCCTTTTCTTCTAATTTACCTTTTAAAATGTTTAAACTCAACCTTCAATTTTTGGCATTGCTTCCTCATGCTTTCTTTGACCTTTCTCCCTTATTCTACATGTTCATTCAATTTTATAATCTCTTCTTTCAACCCATTTTCTTGTTCTTCAAATGATTGTAGAAGTTCTTCATTCTTCTTATTTGATGTTTCCAGATCTTCTTTGAGAGAGATGATTTCTGCTTCACATCCTTCATTGTGATTGGTTACTTCATCCTGCAGCCTTTGATACTTGTTTATCTATCCATTCATTCTAGATATCATATCTTTGTAGATATATTCCCTCTCATTAAATAATATTTATTGATCTTCAACTTTAATCTTAATATTTGCAATTACTGCTTCTAGATCCATAACATTTCTTTCACTTTGGTTTTCACTATCTTCACCATTGCATGCACAACAAAGTGAATCACAAGAACAAAAATCAATACTTGTTTCATCTTCTTCATTTTATGATGTACATGTTTTATGAGATATATTCATTCTTTGAGTAGCCTTCTTCCTTTTCTTCCTTCCCATTGTGACAGATCTCCTTCAATCGGTCAAGCTCCTTCAGAAGGACATGCTCTGATACCAATTGTTGGGAAAAATACTAAGAGGGGGGCTTGGGGGGGGGGGGGGGGGGGGGGTTGGGTGAATCAATATTTAGAGCTTACTCAATTTATTTTACTTTTTCCTTACTAAATTCCATACGCGACTTTAATTAGCCCAACTCACATATACACACAAATATCCTTAAGAAAACGTGTGTATTACCGGAGATCTTATTATGCATATAATTCTGTACTTAGATCAATGCATCATTCATTCATTAGATGTTTAGTAAGTAGTAAGCATGTGCAGTAAGAATAGAATAAATCATCACACATAAGCAACACACATGAACACCAACATTTAAGGTGGAAACCCAATTCGGGAGAAAACCACCGCTGTTGTTGTCTCTGTCTTCAATATTTATTATAAAGAAAACTTCTTACAATCATGTACTAGCACAGACTCATACCAGCACTCAAGCACCCACCTCCAGAAGGCTGCAACCTTCTCTCATTCTCTAGCTACTACTGGAAGGGAGCTCCAATCCCTTGATGTCGTTTACCAGCCACTCCTAGAAGGGAGCTACTACCCCCTGATCTTGTTTACCAGATACCACTGGAAGGGAGCTGCTGCCCCCTCATATTTCTT
Organism: Pinus albicaulis; assembly: GCA_034641835.2. Taxonomy (NCBI): domain Eukaryota; kingdom Viridiplantae; phylum Streptophyta; class Pinopsida; order Pinales; family Pinaceae; genus Pinus; species Pinus albicaulis. The sequence goes on from CM076574.1 coordinate 984,238,267, forward strand.
ACCAACTACCATTGGAAGGGAGCTACAACCTCGTCATTGAAGGCTTCGACCCACATCTCCACCATGGACCAAATTTCATCAATTTTCATACTGGATCCAACAACTTCCACACAACACATCTTGCAGGCCTCTTTTCATTATATTTTCAGACTGGACCAAATCAACACATTTAAGCTCAAATAACATACATCAAACTGAAACTTATAACCCATTCAATTCATTCATTGAATCATCAACCAATCAACCAACCAATCACTGATCTTTAATCATAATCAACTAGCAGCATAATAAGTATTCAAACAACTCAGATCTGTATGAAGACATCATTGACAGACAATAGTAATACAACAACAAATCAGAGATTTCCTTCTACACACTTTAGAAAAACCGTAGATTCCATATGCGTTTTTACTTCAATGAACCCATGTATATACGTGATTTTACAGAGACAAACCTGCGTATATATCTGCAAACATTTCAGAACTGACCTTATATTCCATACGCGCTTTTGCTGAAACCAACCCGCGTATATATGCACTTTCAATACAACGAACCTGCATATAGATCTTTAAACATTGAAGGGCTGTGAAAATCTTAAGAATAGATAAACATCTCAGATATTAGCCTTCACTTCAGAAAAAAATCGCCAGATCACAGATCCAAACTTTCAATAAACAAATCTAGAAAATTGATAGTCATTTTAGGTCTATAGATCCTGATCCATCATTTTATTCATAGGTGCATTATTAATTCAGATCTATCAATAAACTGCAACCCATTACATGCAGATATACTTCAGAGTGAAGTATTCATTGAATACTCAGACACATGCACACCTTTTCACTATGATCTTCTTCTCCTTATATATTTTTAGCCTTTATCAATACCATGAGCCAAAAACACACAACTTCTGATGGTATTCTTGGACGGAATCAAATAGGAAATAAAATTCTCAATACTATGGGCTAATACCATGGTATTTCCCCTTGGTATCATAATTTTAGAGCGCAAAAGTCATACATGACTTGGAGCATTCGTTTCTGCATATATACTCAACTTTTCTTTATAAAAACTGCGTATATTCTAACCCTGAATGTATACGTGGGTTGCCTTCACAAAATTAGTGTATACATTGTGACATATTATATTGATCATTTCTTTGGCACTTACTGGAATTATTTTCTCTGTCACAGTTGAACTGATCTGTAGATACATAATTCTTACATCTTTAAAAAATAGGTTGCTATCAAAAGGCAACCCATCAAGTAGGTTTCCATCAAGGATGACTTCATCAAGTAGGTTTCCATCAAGGACAACACAATACATCATATTGCCAAAATTATCTATGTTTTTAATGACTTGGAATTATCTACCATTATACATGCATTGAAAATGTGCAAAAAATACTTCTAGAAAATTCCTTCTCACTTATTACTGACCACACAAGTTTAAAATATTTTTTTAGTCAATCTGATTGAAATGCAAGATGGACCGGGTGGACGAATTCTTAGGTGGATTTGAATTTTACATAAATCACATCAAATTTAAAGAGAATAAAGTTGCATACATCATAAGTAGAATTGAAAATGAGTTAGATAACATTTCGGTTAGGAGTGCCAAAGAAGATTTTGTAGAACATATAAGGATTGCAGTCCAAAAAGATGAAGTTTATAATTAGTTGCAATAGAAGTTACAACAAACATAACTACCTGGTTATTAAGGAAATGAATATGAATTATTAATGTTGAGGAACCAAATCTATGTCCCAAATGAAGTTTCATTGAAACAAATTATTCTAAATGAACATTGTTAGAAACCTTTCTCAAGATATCCTGGATATTATAAAATGATCACAACATTGAGAAATGAACTTTATTGGCTAGACATGGAGTGAGAAGTGGTTGAGTATTTGGATAACTATTTAGATTTACAACAAGTGAAGGTAGAACACCAATAACCAGCTGAACTACTAAACCCTTTACCCATTCCAAAGTGAAAAAATAGGAAGTTATTTATCTAGATTTCATCATTGGTCTTCCAAGAGCCAGAATACATAATGACTCTATTATGGTCGTTGTGGAAAAATTAAGTAAAGAAGTCCATTTTATGTCTGTCCACTCTAATTTTAGTACAACACAAATTGCAAATATATCCATGAAGGAATTATTTTAGTTGCATGGAATACCAACAATAGTAATATCAAAGAGAGATGTTAAGTTTAATTCTAACTTGAGGAAGACATGGGTTGAAGGAATTGATATGTACCTTAAATTTAGTACCCTTAAAAACATGGTCAAATATAAAGGATAAACCATAGTTTGGAAGATACATTGATAATTTATGTTATTGATCGACCCACTAAGTGGGAATATTATTTACACTTAGTAGAGTTTTGATACAATAACAATAATCATGCATCTATAAAAATGATCCCATTTGAATGTATCCATGGGAGAAACTGTCACACTCCTTTGACGACTAGTTAGTAGGAACACAAGTTATTGTTGGGTACTGATGTTATTTAGGACATGGAACAATTAGTAAGGAAAATAATAAAAAATTTGAAGACTTCCCAATATAGGTAGAAAATATATGTAGAAAAAAATAGAATGCATACATAATTCAAAGTAGGAGAACACATAGACATCATTGTCAAACCAAATAAGTGCACTTAGAGGCTAGGAAATTATGCTAAATCAACACCAAGGTTTTGTGGACCATTCAAGATACTATCTAGAATTAGGTTGATGGCCTACCAACTAGCACTGGCAAGTCATATAAAAGTGAATTTTTTTTTTCATGTATCTTTATTGAAAAAGTATGTTCATGAAAGTTCTCATGTGATTGAATAGGATGTGGTATAGATGGAACTTGAAGGATATTTCCAAATTGAACCACTAAAATTATTATATAGAAGATAAAACATGCTCCAAAATCATTCCATCACCCAGGTTAAAGTGAAATGGAATTACTTTACCCCAGAGGAGGCTACCTCAGAGATGGAGGGAAAAACACGTGAGGAATTTCCAACGTTATTCCATGAGAATGGGAATTGAAAGGAAAGAATGAGGAAAATGATTATCTTAAGAGGGGAAAGATGTGACAAACTTATGATACACATTTCATACATGGATATTTTAAACTTTTAAAATATTGTTCAACGTAATGGTTATGAAAGCCAGTATTGAAGCTATTGGATGATCTAATTAAGTTTCACTTTATCAAATTAATAGATGAATTGTTTGAAAATATTCAAGAAAGAGTGTTTTAGTATTAGAAACTTCTTTCCAACTTATAAAAATTTGTTAGTGGTTAAGTCCACATGGTGGATCTTCCCAAAAATTCTTCTAAAATCCCAAGGTAAAAGTTGTTAAATAAATTAAAGTAATGGGAGAGAAATATTATTTTAAACGCTTACTTGGAGAGAAATTGATCTGAAATAGATTTGATCTAATACTGAATTAGAACTGAATATTTTCCAACAATGAATTGATTGTTAACTCGATCACTTAAAGTGGAATAAGGAAAGAAAATGATTTAACGACTTAAACCAGAGCTTAAGAAGCATATTAAACATGAATTTTCAGCAAATAACAGAGATAAGAGATAACAAACATTGATTATGGATTTCGTCCTTGGTGGACTACGTCTTCAGGTCTTATTTCAAGATGGGTGTCGGTTTTATTAAGGATTGATCCGAGGAAGTAATTACACCATAATTTCACCAGACTAAACGTTCTCGTAGGAACTTCTTGTCTCTATCAAAAGAAATATCTCTCTCCTAGCTTTCCAATCCCTATCTCTGTGCTCAATTCCACCTTCAGATGACCAAGAAACACTGAAAATAAAACTACCTCTCTCTTCCAGAATCTGAATGCAACTCTCCAAAAACATTCCCTCCCCATAATGGTGAATGAGATAAGGTTAAATAGTGAAATCATGAATTCCTTTGGGCCAAAAATGGCATATGGTTGAATTAATTTAATGAGAATAGCTCTTGGTGCAATAGTATTGAAGCACCTTAGGGATTAGTTACATGGTGGTTTAAAAATACATACCACATGTAAAAAATCAAAACCGAAAATACAAATATAGGTTCAACCACAATAACCATCCACAACCTACATAGTCTCAAACTTGTTACAAACAAATTTATCTAAAGAATAAAGGGATGACTAGTGGAAGAGAACAAACGTCTAAAATTATGGATATGGAGAACGCTATATATTTGGAAAGTTTCCACACAACAGGCGATCATTTCAATCATTGTAATTTGTACTTGAGGAAACTACAATAAATGACATCACCATAAATATATTGAGGATTAATGTTGCATTAAGGGAAAAAAAGTAGAACTTTAATCAACCATGATGGAATATGAAGGTACTATACTATACCATCATGTATGCATATTAGTAGTTCCAAGATATAGTCTTAGTTATCTTAGCCCAAAAGTGATGGAAAAATGCAAGTTGAATGCTAAAAATTTTAAAAATGCATAGTTAGCTAAGCTAGCTACAAGAATGAAGAGAAAAGTAACAAATTGGGTAAAAAATTTCGTGTACAATTGAATGGATGTAAATTTGAATTAAATATAAACATACGTACTTTAGGTTCCCATGACCTATTAATAGGAATGGATTGGTTGGAGAAAAACAAATATGTAATAAATTGTTTAGAAAAGACCATTACCTGTGTGAATGATGAAGGAAATGTACAAGTAATTAAAGGCATACATGGGCCTATCCCCACTAGAAAAATTTCAACCTTACAACTCAAACGTTGTGCCCAAAAAAGATGTAAAATATTTTTTGTCCAAATTGGAAAATATTCAGAAAATAGATTCAAAGATGAATGGGTTGTAATCAGAGAATTTAAAGATGTTTTCCTCGAAGAAATTATAGGATTACCAACAAGAAGAGACAAAATTTACAATTAACTTGGTACCAAGAGCCACACTGGTGTCAAAATCACCATATAGAATAAGAATCCATAAAATTATGGAATTGAAAATGAAACTACATGAATTGTTAGATAACAGTTATATTATACCAAGTGTTTCCCCTTAGGGAGCCTTCATGGCCATTTGTTAAAAATAAATATTGTACTTTGAGGGTGTGCATATATTATCAATGGTTGAACAAAGTGACCTTCAAGAATACATATCATTTACCCCACATAGATGATCTATTTTATATAGTTAGGCAGGAAAGAATTTTTTGAAAGATAGACCTTAGATCATGTTACCATATTTTTATTGGAATTAATGATTCCATGTGTCGTTGTGAGTTGTGAGGTTTCAATGTAGAAGTTTGTGTTTCCTATGTGTGATTCAATTTCTTAAGATCTATATTTTTTGGAATAATCAATTTGTATCCTCTATATATGTAACTATTGTGATCAACAAAATATAGTGTGTGTTTTGTGTTGTGTGTAATCATTATTTGATCCCTGTCTATTTTATAGCATGGTATCAGAGCCTGTTCTAGCTTGAATCCCTAAAGGGAGGGCCAGGAAGATGTGAGGGAACCTTGAATGTTATTATTTTGGGTTTATATTAGTATAAATTTGTTATTCTTTTTGTGTTTATATTAGTATAAATATGTTTTTGGTGTGAGTATAGTGTGCTCATGTATATTTTTTTGATGTGGATATTTGTGTGAGCTTTGTAAATAATAAGCTAGGAATTTTATTTCAAAAGGAAGAGGGTATCCACGTTGTCATTTTTTTGGTGGAAAAAAAATCACGGGGGAAAAGATAAAGTTGGATGAACAAGTCCCATCTCCAAATAAGAGGCACTGTTGTAAAAATAATGAGATAAAGGAACATCATGAATAGAAATAAAAGAAGCTCCACATTTTTTGTGCTAATTTAATGGATGATGTTTCTTCTTCATTGGATTTTGTGAGTCAATATGATGAACAAACTCATACCAGCAAGGGTCCCTGGACTATGAAACAATACATGGAGCTGATTAGGTATATAAAAATACATGGAGATAGTTGATGGATTTTTTTGTCCAAATAAGCGGGTCTTAAGAGAAAAATAAAGGAGGAGAAATATCATATGAACAAATATTTTATCAGCTGATACATGTATTTCAATGGTTTTTTTCTACGTCTTCACATTTGAATGTGGAGAAAATTTCATTCTTTAAATCAGTTGAAAATTCTGCACTGAAATTGCCAAAATTATTACAAACTTGACCACAGAGGAGATTTTATCACCACCATGGGTCACAGTGGAAAAATAATTTTTTTTATATTCCACTCCATTGTTGATTCTAGGACAACAACACATCTACTTTAGTGGTGCACTACTCCTATGTGGTTCAAAAAAAAACACGATGTAAGGAATAACCTTAGTGTTTGGAATAACAGAAGGGAACACTTAGGCTAAGGAATTACTTGTTAATGGAGGAATTACTATATTGAAATTCGTTTTCAGATGAAGAGAGGAATCTAGATGTACAAAAAACACACCCAGAGCATTGTTAGGTAAACTTGACTTGGGATAGATTCAATGTTCACTAGGGTAAATAGTAGTGGTTTTGGGGCATATGGTATTGTGCACCCATGGTTTTCAGCCCATGGTATTGCATGTAATGGAGCCTATAAAAGGTTGGGGATACTTCATTGTAATGTAGGCTTGGAGGTGAGTGATGAAGGCTCATTTGGACGGATTGGCCAGGGTTTTGGCCAATGCTTAATGAAATTTCATTGGTTGGGTTTTGCCCTAGATTTGTTGGTTTTCCCAGATAAACATCTTTGTTTATGTTTATGATTTTTTGCTAGCTATTTTATGGTTTTTTTTTCCTCTCAGTAAATTTCAAACAATGGAGACGGAATGTAGCAACTCCTCCGCTGCTTCATTTTGCTAGACAATGACTCGTCTTTGGACCTGGATGTTTCTCATCTTCATCATCATCCTTGAAGACCAATTGAAACTGAGCATGTTCTCAGTTTCTCCCTGGTTACAACTTTTGTTAGCATATCTACAGGATTCTGGCTAGTGTGTATCTTTTCGAGCTTCAACTGTCCATCTTCCAATACTAACCGTATGAAATAGTACTTGAGATGTATGTGTTTAGTCCTGGAATGAAATGCTAATTTATTTGCTAGATGAATGGCACTTTGGATATCATAGTATAATGTGCCCATATCATGCTTCTTACCCAATTCATCCATAAACCTTTATAACCAAATCATTTCCTTACTAGCCTTGTAGTAGCAACACATTCTTCTTCTGTTGTTGAAAGTGCAACAACACTTTGGATTTTTGAAACCCAACTAATTGTTGTTCCACCTACATTAAATAAATATCCTGTAGTGCTCCTCCTGTTATCTCTATCACCTGCCATATCTACATCAACATATCCCCGTAGATCAATGTTTGAACCACCAAAGAATAATGCTTGATTTGTGGTACCTCTCAAATATCTAAGAATCCATTTCACTGCATCCAATTTTCTTTTCCTGAATTTTTCATCTACCTGCTTACAACTCCCACTGCATGTGAAATATCAAGCCTTGTGCAGACCATTGCATACATTAAGCTTCCAACTGCTGATGCATATGGAAATTTAGACATGTGTTCCATTTATTCTTGGGTTTTGGGGAACATATCCTTACTAAGTTTGAAATGGCTAGAAAAAGGTGTAGTAACTGGTTTTGCATTTTGCATATTAAATCTTTTCAACACCTTTTGTATGTACTCATTCTGAGACAATGTTAATTTGCGATTTTTCCTGTGTCTAGTTATTCTCATACCAAGGATTTGTTTTGCAGCTCCGAAATCCTTCATTACAAATTAATTTGCCAAATTTATTTTGAGCACATTTATTTCCTGCATGTTAGACCTACAAAAAGCAAGTCATCTACATACAATAACAATATAATATAGCTACCATCATTTTCATTTTTTTAGATAAACACAATGATCAGAGTGACATCTAGTATAACCTTGTTCAGACATAAACCTGTCAAATTTTAGATACCACTGCCTTGGAGCCTGTTTTAATCCATACAAGCTCTTCTTTAACCTACACACTAATTTTCTTTCCCTTTGACCTCATATCCTTCTGGCTGCTCCATATAGATCTCTTCCTCTAAATCTCCATGGAGAAATGTTGTCTTTACATCTAGATGTTCAAGATGTAAATCTTCCACTGCTACAAGACCTAAAATAGTTCTGATTGAGGTCATATTAACAATAGGAGAAAATATTTCATCAAAATCAATACCTATCTTTTGTGCAAACCCCTTCACCAAAATTCTAGCTTTGTACCTCTGTTTTCCTCCATATTCTTCCTTCATCCTATAAACCCATTTACTTTTGAAATGTGGTTTTACCTACAGGCAACCTGACTAAGTCCCAAGTCTGGTTATGCATTAAGGATTCCATGGCTAGCTCCCACTTCTTCTTCCATGGCTAGCTCCCACTTCTTCTTGATTTCAACCTGCATTGCTTCTTCATAACATTCATTTTCACCAGAATCAGTCAACAATAAATAATATAATGAAGGAGAGTGTCGTTCAGGGGGTCTACTTATCCTGATAGATCTTCTAACACCACTTTCAAGTGTTTGAGGTGCCTGTTGCTGTTGTGGTGGTTTTTGTTGTTGTGGCTCTTGATTATTATTATTTTAAGGCACCTTCACCTTTTCTATGATCTCATCAAGAACTGTGTATTATTTGTTTTCTTTTTCCCGTTTCTTTTTGTGAAACTGATTCTTATACAATACCTTTTCATTAAATATTACATCTATGCTCCTAACGATTTTGTGATTTTCATAATCATATAACCGATAACCAAAATCATTAACACCATATCCAATAAAGGGAAATTTCTTTGATTTTTCCTCAAGCTTTGTTCTATTTTTTTTATTAATATGGAAAAAGGCCTCATAGCCAAAAGGCTTTAAAAAATATTAGTTTACCTTTTTACTTGTCCATGCCTCCTCTGGAATACCACCATCCAAGGAACTTGAAGGCCATCTGTTTATTAGATAAATAGTAGTATCTACAGCATCTGCCCAAAATTGTAAAGGAAAACCTGCATGCAATCTCATGCACCTTTCACGCTCCATGATTATTCTATTCATCCTTTCTGACACACCATTTTCTTGTGGTGTTCTTGGAACTGTATTCTCTCTATGAATTCCATGCTATGAATAGTACTTATCAGACTCTTTGCTGCAATATTCACCTCCATTGTCTGATCTGAGACACTTCAACTTCTTTCCTGTTTCAATCTTAGCCAAAGCTTTCCATTTCTTGAAAGTATCAAATACATTAGATTTATTCTGAATAAAATAAATCCAACTTTTTCTAGTTGCATCATCAATAAAAGTAACATAATAATGAGAGCCACCGAGAGATGATACCTGAGCAAGTCCCCATACATCTGTATGCACAAGCTATAATTTTTTAGTATTATTTTCTTTCCCAACTTTTAGAAATCTGACTCTCTTTTGTTTTCCATAAATGCAATTCTCACAGAAATCCAAATCAACATTCTTCAAACCCAGCAACACATTTCTTGAGTGAATAATCTTCATCCCCTTCTCACTCATGTGTCCGAGCCTATGATGCCATAATTCTGCATCTTCTCCTTTGGAAGTTAAAGCATTAATATAGTTAGAAATACCATTGCATAAATACAATGTACCAACCTTTTCGCCTTTTGCTATTAGCAGGGCTCCTTTGGTGACCTTCCAAGTTTTATTTGTGAAAGTTGTCACACAAAATTCACCACCTAACTGCCCTGTTGAAATCATATTTTTCATCAAATATGGTACATGCCTTACCTCCTTTAATAGCCATTGGTTTCCATTTTACTGTTTTACAGGAACCTTACCCATTCCAACAATTTTACAGGGTTTATCATCACCCAAACAGACTTGTCCAAAATCTCCTTGAACTTAGTCATGAAAATATGTCTTATGAAGTGTGGCATGGAATGAAGCCCCTAAATATACTACCCAGGAATCAATAACATTTTCAAAAGAAAGAATCAAGGCATCTTGTAAAACATCACTTGTCACATTTTCTTCCTGATTGTTTTCTTGTTGTGCGTCTCCTTCTTTTCCCTTTCTAAGATCTACAATCTTTCTTCAGGTGTCGTTTCTTTCCGCATTTCCAACACACTATCCCCGATCTAGACTTGGATCTACCTTTCCTTGATTTACTTGCAATATCCTGAGATCTTTCCTCTTTCCATTTTTCTTCCCCTAGACTCTGCACTTAAAGAATTACCCGATGTCTCACCAGAAATTTTTCATCGCATTTCCTCACTAAGGATAGGATCGACAACATCATCAAACATTAAAGTACTATATCCAAAGACAGAGTTATTAATGGCCATAACTAAACCATTCCAGCTTTCTGACAATGAGCACAAAAATAAAAGAGCTCTAACTTCATCATCAAAGTTTAACCAATGCCTTAATGAAACCCTCTGTAGTTTTTTCCTTCGAAATATTGAAGGCTACCAACACTGCAAGGCACAATTGTGTTGTTCCAAGTGCCTTTCTATCAAGAATCTCCCATTCTGCATCTGTCATAGCCATCGAATTCTTTGTTTTTTTCGCTCAATGGTAGGTACAGATATTTCTGATACACATAATATTCCATCTGCATCTTCCATAGCGGGAAGTTTTGGCCGTTAAATTTCTCGACCCTAAACTTACAATCTTCCACCATTTCTCTCACTCAAACCAGGAACCCTTATTTCCTACAAGTTTATCATCCAAATGGACCTTCGGTTTTGATACCAGTTGTTAGAAAATTAAATATTACAAAGCAATGAAACACATAAAATATGCGGAAAACACAAGCATGCAAAACACGTAAAACGATAGAGACACAGATATACGTGGTTCACCCAGTTTGGGCTACTTCCACCCCAAATAGCCAGTCCTTCCTTTCTATTATCCAGCAAAATGAAGAGACAAAATGTACAATAGATCCGTTGTAATATCCTCTCTTCTCTATCAAAGTCTCCCTCTTTGTTTCTCGCTTCGAGAATACACATACCATACACAGCCACAATACAATACCATCATACAAGCGAGGGGTTGCCTTCTAGGGAAAAAAACCCTAAACTAAACATAACTTCTACCATCAGATCATTTGTCTAATGAATGGCCCAGATTGACTAGAAATTACTATACTTTTACAAGGATTCTTTACATCTGTTTTTAGTAGCCGCCCCCTACTGGACCCCCAGGCAGCGTTTAATTATGGGCAGCGTTGCCACCCCCATTAAGTTACAGGGGTCCAACGCTGTGATAGAAAATAAAAAAGATAATCAGGCTCCTCACCCAACAAGCATCTTCTATGGGAGAATAAATCTATCTTTTGATTCTCATCTTCTGGGCCATGGGAGGGATTGTTTCACAAAACACATTGTTGTTTCATTTTTGGAATATTGTCCAAGATGATTGTAGTTTTTGGATATTTTCATCTTGTTTTACTGTTGTGTGAATTTGATATTTAGTGGTGGGTGAAGTTATCATTATTTTTACTTGTAAAATTATTTTGGTATATCAAAAGAAGAAAAATATGCAGAACCACAATGAAAAATCCAATTGTTTAAGAAATTAACATGACCCATCATTCTCTGGGATAATTAGTTACATGTAGTTCTTAATTTTTTGAAGATGGTGTGACCCATCATGCTCTGGGAGCGTTAATACATGTTATTTTATACATGGTCAAGTTGTAGAATTGTTTTCTGAAGACATTCTATAACCATAATGCTATCCTAGATAAGAGATGAAGGTTGTAGAGGGATGTGGATTCAACAAATGGTGGCACTTCCATGATGGTTCAGTATTGTGATTAAGTTGTTGCACTATGGGATGTTGAGAAGCGTTAATTATGCGAATTATATAAATGATGGTTTGCAGCGGTTACGTCTTAAATCGATCGAGTGGGAATATTGAAATTATGGTGAAGAAAAGAGTTGAAACCATGAGATTTCACAGTGGATATGAGTGCTAGTGATGAACATATCTGAAAAATGTGACAAATATTCATTTAATGTTGTAATGTGTGCTTTGTATATTTGTTACATGTAAGCATTAAGGGATGGTATTTGAAGTAATGCTTTCATGTGTCATTGTGAGTTCCGAGGTGTCAATATAAAATTTAATGTTCCATATGTGTGAGTTGTATTAGCTATCTAGATCCCCTTTCTTAGGATCTATGTCTGTCGGAATCAATAATTTATATCCTATATATATGTAAATATTGTGACAAACAAAATAGATTTTTTGTTTTTTGTAGTGTGTAATATCTCTTTTATCTATCTCTATTTTCTAACATTGTTAAAGATAACATATGAGGATATACAAAAAAAAAAAATCGAACACGGTATAGACACTCCAAATTTGTAGTACTACCTTTTAGTATTACTAATGCACCTACTACGTTTATGTTTTTAATGAAAAAAATGTTTAGTAAGTATATAGACATGCTTGAATTGGTTTTCATAGATGATATTTTGATATATTCAAAAATCCAGGAAGATCATGAAGAACATATAAAGATAGTATTTTATACCATGATAGAACATAAATTTTACACAAAGTTCAGCAAGTGTGACTTTTATAAAGACAAAATTTATTACTTGGGCCATGTTATCTCTAGACAAGGCATATCTGTTGATCTTGGAAATTTTAAGGCCATCTTAAACTGGTTAGTTCCTTAGGATGTAGAACATATCAGGTCCATCATGGAAATTATTGATTATTATAGAAAATTCATTGAATGATTTTCTAAATTAGCCTATCCTATCATTTATCTGCAAAATAAAGGAGTGAAATTTAATTTGAAAACAAAATGTCAAGATGGTTTTGACAAATTAAAGCACCTACTAATAGTAGCCACAATCTTAAATATTGTTGACCCAGAAAAATTCTATGTCGTGTGTACGGACTCATGCCTTGAACTGATGCGTGGTGTCTTAATGCAAGAAAACTATGTAGTTGCTTATGAATCAAGAAAATTGAATGTTGGGAAAAATACTGAGAGGGGGGGGGGTGAATCAGTATTTACTGCATATTCAAAACTTTTTACTTTTTCATGCTCTAAAACCCATACGCTACTTTTCTGAAGACAACTAGCGTATACACGCGGATATCCTTCATAAAACTAGCGTATACACAGAGATCTAATTATGCCATTAGTTCTTCACTTATATCATTCCATCATTCATCCATTAGATGTTCTATAAACAGTAAACATGTGCAGTAAGAACAGAATAAACCATCACACAAAGCATCACACATGAACACCGGGATTTTTAGGTGGAAACCCAAGTCGGGAGAAAACCACCGCTGCAGTTGCTCAGCCTTCAATATTTTATTATAGAGAAAACATCTTACAACATATGTGCTGGCGCAGACTTGACCAGCACGCAGGCACCCACCTGCGCTCGTTTACCAGCCTCTCCTGGAAGGAGCTCCAACCCCCTGACTCGTTTACCAGCCTCTCCTGGAAGGGAGCAACGACCCCCCGATCTCGTTTACCAGCCTCACTGGAAGGGAGGTAATGACCCACGGCGGGAAGGCTTTTATTCTCGGCTTCCACCTTGGACCACGTTTCATCAGTTTCACAGCTTTGGACCCTTTCCATGCTGCTTCAACATACATCACCAACGGATACTTATCAACACGGATCGGATATCGGGGAAACACAACGGAAACCGAGATCGAGATGTTTCATGCCTTTTCACTTCAGACAGATGTTCGCCTAGATGTTCGCCTCGTCACAGATCTAAGCCTTCCATAATCAGATCTAGCAAATACAAATGCATTTCAGATCTAGATCCCCTTCTTCATCATTGGTGCATCATACATTCAGATTTATCTTCAAGTGTAACCCTTTCCATTCAGATCTACTTCAAAGAGAAGTATCCATTCAAGCTCAGACATCTTGCACCCACACTTGTGATTTGCACAATGAATTTCTTCTCCTTATATAGGTTTATCTTTTTCAATACCATGGGCCAAAACAATACCATGAGCCTTCAATACCACGAGCCAAACCAATACCATGAGCCTTCAATACCACGAGCCAAACCAATACCATGAGCCTTCAATACCACGAGTCAAACCAATACCATGAGCCTTCAATACCATGAGTCTTCAATACCACGAGTCATCAATACCATGAGCCTTCAATACCACGAGTCATCAATACCATGAGCCTTCAATACCACGGGCCCCTGGATTTGCACTTTTTGAGCGCTTTTTCCCATACGCGACTTATCACGTTCTTTCCCGCGTGCATACGCGACTTCCCCTAGACATATTCGCGTATTCATAGAGACATAATTTTTTTCATCATACTTTGAGCACATTCTGAATTCCTTTCTTCATTGCCTTCTGTACACACTGTAGATACATCATATTTTCTTCATCAAGAACATATTCTAGCAAGAAAAACTTCAACAAGTAAGTTGCCATCATCTTCATCAGGTGGGTTGCCATTCAAGAACAACTCTCTACATCATATTGTCAACAAACATCATATCACATCAGATTTACATCATTTACCAAGTCCATCGAGTCAAGAATAACTTCATCAGGTGGATTGCCATCAAGGACAACACATGTCAACAGTCGCATGTCTTCATCTTCATTCAGTGGGTTGCCATCAAGGACAACACTCTGCATCATATTTCCAACAATCTCCCCCTTTGGACTTGATGGCAACCATGATGTTGTTTGGTTACCACAACAGATAAGTACAATAATAGTACAATGACACCATGTCATTCTCCCTATTTTCCATGTCACTCTCTCCATTTTTGGCATCATTCAAACACCATGTTACTCTCCCCCTTTGACATCAAGGGCAAAGGGCACATCATTATCTTCATTCAAACACTATGTCACTCTCCCCCTTTAACATCAAGGGCAACGGGCGGATCCACAACAACATACTCTCCCCCTTTTCTCCTCATGTAGAAGAAGCGTTCTGCAGATCTGATGTATACTGAAGTGACCAAGCTCCCCCTGAGTTCATGCTGAATCTTCAAACATATTTTTCAATGAATTACATGACTCTATGACATTCCTATCACCAATGACTCATACTTACATCAAAGATTCATCCAAGTGGATTTACATAGAAGAGTCAAGTACCCAACCAAGTGGGTTTACAAATGTGACTCAGCTACCCAACCAAGTGGGTTTACAAACATGACTCAGCTACCCAACCAAGTGGGTTTACAAATTGACAAGTTCTTACATGACTGAATATTACAATTTTACAACATGGGTCTCAACAAGACCTTTTCACCAAAATATAAATATGACCATTTATGACCAACACCAAGAAGACCTCAAGAGAGATCATATAACATAACCATCATAATGCCAACAATGCATTATACTCAGCAACACTAATGTTCCCCCTGAATCTGTGCATCCAAGCATCCTTTTCATATGACTAAGGCTCCCCCTTAGTTTGTGCATCCTGAACACTTTCACCAACAAATCATCAAGGCATCTTTAAAACATTAGAACCAGAATTATGAGAACTGGAACACCACTAGTGATACCAAACAGTATCAGAGATACCAAACAACACTGCAGCTGTGCTGAAGAGAGCTGAACTAACCAAAAATTTCCAGCAACCAAACATACGCGGTTTTCTGTGCAGGAACTCGCGTATATACGCGACTGTGTTTCAGGAAACCTGCGTATCCACTACCATCTTCTATATTTTGACCAGATCTGATCCTTTGTGAGGAAAAGACAGTGTTCAGCTTCTTTCTGAGATATTTGACTACTTCCCTGGACTACAGATAGATAGAACAATGTAGTTGTGTCTTCAAGCGTCATCCAATGGTGGTAGCATAAGCGCATTAGTAACCAAGTCTTCATATTCCGTGCAGCATCAATACATTCTTTCCAAGAGAGATTATCATACCAGAACAACATCTTCAGATATGTGTCAAGCAATTATCCATGAGGTCCAATATCACCATGATCTTCAAGATTTAACATGAAGTAACATATGTAGGCAAAATATCTCAACCAAAGTAACAAACTTTGCATGATCTATTCTTATTTCTGAATCAAACGACATCCAACTCATCCATGTGTAAGCACAAAAGATACTTATCAGCAACCAGGGCTCAAAATCTCATCATAATGAACCATGTACCAAGTCATCATCATTTGAGCATGAGTATCACAAAAACCAAAGAATAAGCAATCATATTGCCAACAATGCAATCATCAACCTGCTACTCCCCCTGGACCAGTGCAACCTGAAAATGTTCACCAGCAGGTCATCAGCAACAATCTCTGCATGGGCTGCCCTTATCTCCGAATTATAGGACTTTCATCTCAGCAACGAATGCTCTTCATCAACAAGCAAACAGGACTCATCCATAAACTTCAACATAGGAAACCAAGTATCATATCATCATAATCATGAGTATAACCAGAAAAATGCTAACAGTGCAATCATCAGCAGTCAGACTAAGGCTCCCCCTGGACCTTTGCTCCAGATCTTCAGCTGTCATCCCAATTCTCTTATCATCAATGCATACGCGACTGTGTCTGCTGAAACTCGCGTGTATACGCGACTTTTATTCAACGAACCCGCGTATGGAAAGTGACACATTGAATCATTCACTTTCCTTCATCTTCCCCTGAACTTGTACTTCCTGTACCTGTCTTCTTCTTATCAGATGCTCTGTCAGAAAAACATATAACCAGAATGATCAAATCAACCATGAGAGACATCATACATTGCTCCCCCTGTGACGATACATTACTAAAACTCATAATGTATCCCACATCATTCCTGCAGTCAATCAGAGAAGTAAGCTTCAGAAGCGGATGACTGCAGTAGGGTCAGAATTCCCTACGTTTCTGATCGGTCCTCCTTCTTTCTCCAAATTTGCTTGAACTTTCTAATTCTGTGCTGGAGATTGTCCACTTTCCCAGATATGTTCATCCTGCATTCTTTTTCTGCATGTCCATACTTGTTACAAGCATAACATCTCATATGTCCAGAAAAATAAGCATAAGAATCATAATGAGTATTTCTAATCTTCCTCCTTTTGCAATCAGCTGCTTTATGTCCATACATGTTACATGAAAAGCAATATCCCTTGAAGCTACTAGAGTACCTTTCTGAGTAGAACTTGTTTGTTTGTGGCTGAATTGTTCTGCTTCTGCAATTTGCTCCAACATGCCCATAATTATGACATTTAAAACATTCAACGTTCTTGAATGAGTTCCTTTGAGAATTCATGATTGTTGGTCGATCTTTTGTCTCTTTCAACACTTCGGGTTTTGCATTAACTTCATCTGAATTTTTAGCACTTCCTTGTGAGCTAGATTCTCCTTTAACAGTTTCATGGAAACCAAGACCAAGTTTGATAGCAGGAGACCTTTGATTACTCAGAATATTGTCCAAAATATTAGTACTATCTTGAAACCTCAAAAGTTTTACCTTTTCTTCTAATTTACCTTTGAGAATGTTTACCTCAACCTCCAAGGCTTGACATTGCTTTGTCATGCTTTCTTCTTTCCTTCTTCCATCTTCTTGTTCTTCAACAGTTTGTAAGAGTTCTTCATTCTTCTTATTCGATGCTTCGAGATTTGCTTTCAGAGAGACGATTTCTGCTTCAAGTCCTTCATTCTTCTTATTTGATATTTCTGGATCCCTTTTGAGAGAAATGATTTCAGCCTCAAGTTCTTCATTCTTCTTATTCGAGTCTTCCATATCTTCTTTGAGAGAGACGATTTCTGCTTCAAGTCTTGCATTCTTCTTGTTTGATTCTTCGAGATCTGCATTTAGATCGTTGACTTCTACTTCTAGTCTTTTAATTCGAGCAGATGCATAAGCATGAAACCTTTGGTACTTGTCTGTCTGTCCATTTAGTATTTCCATTTGTTCTTTCATCCCTTTGTACAAAGCTTCGCTTTTAGAAATTGATCTTCGTTGATCTTCAATTTTCTTGATAGCTTCCTCTAGATCCAAAACTTTACTTACACTATCTTCATATGCACCAGAAAGTGAGTCACAAGAACAACTATCAATACCTGATTTATCTTCTTCATTTTCTGCTGCACATGTTTTTTGAGATATCTCCTTTTCAGTGGCCTTCTTATTTTGCTTCTTTCCCATTGCGACGGATCTCCTTCAAGCGATCAAGCTTCTGCAGAAGAACCTGCTTTGATACCAATTGTTGGGAAAAATACTGAGAGGGGGGGGGGGTGAATCAGTATTTACTGCATATTCAAAAAATTTTACTTTTTCATGCTCTAAAACCCATACGCTACTTTTCTGAAGACAACTAGCGTATACACGCGGATATCCTTCATAAAACTAGCGTATACACAGAGATCTAATTATGCCATTAGTTCTTCACTTATATCATTCCATCATTCATCCATTTGATGTTCTATAAACAGTAAACATGTGCAGTAAGAACAGAATAAACCATCACACAAAGCATCACACATGAACACCAGGATTTTTAGGTGGAAACCCAAGTCGGGAGAAAACCACCGCTGCAGTTGCTCAGCCTTCAATATTTTATTATAGAGAAAACATATTACAACATATGTGCTGGCGCAGACTTGACCAGCACGCAGGCACCCACCTGCGCTCGTTTACCAGCCTCTCCTGGAAGGGAGCTCCAACCCCCTGACTCGTTTACCAGCCTTTCCTGGAAGGGAGCTACGACCCCCTGATCTCGTTTACCAGCCTCACCTGGAAGGGAGCTATGACCCCCTGACTGAAGGCTACAACCCTCAGCACCACCTTGGACCACGTTTCATCAATTTTCACACTGGACCCTTTCCATACTTTTTAGCACAAACATACATCACCAACAGATACTTATCAACACAACGCTGCACGGTAAACACAGCTATAAATGGCATCATATATTTCACACTTTTCTCACTTATGCAGGTGTTCACCCAGATGTTCGCTTCATCACAGATCTAGGCCTTCCATAAGCAGATCTAGTAGATACAAGTGCATTTCAGATCTAGATCCCCTTCTTCATCATTGGTGCATCATACATTCAGATTTATCTTCAAGTGTAACCCTTTCCATTCAGATCTACTTCAAAAAGAAGTATTCATTCAAGCTCAGACATCTTGCACCCACACTTGTGATTTGCACAATGAATTTCTTCTCCTTATATAGGTTTATCTTTTTCAATGTACTATGAAGCAAAATGCAATACTTCATGAGCCTTGTATCATAGCCAAACCAGCACTGAGCTTTCAATAATGAAGCCAAATCCAATACCATGAGCCTTCAATACCATGAGTCTTCAATACCACGGTAGTCATCAATACTGCATGAGCCAATACCGTTGTGCAGTCATCAATACCATGAGCCTTCAATACCACGAGTCATCAATACCATGAGCCTTCAATACCACGAGTCATCAATACCATGAGCCTTCAATACCACGGGCCCCTGGATTTGCACTTTTTGAGCGCTTTTTCCCATACGCGACTTATCACGTTCTTTTTAGACATATCCGCGTATTCATAGAGACATAATTTTTCCATCATACTTTGAGCACATTCTAAATTCCTTTCTTCATTGCACACTGTAGGTACATCATATTTTCTTCATCAAGAACATATTCTAGCAAGCACAACTTCATCAAGTAAGTTGCCATCATCTTTATCAAGTGGGTTGCCTTTCAAGGACAACACTTAGCATCATATTGTCATAACACAATACCATTTACTTATATCATTTACTAAGTTCCATCAAGTCAAGAATAACTTCATCAGGTGGATTTCCATCAAGGACAACACATGTCAACAGTCGCATGTCTTCATCTTCATTCAGTGGGTTGCCATCAAGGACAACACTCTGCATCATATTTCCAACATTGAAGCCTCGTGAAAATATCTATGTTTTTAATGACTATGAATTAGCTACCATTATACATGCATTGAATATGTGAAAAAATACTTACTAGAAAATTCCTTTTCACTTATTACTACCACACAAGTTTAAAATATTTTTTTAGTCAATCTGATTGAAATGTGAGATGGATTGGGTGGATGAAATTATTAAGTGAATTTTAATTTTACATAAATCAAATCGAAGTTAAATAAAACAAATTTTCATACATCGTAAGTAGAATTGAAAATCAGTTAGATAATTGTTTTGTTAATAGTGCCAAAGAAGATTTTGTAGAACAAATAAGAATCACAGTCCAAAAAGATGAAGTTTATAAATAGTTGCAACAGAAGTTACAACAAACATAAATACCTTTCTATTGATGAAATGAATATGAATTATTAACGTTGAGGAACGAAATATATGTCCCAAATGAAGTTGCACTAAAACAAATTATTCTAAATGAACATCGTCAGAAACCTTTCTCAAGATATCATGGATATTATAAAATGATCACAACATTGAGAAATGAACTTTATTGGCTAGAAATGGAGTGAGAAGTGGTTGAGTATTTGGCTAATTGTTTAGAGTACCAACAAGTGAAGGTAGAACACCAATAACCATCTAGATTACTAAACCCTTTACCCATTCCAAAGTGAAAAAATAGGAAGTTATTTCTTTAGATTTCATCACTGATCTTCCAAGATACAGAATGTATCATGACTCTATTATGGTCATTGTGGAAAAAATAAGTAAAGAAGCCCATTTTATGTCTATCCACTCTACTTTTGGTACAACAAAAATTTTAGATATATTCATGAAGGAATTATTTTAGTTGCATGGAATACCAACAATAGAAATATCAAGGAGAGATGTTAAGTTTAATTCTAACTTGAGGAATACATTGGTTGAAGGAATTGATACGTACCTTCAATTTAATACAACCTACCACCCTAAAAAACATGGTAAAATATAAAGGATAAACCATATATTGGAAGATACATTGAGAAATTATGTTATCGATCAACCCACTAAGTTGGAATATTATTTACACTTAGCAGTGTTTGGATACAATAATAGTAATCATGCATCTATAAAAATTATCCCATTTGAATCTATGCATGGGAGGAAGTGTCACACTCCTTTGAGGGGTAGTTATTAGGAAGACAAGTTGTTGTTGGGTACTGTGTTCTTTAGGACATCGAACAATTATTAATGAAAATAATAAACAAATTGAAGACTTCCCAAGATAGGTAGAAAATATATGTAGAATAAAAGAGAATGCATAAATAATTCAAAGTAGGAGAACACATATACATCATTTTCAAAAAAAATAAGAGGACTTAGAGGTTAGTAACTTGTGCTAAATTAACACCAAGGTTTTGTGGACCATTCCAAGTACTATCTAGAATTAGGCTGATGGCCTACCAGCTAGCACTGGCAAGTCATATAAAAGTGATTTTTTTTTTCATGTACCTTTATTGAAAAGGTATGTCCATGATAGTTCTCATGTGATTGACTATGACGTGGTATAGATGGAACTTGAAGGATATTTCCAAATAGAACTACTACAAGTATTATATTAAGATAAACCATGCTCTAGAATTGGTCCATCACCAAAGTTAAAGTGAAATGGAATTACTATACCCCAGAGGAGGTTACCTCAGAGATGGAAAGAAAAATGTGTGAGGAATTTCCAACATTATTCCATGAGAATGGGAATTGAAGGAAACACTAAGGAAAATGATTATCTTAAGAGGGGGAAGATGTGACAAACTTATGATATGCATTTCATATATGGATATTTTAAAATTTTAAAATATTGTTCGAATTAATGGTTATGGAAGCCATTATTGAAACTATTGGATGATCTAATTAAGTTTTAATTTATAAAATTAATAGATGGGTTGTTTGCAAATATTCAAGAAAGAGTGCTTGAGTATTAGAATCTTCTTTCCAAATTATAAAAAGTTGTTAGTGGTTAATTCCACATGGTGGATCTTCCCAAAAAGTCTCCTAAAAATCCCAAGGAGAAATTTGTTAAATAAATTAATGTAATGGGAGAGAAATAGTGTTCTAAACACTTACTTGGAGAGAAATTGATCTGAAATAGATCTGATCTAATACTAAAGTAGAACTGAATATTTTACAATAGTGAATTGATGGTTAACTCGATCGCTTAAAGTAGAATTAAGGAAAGAAAATGATTTAACGACTTAAACGAGAGCTTAAGAAGCATATTAAACATGAATTCTCAGCAAATAACAGAGATAAGAGACAACAAACATTGATTACAGAGTTTGTCCCTGGTGGACTACGTCTTCGAGTTTGCTTTCAAGATGGGCGTATGTTTTATTAAGGATTGATCCAAGGAAGTATTTACACCACAATTTCACCAGACGGAACTTTCTCGCAGACACTTCTTGTCTCTATCCACATAAATATCTCTCTCCTAGCTTTCCGATTCCTGTCTCTGTGCTCAATTCTGTCCTGGACGACCAAGAAAAATTGAAAATAAAACTGCCTCTCTCTTCCAAAATCTGAATGCAAGCCTCCAAAAACACTCCCTCCCCATCATGGTGAATTAGATAAGGTTAAATAGCGCAATCATGAACTCCTTTGGGCCAAAAATGGCATATGGTTGAATGAATTTAATGAGAATAGCTCTCGGTGCAATAGTATTGAAGCACCTTATGGATTAGTTACATGGTGGTTTAAAAATACATACCTCATATAACAATAAAAATCGAAAATACAAATATAGGTTATAAATAACTATGACTGATTTTTATAACAACAGAATAGCTTAACCGATTTCATGTGACAGGGAAGAATTACAAGCGGTTGACTAACTAACTGCCACATCAGCGGTCAAGTTCCGGTGGTTTCGGCTTCACTATTACATGTGACAACTTCCATCCTGATGGTTGCGGCCTTCAAATACTATGCGGCTAGCTTAACTTTGTGGTGTTAAAATGAGACTATTGCGTTCACATGTATCGTCTTCGCTTGATGGTTTACTCCTTCCGCTGTGGCTAGAAAGTGCAATATAATATGGTTTGAAATGTGGGTTTATCTACATATTCTCAAACCTTTATTACATGGGTTTTAAACATAGGTTTAAAAATTTACATTGTTCATAATATTTGCGCTAGGTTCACCACATAGACTTAGGTATTAGGACTTAGTGCTACGTATTTTCCCACCATATATTTAGCATCCACCATAGGTTTAATAACTTAGGTCATAGCATAGGAGTATCACCACATCATTACAACATAATTAAATAAACATGAACCAAACCATTAAACCATGACAATACAATTTTTCCACACCATGAAATCACCATGAAGAAGTAACCCTCATCGGACAAACTAGAGATGAGCTGGACTTCATTGTCGATGTGCACTAATGCAAGATCCTCCTAGATCAATCCTCTCCACTTGAAATATTTTGGACCAATTTTTTTTTTATGTAAGCAGACATCAGGTGAGGGTACAACTCCCTCACTTTTTTGGTCTCCATCTACCTCGCCTTTTTCGGATTCATGCCCTTGAGTCCCACTCGAAGATATTCAACATCTCCTTACCTAGAAGTGCGAAATTTCATGTCCAATATGGTACCTTTATGCAACTAATTCATATACTCAGGTGCCAAATCATCAATGGTAGGAATATGTGTATCTCTCTCTGGATCAATTATCATCGGAGATTCATACAACCTCTGATTTTATACACTCACAAATGAATAAATACGCCTGTAAGGAGGTATATCTAGCCAAAATGCATTATTTCCAATATTTTCCACAATCTTGAAAGGACCATACCTGATGGGTTTTAATTTCTTACCTTCACCTTTCAACGTTTCTTTACTGATATACAACCATACCTGATCACCAACCTGAAAATGATGATCCCCTCGATGCTTGTCATGGCACATTTTGTACATGACCTAGCTCTTCTCTAACTGATCATGCACTGCTTCATACATCTGTTGTATCCATTGAATGAACTTAGATACTTTATGTGAATCTCCGTGTCCATCCACTTTATCTTCTTCATCAAACATGAAGTCCATCAGTGACTTTGGTAGATACCCAAAACATGTTTCAAATGGCGATTTATTAGTCGAAGAATGCAAGGCTTGATTGTAAGCATCCTACACATAAGGTAAAGATTCATCCAACAACTTAGGATGTTTACTGTAGTAACCTCAAATAATATGTATCATTGTCATGTTCACCACTTTTGTCTGTCCATCAGCCTATGGATGAATATGTGTAATCTTCTTCAGCTTTGTGTCAATAATTCCCCACAAAGTGGACCAAAACTCTCTTACAAAGTGAGTGTCTCAATCATAAATAATGGAAGTAGGTAACCGAAAATGAACCCATACCTATTGAAAGATAATGTGTCCATTTTTTTAGCAGTCAATTCATTTTTGCATGGAACAAGAATGCACATCTTACTGAAATGATCAACCAAGACATACATGTAATCATGCACTATATTGGAGATAGGAATTTCTCCAACATAATCCATGGAAATGTTGTCCCATGGTCGCAAAGGAATTGAAAGTGGCATATAAAAACCAATCTTTTGATTTCTTGGATTTCTTGTCGAACACATAACACATCATTTAATGTACTTAACAACTGTTTTATACATGTTAGGCCAATAGAAATACCTTTGAATTTGTGCCATAGTCTTTCTTATGACAAAATTTCCTAAAATGCGAGAAGAATGTGCTTCTCGAATAACATGCACCCTTTCTGTCTATGTTATGCACAACTTACCCAAATGATATAAAAACCTGTCATGAACATGAAAATTGAATTCTTCCACCTGATTACCATGAGTTAGTGATTTATAAATATCTTTCAAATTAGCATCAGTACTATATTGTTCTAAATAACTTTCAAGTTTTAAATAAATATTCTGCAGCACTACTGAAGCATTCCAAGATGGTCTAGACAACATATCGGCTACTATTTTTGTTATTCCTTTATTGTACTTAATTACTAAGTGAAATTACCAAATAAATCCCATCCATATGTAATGGCTAGATTATTATAACTTAGTCTGAGACTAAACGTAATAAAGTGGCTGATGATCTGTGTGAAACACTATTTCCTTACCAATTAAGTGGTGTTTCTATTTCTTTACACTTTCAACCAAAGAAAAAATTTATTTATCATATGTCGGATAATTTATAACTGCATTAGAAAAAATTATCTAAATGAAACCAAATAGGTTTCCTCTTTTAATAAATACTGCACCCATTGCATAACCACTAGCAACTGTTTCAAATTTGAATGGCTGTTGAAGATCTGGTAAAGCTAAGATTGGTGCTGTGACAATTTTCTGCTTAAGTGAATCAAAATATTTTTGTTGTTTCCATCCCCACTGAAAGGAAAATTTAGAACCTGTTCAAGCATTTAACTATGATGCGATCAAATAAAACTAAGAAATGAATTTTCTCTAATACTGAATTGCACCTAGAAAACTCCTAACTTCAGTCACGTTCTGTGGTGATGGCCACTTAACGATCACATCGATTTTAGCTAGATATATCTTCAAATGACCACCTTTGACTATGTAACCAAGATAAATCAGTGTAGTTTTCCCAACTCACATTTGAACAGTTTAAGATACAATTTTTCCCTGTGAAACACTTCGAAGACTTGTTTAACATGCCTAACATGCTCCTCATACTGGAATTGAAAATGAGGATATCATCTAAGTATATTATGACAAACTTATCGAATTTATGGATGAAATACAACATTCATATCCTGCATGAAAGTTTTTGGAGAATTACACAAACCAAAAGGCATCACTAACCATTCAAATCGTCCCTGCCTAGTTTTAAATGTAGTTTTCCAGGTGTCATTTTCTGTAATGCGAATTTGGTGATACCCACTATGCAAATCCAACTTAGTGAAATAGATAACATTTTTCAACTGGTCAAGTAAATTATCTATCTTCATAAGAGGGCACCTGTTCTTGATTGTGATTTTATTTAAGGCCCTAAAGTTGACACACATTTTCCATGTCCCGTCTTTCTTAGGAACTAAAATTATGGGTGTACCACATGTAGATGAACTGGTTCGAATGAAACCTTTTTCAACCATCTGTTGGATTTGTTTCTTTATTTCTTCGTTCTCTAAAACTGACGTGTGATACATTCCAACATTAGAAAGAGACACATCAGACATCAATTGTATCTCATGTTGTATTTCCCGTTAAGGAGGCATATGTTTTAGTTATTTAAGTAGACTTTGAAAAGAATCTACCACTTTAGCCAAATTATCTTTAAATTGAGATTCACAACCTAAAAAAGAATCATGTTGATCTTTATGTTATTATTTTATAACCATGACTACTTATCTCTTACTTTAACTTATTATTCCCTTCAGCTAATTAGCAATAAATAAATCCAAGTTTGTTTTGATTTTATATGCCTAGAACATGTATTCAATCCCATATTTATTAAGGTGATATTTATGCTCTTTCCTATGAAACACAACATCATGATCATAGAGATAAGGACTTGCTAGCACTATTCCACATATGTCTAATGGAATCACATGTAAATTGTTCTGAAATCAATTGTTAGTTAATGTTTTGCTAATATCAGTTTCAGATTTAACATAAAATTTCTTTTGTTTGCTTCTTATAAAAGGGTTTATACATGGGATTATGATTGAAAATTCAATAAAATTGACGAGATTAAGTGTATTTTATGAACATAAAATCATGGCAACTAAATGTTGAGAAACAACATATAAAATCACAGCAAGCACAAATAACTGAGTCAAATACACACAGTTTTGATGAAGGAGGTCACCCCTCCTGGGCTACATCTCCTTGGTCCAAATTCATATCTTGGGCCTTGGTATTAGCTTCGACTGCGAAAAAGTGTTGTTTACAGTCTCCTGTTGCTTCTGCAACCTACTCCAATGGCTCAAAAACATTTAAATATACCAATAATGAATCTTCCTGAGCCAAAATTGGGCGCAAATTTCTTTAGTTATTGAAAACCCAAATTTTCCTAGTATTTCTCCACTAAATCTCAAATTCTGCCAATTAAATCCACTAAATGTGGAGCTTCTCTGCATTTGAAAGGTCCACCAAAAAATCCACTAAGATTAAACTTCAATTAATTAAGGATAAACATATATTTAAGTGTAGCTAAGGGTACATTTAAGTGCTAAGCATGTTTACCACTAATACTACGGATTACAAACTAAACCATAGATTAGTAGTAATAAACACTGCTTAACTTCGTTAAAAATCCATGCCGGATTTTGTGTTGTCTCCTAGTCTTCCATTGTCCATCACATGGAAGGGGGATGATCCCGTCCAGACCCCCAACTCCTACTCTGACAAAATTTAAATAATGGTGGTGTCCTTATCACGTAAGAAACTCATGGATGGTCTAGTGGCAAGCATGGGTGCTAGTTTGGGGAAGGTCACGGGGTTGAACCTGACCTCTGCCCCTCCGGTCATAACTTTTTTTGAACATAACATTCAGTTTCAACCTTGGTATAAAAATATATGTTGATATTATATATGCGTCCATAGTCTTTGAGTTCGACCTTCCATTCAAACTTTGTATATAAAATATATATGAAACAATATATGTGCACCAACATTTGAATTTGACCCTTGGATAAAATATGATGTTTCATCCATCCTTGCCATGGGGGAGGGCGCGTGGTAGCCTCCGACTGCGGCACGTGGCCCTTCTCCATTGGCCTAAAAGTTCACCATTAAAAATAATAATCCATCATAGATAAAAATTGTAACCTTAGGATTAGGAGGAAAATTTCAATTTCCCCAAGCAACATTGGAAAATCTGATTGTGACACTTGTCACAGTGTCATTTGCTGAAAAATGGAGAATATTCCATGAAGATTCCTGAGGTGCTGACTGGACTGCCAAGTGATGAGTCTGTCACTCTTTTGCACATTTTTTACCCATTTCAGAAAACTGACACCAAGCCATAATTTAGTCATACAAACTCGGATTTTGATGAAAGTAGTTGTGTTGGAATATTAGTGACACGCTCTATTCGGTCATTCAAGTTTAGAGCATTTATGAGTACTTTCATTTTTGAGCTAAATAATGAGCCTCTAATCATTCCTCCCCACTAGAAGCCTTTTAGACCGTAAAAGATACTATCAATTGTTCAGTAGGTGAGGGTACAAATATATCACCCTTTAACTCTCAATCCATTTGGCCTTGGAAGGATTTTGTCCCTTGAGTCCGACTCTAAGGTATTCGACATTCCCTCTCCTTGAAGTTCTGATTCTTCTGTCAAGTATGGGATGTTGTTGATTTTCATCAATATATTTTGGTGAGAAACCATGTATTGATGGCAGCTGAACATGCTCTTCTTGATCATCAATCAAAGGAGGCTCAAACAATCTCAAATTATAAACATTAAAGGAAGAATATATTTGCATATAAGGAGTAAAATATAGCTTAAATGTATTAGTTCAAACCTTTTCCACAATCTTAAATGGACCATAAAAGATTGACTTAAGATTTTTACCTTCCCCTTGCAATATTTGTTTGCTGATATATCATAAAACTTCATCTCCAACCTAGAATTTGTGATCAACATGGTGTTTACCATGCATTGCCTTGTAGTTGCTTTGACTCTTTTCAAGTTTTTCTTGCACTGTGTGATTTACCAACTGAATTTTCTCAATGAACTTTGTTGCATTATTTATGTCACTATGACCATCTATAGCGACATCTTTCTCAAAGATGAAGTTGAAAGGTGATCTTGGAAAGCACCGAAAGCATGCCTTAAATGGTGATCTGTTTGTGGAAGAATGGTTTTCCCTATTGTATGCATCCTGAATGTAATGCAACTATTCACCCCACAACCTGGGATTTTTGTTGCAATAACCTCTAGTAAGATGAATAATTATCTTTTTTACCACCTCAGTCTGACCATCTATTTGTAGATGAAATGTTGCTCTCTTCTTTAACTTTGTCTCCATCATGTCCCATAATTTTGACCAAAAATTGCCAACAAACTAGGAATATGGATCACGTAAAATAGAAGTAGGAAGACCAAAATGAAACCATACATTTTGAAAGAAAATGTGAGCATTTTGTTCAACTATAAATTTTTTCTTACATGGAATCAAAAGACACATTTCGTTGAACCTATCTACCACAACATACAAGTAATCATGAATTTTCCTTGACAATGGAAGACCACCTACAAAATCCATTGAGGTACTCTCATGAGGATGTGAAGGAACTGGAAGTGGAGTGTACAATACAAGTTTCCTATTACTAGGCATACTTATTTCCCATAAATAAAATCCTCTAATAAAACGAGATACACTATCAATCACATGTGGCCAATAACAATATCTTTGAATATTTTCTACTGTATTTCCTACACTGAAATGTCTAGCAATCAATGAAGTGTGAATCTCCCTTATGATATGGTTTATTCCCCCCTATGGTATACATAACTTGCCCAAGTGATACAACAAATTGTTATGCACATGATAATTTAACTCTTCATTTTGGTTTCCTTGACTCAAGCTTTCATACACATATTGAAAATCACTATCATATGCATGTTGTTCCGTGTAAATTTCATACAATATTTAATTGTTCTTGAGTATAATAGATGAATTTACGATAGGCATTGACAGCATGTCAACTACCTTATTGTAGATTTCATTTTTATACCTGATAACCAAATAAAATTTTTGTACAAATCCCATCTATCTTAAATGTCTTGATTTCTACAACTTTGACTATGATTGTAAGTACTATGAAGGCTAATGGTCACTATGGATAATGGTTTTTTTACACATAAAATAGTGCTTCCATTTCTTTACACTTTTTACCAATTCATATAACTCTTTGTCATAGGTGGGATAGTAGTCGCAGCTCCATTAAACATTTTAGAATGGAATGAAATAGGCTTACCATGTTGCATGAGAACTGCTCCCATAACATAATCTCTTGCATCTGTTTGGATCTCAAATCGCTGTATAATATTCGAAAGAGCCAATACCAGTGTTGAACTTATATTTTTCTTTAAAGAATCAAATTATTTTTCCTGCATCTCCCAAATGTAAGAATTTCTTGACACTTTTCAATGCATGCAACAAAGCTGCAATGGAAGAAAAAATAGCAATGAATTTCCTCTAATATTGTGCTGCCCCAAGAAAGCTTCTTACCTATGTAACTATATTGGGCTTGGGCCAATTCAGAATGACCTCTACTTTTGAAGGGTCTATCTTCAACTCTCCTCCACCAACAATGTGTCCCATATACACTAAAGAAGTCTTTCCAAACTCACGGTTTGACATATTTACAAATAATTGCTCTTTTTTCAAGACATCAAGTACCTTGTTCACATGCGTGACATGTTCATATCTTGATTTTTTTAATATAAGTATGTCATCTAAGTAAAAAATGACAAATTCATCAAGAAATTGTATTAGTACATCATTCATGACTCTCATGAAAGTAGACGGATCATTTGTTAGACTGAATGGCATAATTATCCACTCAAACAATCCTTGTCTAGTTTTAAAAGTAGTTTTCCAAATATCCTCCTTAGCTTTTTCAACTTCATGATAGCCGCTTCGCAAGTATAACTTACTGAAATATCTTTCATATTTTAACTGATCTAGAAAATCATCAATGCATGGGAGTTGTTAGCGATTCTTTACCATGATTTTATTCAATGCATAGAAATCTATGCAGACGTGCCAAATATCATCCTTCTTTGGTACCAAAACAATTGGTGAACCACATGGAAAATTAGATGGGCGTATGATACCTTTTTTCAGCAATTGTTGGATTTTATTCTTGGTTTCCAAACTTTCCATAATTGACATACAATACATACCAATGTTTGGAAATGGAACATCTTGCTGCAGCTGAATCTCATGTTGAATTCCCCTCTTGGGAGGTAATCCATTTGGTTCTTGAAACATCTTGCCATGTTGACTTAGCACATCAAACAAATCAGATTTGAAATTGTCATCACATCCTTCAGAATATTCATAGTCAACATCATCCTTTTTCTTGATCATGAGAAGCACAAAATTTTCACTTGCATTAACTAGCCTCTTCATTTTCCCTACATTAACTGAAGAAATATTCATTTTTTTTGCGATGAGCTCTCATAATATACTCCACCCCATCCTTAAGAAAATGATATTTTTTCTCATGGCGATAAAAAACTGCTTTCCTAGTATACAACTATGGACTTCCCAAGGCAATCCAGGAAATGTCAAGTGGAACCACATCTAACTCGACTTCATCAACAAATTTTGCAGTAATAGCAAATCGAAATATGCATTTCCTTGTAACCTGTAAATTGGCATTATTAACAATCTAACCCAAAGGGTATGGTTTATGATGTGTTACAGTTTCAAGGTTAAGATTTTTGACCAAGTCTTTTGAAATCAGTTTTTCTTGTGACCCACTATCAAACAATGCATCAATATTTGTATGATTTGACTTCACTCTAATATGGAAAAATTCTATCCTTGTGTCTTCATTTGGAGTGTTGTTGTGACTATTTGAGGAACTAGTACTTGGTATGGCTTCTTTTCCTTTGTTAACCATAGCTACAATATTTATCTCATCTCCTGAATCAGATCCAAGATCTTGTTGTTTGGTGGCAGTCATATTTTGTTTCTATTTTTTATTTGGTTTCTTTGGCCTTATTTTGGGATGCAATTTCCAAGTTTGGGCTTCATCATGACCCTCTTTGGAACAATGTTTGCATGTAAATTTTTCTCCCCTTCATCCTTGATGCTTGCATTCTTCTTTCCCTTCCATTTTCCTCCCTTCTCTTTTTCCTTACCATTGAATGGCTTCTTCTTAATACCCTCTTCCTGAATGTTCTTTCCCCTTGCTTCAAGATGTGTGGCTTGCACATACTTCATCTAAGTTTTATGGGTTAAACATAAGGATAATATGTTTCAAGTAGGAATTTAAACCCCCAATGTATTTCAAGAGTGTGTCTTGCGAATTCAAGTTTACTCCTAGACACAAAGCCCTCTTTGTAAACTCTTGGGCATACTCTTGAATAGTTTCGCCTTTCAGTTGCCTAAAGTTTTGCCAAATCATAATTTCTTTTTGCATATAGGCTAATAGATAAAATTGTCTTTTAATGGAAGAAATTAATTCAACCCAATAAATGGATATCTTACCATGAATTCACATTTCCTCTTGAGTCTTTTCCTCCCACCAAACTATTGTTTCTCCTTCTAGCCTTAATGAAGACAAATGGATTTTTATGTCATCCTCTTGTATATTCTGAATTCTACAGTATACTTCCAATTGATGGATCCAACTATCTAAATTATCTGCATTTACCTCACCATTGTACATGGGAAGTTAAAAGATGATTTCCAACTTGATTAATGGAGTTTTTCCTTTTGGGATTTTTGAATGAGTGTGGGTGG
Organism: Pinus albicaulis; assembly: GCA_034641835.2. NCBI lineage: Eukaryota > Viridiplantae > Streptophyta > Pinopsida > Pinales > Pinaceae > Pinus > Pinus albicaulis. The sequence continues at coordinate 984,270,649 of CM076574.1, forward strand.
TTTTTGTGGTGGAAGTGGAAGATGAAGATACCGATGAAGATGATGAGGATGGGAATGGTGGAGATGGATGTAGCTTTCGTCCAATACCTTTAGAACTCTTCTCTTCATCCTTCTTGCAATCTGAAGATCCTTATCCATGTGGAGTCATAAAACCTTCTCCTGCTCTTTCTGTAGTGAATGCATGAAACATGATTTTAACCATTCTCTAAATTTCTTTGAAGTCTCTCTTGACATCCTCTTCTTCTGAATGTCTATGAGTCTCTCCAACACCTGACATAATGGCTAAGGATTCAAGCTCAACCTCTAATGCTTGTATGTCTGCAATCACCTCAGCTTCTTGTGCAATTTGTACCTCTTCAATATCAACTGTTGGAGATAGAACTTGAGGTGCTTCAAGTGCAGATTTGAGTGGAAATTTGGGTGAAGATGATTCTTTCTCAGATATCTTTCTTCTTGTACTAATCTCATGACTAACAACCAATATATTTCGTTCTCCTCTCTGCAACTTCAACCTTGTAAGCATCACAAAATTGCAACTATTAAAACCCTTCTTGCACAATCTCAAGAAAAGCAAGAAAATAACCTTTAGCAACCTTGTGCTCTGATACCAACTTGATATGAAATTTATTGTTAGTTAATTTTGTGCTAATATCTATTTCATATTTAGCATCAAAGTGCTTTGGTTTTCTTCTTATACAAGGGTTTATATATGGGATTATGATTGACAATTCAATAAACTTGATGAGATTAGGTGTATTTTAGGAACATAAAAGCATGGAAACTACAGGCTAACCAACAACATATAAAAAAATAGTAAGTACAAATAACTCAGTCAAATACACATGGTTTTGATGAAGGAGTTTACCCCTCCTGGGCTACATCTCCTTGGTCCAACTTCATAGCTTGGACCTTTGTATTAGCTTCAATTGTGAAAAAGTGTTGTTTACAGTATCCCGTTACCTCTACAACCTACTCGAATGGCTCCAAAACATCAAAATATACCTATAATGACTCTTCCTGAGCCAAAATTGGTCGAAAATTTCCTTACTTATGGAAAAACCAATTTTTCCCAGTATTTCTCCACTAAATCTAGAAGTCCGCCAATTAACTCCACTAAAAGTGGAGCTTCTGCACATTTGGCCAGTCTGCAAAAAGATCCGATAAGATATACCTGCATTTAATTAAGGATAAGTGGATATTTAAGTGCAGTTAAAGATGCGTTTAACTTCTAATCAAGTTTAGCGCTAACATTGTGAATTATGGATTGAAATATGGATTAGTGGTAATAAACACTGCTTAACTACGTTAATAATTCCCACTGTACTTTGTGTTGGCTCTTGGTATTCCACTATCAATCACATGGGGGGGGCGGGGGGACTAGGCCCCTCTGAACCCCTAACTCTTGCTCTGACAAAATTTAAATAATGGTGGAGTCCTTATGGGGTAAGGAACTTATGGATGGTGTGGTGGTAAGTGCGGGCGCTTGTTTGGGGGAGGTCGTGGGGTCGATCCTGATCTCCACCCCTCAGGTCATAAATTTTTTTGAATGTAATATTAAATTTTGACCTTGGTATAAAAATATATGTTGATATAATATATGCGTCCACATCCTTTGAGTTCGACCTTCGATTCAAGCTTTGTATATAAATTATAATTGCAATAATATATGTATGCCAACATTTGAATTCGACCCTCGGATAAAATCTGATGTGCCATCCCTCCTTTCCATGGGGGAGGGCACGTGGCAGCCTCCAACTGTGCCACATGTCCCTTCTCCATTAGCCTAAAGAATCACCATTAAAAATAATAATCCACCATAGATAAAAATTGCAACCCTAGGATAAGGAGGAAAATTTCAATTTCCCCAAGCAACATTGGCGACTCTAATTGTGACACTTGTCACAGTTTCATTGGTTGAAAATTAGAGAATATTCCCTGAAGATTCCTGAGGTGCTGACTGGACTGCCAAGTCATCATTCTGTCACTGTTCTACACATTTTTTACTTATTTGATAAAATGAACAACAAACCATAAATTACTCATATGAATTTCGATTTTGATGAAACAAGTTGCATTTGAATCCTAGTGACGAGCTCTATCTAGTCATTCTAGTTTGGAGAATTTCTGAGCACTTTCATTTTGAGCTAAATACTAAGCCTCTGATCATAAATCCACTTCATCAATGTAATTATATGTGATTGAAAATTTTAAACGACACTGCTTTGTGACATTAATCTGAGTATTTTCTTTTAGCCAACCTAATGGGTCTGGTTTTGGATGATTATGTGCCTCAAAACCCAATTTCTTAACAAAATATTTAGATATTATATTTTCCCATGATCCACTATTAAACAATGTATCTATTTCTTCTGCATATAATTTACCCTTATGTGAAATAATTCAACTCTTTTATCCTAATCAAGTTGATTTATGTTTGAAGAAGTTGCAAAAATATTATAACTTTAACTAGCATAAGAACTTTTACCTGTCGAAACCAATGCGGTTATTTTCCTTTCATCACATGAATCAAAGCCCAAATCTTGTTGGATTGATGTATTAGGCTTATTTTCACCTTTATTCTTATGTAAATTCTTTGGTCTCAGTTCCAACATCTCAATTCATCATGTTGGATCCTCTGCCAGTGAGTACAGGTAGTTCTTTCACTTTCTTTCTAAGTTGTAAATTTTTTATTTCCCTTCGAAATTCTCTTCCTCTTGATGTCTTTGGAATCCTTAATTTCCAACTGTTTGGATGATTTCTGTGAAAAATTGAATGGTATGCCACCTGATTCAATATGTATGGCTTGAACACACACTTCATCAAATTCATTAGGATCAAACATCAATAATGTATGTTGTAAATATTATTTTAAACTCCTAACATAATTTAATAAAGTTTCCCAGGTATCCAATGTAATACCAAGAGCCAAATATTTCTTCCTAAAATCCTGAGTAAACTCCTGAAAATTCTGCCCTTTACCTTGCCTCAAATGTTTCTAATCAATAATAGCTTGTTGCATGTATCCTAAAGGATAGAATTGTTTTATGAGAGCTTTTAAAAAAATTACCATGAGGATATGACTTTACCTTTCCGCTTTAAATCTAATTGAGTTTTAATTTCCCACCTGATTAGAGTTGTTCCACCCATTCTAAGTGTAGCTAACTAAATTTTTGTTCTTTGTTCTTAATCCAATTATATAGTTTCTCAGTATTCATTTCACCATCATAAATAGGTGGTTAAAATTTTACATCAACTTTCAAAATATATTTCTGAGGTTTCTTTTATGTTTCAAAATCTGAACTAGAAGAAGTAAAAGAAGTATATGATGGAGGAGAAGGAGGTTTATCATATTTTCTTTTTCCCCTGTCCTTCTTTGATGCCTTTGAAGAATAAGCTACATATCTCGCCTTATTCTCTTCATATAGTACTCCCAACATCCATTGTATCTTCAAAAAAAAATTCTGAATTTTTTCTTCACCCATGACCTTTAGTTCAGGAGTTTCACTTGCATCAGTTCCTCCCATTATCGACTGATGAACGACTTTCTACTTTCCAACTTCTGATTTTATCTCCTCGAGAGTTTCTTCTCCACGTCGCAACCTGGACCTCATTAAAATTCACTCAAAAAAATCCTACGACACAACCTGATATGATACCAAAATATATGATCTGAAATAGATCTGATATAATATTGAAGTAGAACTGAATATTTTCCAACAATGAATTGATTGTTAACTTGATCTCTTAATGTGTAATTAAGGAAAGAAAATGATTTAACGACTTAAAAAAAAAAACTTAAGAATCATATTAAACATGAATTTGCAGCAAATAAAAGACATAAGAGACAAAAAAAAAAATATTACGGAGTTCGTCCCCAGTGGACAACGTCTCCATGTACTCTTTCCAGATGGGAGTCTGTTTTATTAAGGATTGATCCGAGGAAGTATTTACATATAAATTTCACCATACTGAACATGATCGCAGGAACTTCTGGTCTCTGTCAACAGAAATCTCTCTCTCCTAGCTTTCCAATGCCCATCTCCATGCTCAATTCTGCCTCCGGACGACCAAGCAACATTGAAAACAAAACTGCATCTCTCTTCCTGAATCTGAATGCAAGCCTCCAAAAACACTCCCTCCTCATCAAGGTTATTTGGATAAGGTTAAATAGTGCAATCTAGAACTCCTTTGGGCCAAAAATGGCATATGGTTGAATTAATTTAATGAGAATAACTCTCGGTGCAATATTATTGTAGCACCTTAGTGATTAGTTACATGGTGGTTTAAAAATTCATAGCGCATATAACACATAAAAACCAAAAATACAACTATAGGTTATAAATAATCCTGACGGTTTCTGCTAACAACTGAACAACTTAATTGATTGCATGTGATAGGGCAGAATTACTGGCGGTCGACTAACTAGCTGCACATCGGCAGTCAAGTTCCGGTGGTTTCAGCTTCACTGTTACATGTGATAGATTCCATCCCGACAGTTGCGATCTTAAAAAACAACGTGACTAACTTAATTGTGTGATGTTCAAACCCAACTGTTGTGTTCACATGTATGGTCTTCGCTTGAAATTTTACTCCTTCTGCTGCTGTTATACTATGCAATAGAATATGGTTTGAAATGTGGGTTTATTTACATTGTCAAAAACCTTTATTACATGGGCTTTAAACATATTTTTAAAACTTTATGTTGTTCATAATATTTGCACTAGGTTCACCACTTAGACTTTCGTATTAGGAATTAGTTCTAGGTCTTTTCCCACCATAGATTTAGCATCTAACATAGGTTTAATGACTTAGGTCTTAGCATAGGATTATCACCACATCATTAAAACATAATGACATAACCATTAACCACACCATTACACCATGAAAATACAATTTTTCCACAACATGAAATCACCTTGAAGAAGTAACCTCATCGAAAACACTTGAGATGAACTGGACTTCATTATCGATCTGCACTGATGCAATATCCTTTTGGATCAGAAATTCCATGTTGGGTGAAAGGAAGAATAAAGCACAACGAGAGAGAAATATGTTCTTTAAAGAAAAAGAAAATACATCTTTCTTAAATTAAAAGAAAAATCATAGGTAACTAAGTGATGAAAACCCTTGAGGCATAACACTGTTAAGGAAAACTATGTTGGGAAGAATCTATGAGAAAACCACTCACGAACCCAGGAAGGTTGTTGATTCCTATGGGAAATACGATCTGAGCTTGAGGGAACTGTTGGAGACAGTTCATGGTTGAGTGGAACATGCTCTATTCTTGAATATTCCCCAATCATTTAATTAAAATTAGATGTAGTTTTTGTCCGTATTTTACATGTTAATCATTGGATAGTTAATGTTGTTATAGTGAGAGTGATAAATTTAAGAATCAACCATATATGATACAATTTTGCATGCATGGATCAAGTATTTCCAAGGAAAATCATTATGGTATATATGTGGTTATTCTCTTTATTATATGTTCTATCTTGGAAGAGATTATATTTCATTACGGTTATGAGATAGATATAATAACAAAGAAGAAAATTGTATGTTGGGTAAAATTATGCTTGCTTACAAAAAGTTATGTAATTTACATACATACCCTATGTTTTACCAAGATAGAGAAGTAAGAGTGATATACTATAATACTACCTTTAAGAAATGCTAACTACTAGTTATAGAATAATGTATAGTGAAAGAAAAATTAAGAACCTCTGTTAGAGTCACATGGAAGGATATACCCTTCTTTTTGACACAATCTTATTCTAATTAGATTCTACAACATATCCTTAGATTGTAGCCCAGATGAGATACATTGTGGTAGATTTTATGAGAAGAATGTTATAGTAAAAATCCCGAATATTTTCTATTAAGCCAATAACCTTTTGGTAAGGAAACATGGAATACCCATGGTATTACTGTGAACTAAATGAACTATTCTTTCTATTTGTGATTATAGTAAATTAAATTGGTTGTTACAGAAGAATCTAAAATTTACACTTAGCATATGAAAGTAATTGTATCCTTGAATCACCTATACAAGGTTATGTAATCATAATTTAAATAAGGATTCTAGAAATTGTGTAGGGGAGAAAAAACTTAATAAATATTAGTAACCCATATGACCATACTAACCTATTGATTTCTAGGAATATGAATACTCGAAATTTGTCCTCAATTGTTGTAAGTACAGAAAATGAATAGAAGTGTGGAAGCATTAAGGATTAAATCCTACAATAATCCTTATCTTAATATATTACAACATTGTTATTAAACATAAGCATACACATATAATTACACAAATGGTTCAGCGTCTTGAATATGAAATGACATAAGAGTGTAAAAAAAATAATAATTATCAATTTAGTATTAAGGATGTCAATAATGACATAAGTAATGTTGCAGAACTAATAGCATGCCATATATAACAATTCGAAATTATTACAGGTCAAGCTCCATTTCAATACACCAACAAGAATAAAAGAATTACAACAATAGAAATGTAATATAACCTCACCCAAAGGGAAGAGCGCAAGATTTTCTTTTATGGAAATTATACATACAAGTTTCAGGTCTATCTTATATATAAATCTTATAATTAGAGAAAAATAAGCTATGAAGTGAGAAAACAATATAATAAATTTAATAAAACCGAATAGCCAAAATAATTAATACGAATCTATATCTCATTGAGGCTGAAGGCCAAAAATACACATAACGAACTAATGTACGGTTTGAATATAGAAAAAGAAAAGAGCCCTGATTAGGGTTACAACTAACACATTGAATTCATAAGTTGTACTGACAAGAATTGAAAACTAAAAAGAAGTGGAGCAGAGGATTTCTCCTCTCAATATTATGAATTAGTTAAATAGGATTACATTGGAAACATCAGTAAAAAATAACTGGAGTGTAACTGGACTAAACTGGACTCACTGAAATTAAACTAGGACACTTGGACTGACGGTTTCAACACCTAGCAGGTGGTTGGGATTAGATTCTCTAACACTCCCCTTTAATTACAACCACATAAAAATTTAAGTTAGATATCTGCTAGTCTATGTGTCAGCGAGGCTTACAATTTAAAATACTCGACTTCAACTAGATTTGATTTTCTTCTTCTCTTATTCCAGATTCTGTAGCCTCTCAATTGTTTCAGATTTTTCGCTTTGTTGTATCCTTCAAACGTCAGTTTCTTGTTTTGTTGGTGCATGTATTTTACTTTTCCAGGCTGTCTAAGCATGTCTTGGACCTCTTAAAAAATCGACTTGTATGTGGGCTGTTGCCACATATTGTCTTCTATAGTGCGCTTATCATCATGAATCTATTGCAACATAAGATTAGAATAATATCTTATTTCTTCAAAACTCTAATGCATGAAAATTTCATTGATGTATTCATCATGCATATCATCTTCAACATTCATATCTACATCTTCTGTGTAGATCTCAACTAGAAATGGTGTTGCAAGCCATGTTTCAAGGAACTTTAAGTCTTCTTCATAATTAGTCTGTGTACCTGCACACTTGAAATAATGTTAGAATTAAAAATATTTGTAGAAAGTGCTTTCTCTTGTTGCACTTCCTTTTTTGCTTCTGCCTCTTCCTTCTCTTTCTCTTCTATCTTTGTTTCTGCTTTTCCTATGCAGACTTATTTCTTTGTCTCTGTTTTCTCTTTGTGGGCTTCTCTATTTGCCTCAGCCTCTATTATTTTCTTTGTCTCTGTCTCTTCTTCACTAACCTGTGCTTCTGCAAACAAGGTTGTCTTCCACTGACTCAAGTGGGATTATCTCACCAAATAGCATCATGCTAATGTGATGTTTTTGTTGCATCATCTGCAACCAGTCATCATTAGCCAAAAATTCATTATCAAATTTTACATCAACTATCAAATTTTCATCAGCAAGCTATGTTTCTAGAATCAACAAGTCATCATCAGCAAACTCTGTTGCTGGAATCAACAAGTCTTCACCAGCAAGCTATGTTGTTGGAATCATCACATATTTGTCTGCAAGCTCTGTTGCTAGATTCATCATATATTTGTCAACAAGATATGTTGCTAGAATCATTATATATTCGTCCACTTGTAGCTATGTACAGTGGGGTTCACAAGCATATTTGTGCTCTCTCTCTGCTGCTTCTGTACTTTCTTCGCAGACATCATCCAACTGCGACTGAGCACAGTAGGATTCAACAAACTCTTCATCTTACTTTAGATCTACTGCTACATATCCACCTTCATCTTCAACTTCAATGCCCCCCCTTGTACCAAAACATCTCTCAACGGTATCTGATGCCCCCTTGTCTCTCTTGGCATCTGAAATCAAGGGAAGTATACTTTCATCGATTGATTCTTTTATGCATTTTAATGCATAGGAATCTTTTTTCCTCTTTATTTCCAGATCTAAAAATATCTCGAACATCTTCTATTTTCTCTTTATCCTCTTGGATTTTCCCATGAACTCATTTCTTGGCTTCCACAAATAGAAGAGTCTACATATACATCAAATACCTTGTTTCTAAAAAATTCTCTTCCTCAAAAAATATCTTTCTACAGATTCACTTTTACAAGGCTTTCACACTCACATTTTTAAGTTTTTTTTTTTTTAAACTCCAAAAAAATTTCCTTTTCTCAACAAAATCTCATTTCCTTTAAAAAACTTAAAAATATATTTTTTAGAAATTGAAGCCCTTTTCGTTTCTTTTTATAGAACCTTTGCAAATTTTGAAGTTTTTTTGTTTTAAAAAAAAAAACTTTAAAAATTTTTCTTGATATAAAAGGGCTTCCTCCTTTTTAAATACCTTAAAATAAAACCTTTAAAATTCATGTTGAATGCTTTTTTGAAGTAATGTATGATTCCTTAAAATCCATTGAATAATATGAAAGAATAGAATACCTTCATGTATTTAGTTATCGCAAATGACTTTAACTCTATGGGAAATCACTTTGTCGAACAAAAATACCTTAACACAGGTGATTGACTCCGGATCTATGTGTAGCTCAATGTAGGTCATTACACTTTGGCCTCACGTTAGTTTGAAAATGTTTTAAGTGAATGAAAGTAACGTGACCCATTACTCTTGGTTCATGCGTTAGTAATGATGGAACTCTTCTAAAACAGAGCATTAAAACAGAAATGCTAACACGGTTCTTTCACTTCTGGTGTGTGTTAATAATTTCGAGACTCTTCTCAAATAGTGCGTTAGTGCACCAAAATTTCTAATTTGGCTTTCCTCTCGAACAACCTTTTTACTTCTCGAACTGCCTTTCTACAACTCGTTTCGCTGGTGCCTTCACTGGCTTTGCTGGGATTTTTCTTTCTTTTTCTACTTCTTCACAGGAGGCATCTTTAACTTTCCTCAAACTTCTGCTGCTCTGTCAAAGAGTGTTATACATGCTCGCCTCTCCTCTCTTCTGCTCCAACTTGGATCTATTGCTTCTCTCTGGGGAAGCTTATGCAAACTAGCTTTGATACCATTACAAGAATTGAAAACTGAAAAGAAGTGGAGCAGAGGATTTCTCTTCTCAAGATTATGAATTAGTTAAATAGGATTACATTGGAAACATCAGTAATAAATAACTGGAGTGTAACTAGAGTAAAATGGACTCACTAAAAGTAAACTGGGAAACTTGGACTGACGGTTTTAATACCTAGCGGGTGGTTGGGATTAGATTCTCTAACATGTACACCATGTGTACTTAGATTTGATTATTCTCTAGGGTTTCTACTTGTAGAATAGGAAATTGAAAATTAACTCCACAACATGTGGTATGCCTTGGTTCGTATTAACCAAATAAACCAATGCACTTGAATGACATACCTAGAGTCAAGAAGGTAGTGATGACAGTTAGAACCTTTGGGCTAACATATTTAAAAATACAAGTAGAATTGCACAAGAATGCTTAAGAAATAAAACACATATATACCTCAGAATGAAAATGACATCTCGCTATTTTCAGAGCTACAAATACTGAAGGATATGAAAATTAGTATTGATGAGAGTAAAATCTTAAGAGAGAAAAATAAACATATGCCCAAATCTAAGAAGAATCTTATTAAAATGTTCTCAATGGCATGGTTCTGGATAGTAATGACCGCAAAGACCCAAAATGACACCCTCAATGATGTATTATTAAATTAGGAACGAGCTGTGATAGAATAGAGATAAAGACAACGATCAATATAGAGTATCACAACCCCAAATAGATTATTTATGTGTCTCATCCATCTTCACATAGCCATATAATCTTACTATTGAACTTACAAAAACTCAAAGAATGAAAAACCCCAATTCCCTATGGGAATTTGAAAAGGGATTTAATTTTACTTCAATATGCGAAGGCATATACAATACCAAAAAATTAAAATTAACTTACTTAAATGGCCATCAAAGTCATGTGCAGGCTCCCTCATGGTCTAATAAGTAAATAAAGAGATTTTTTATTCTATTAAATTAAATATGGCTCACATAGTATAACAGTAGAGAAATGATAGATGAACTCGAAAATTACCCTTCTCGAATAGATATAGATTCAATATTATGGAAAATACTTAGTTACATAGTGCTCCAAATCATTCAAATAAATATTTTTTGACGCCTCTGCAAGGGAAAGATGAAATCCACTGAGATTAATAATTAGAAAAATGTAATTTATCATAGCAACACACTTATAAATACTAAGGAAATTCCTCCAATATGAGAATATTACCTATAATCTCTAAACAAGAGATGGATTCATGGAAAAAAGAATGAAAATTTTCAAAACCCCACGTGTATAGAGGAATTCATGACATAGAACCATGATTCCTTGTAGAACAGGTAAATAAACTCTCTAGCCACAAAGAAAATAAAAATAAAAATCAGACAAATGATCTTGAAGGGCATTAGACATTTTGACAAAGCCTCCCTCTTCTACACTGTTATATCTAGGGATTAGATATTTCCTGTTGACATTACACTTTATAAAAATTCCATGTGGATTCACATGGACCACCCTCACATAGCATATGTCAATGATCACCAAATGTAATGCGTGGGACCAATGTTTAATACAAAAATGTCCAACATTGATAAAATGAAATCATATGCTAAGTTTTTAAAATCAGCAGTGGACGTAGTCTTCCCAAATGCAATTCGACGATATTCATGTGTGGAAAAGTTAACATAGTAAGAAGAAGGGGTATATGATAATGTATGCACTAGTTGCATATGATCTAGATTGAATGCTACTCCAAGCCTATGAAATCAATTGACCATGAGGAATGACAAGAGGGTATAATGTATTCTTATAAAATAAATACTTTACTAAGATTATAGTAAGGATATAAGCGGAATAATTTAATAAATTAAATTTAAGAATACAAGCCTTTTTACCTTTATTTATGAAGAATAGTAGGGTAAGAAATTAATTCTATGACCCAATAATATGCATTACAATTTTAACTTAGTGCTTGAAATAGAGTAGAGGAAAAGAAGAATATGAAATGACAATCCTTGAGCAAGGAATTCATAATCAATTCAAGGACACTCATAATAGTAAATAACGACTCAAACCTTTATGGAGGTACCATTTTAATGAATAGTCATATAATTTCATCATAAACACTTATTTATATTTCAAAGAGTCAATAAAAATGAGAACTTATAAGTATGGGTATTCATACCATAAACTATCAAATCTTTAGAATATCTCAGTGGTATGCTCAAATTCAGTAATATCAGAGTCAATTAATTTTTTTTTAAGTATGAAATGGAGCTATGTTAAAATAATAAACCCTAAAATTAATATATCAAACCCTAGGATTATAAACTATAACATTAATGTTATAAACCTTAATATTAATATTAAACCCTAAGATTAAAATTATAAAAATTATATTATATGAAATGAATTTTCTAATATGAAATATGTGTTTCTCATATATATAAATGAATAAGAAATTAGTGAACCTTATAAATTTATTGAACTTAAAAAAGTATCTTATTGAAAAAGTAATAATAATTATATGTGTTAGAGGTATATAAATTGATGGCAGTGTGGGTGCAGGCGTTAAGGAGAGCCTTTCAAATTTTCTTACAATTGTTTCTAACTCCGAAGGAGTCGGGGTGAATTCTTCATTTTCATTTTCATTCATCAAATTTGTAAAATTTGATTAATGAAATCCACAATAACTTTTAAAGTCCTTTAGATAATATCAGCTCCTTTGAAAATATTATAAATCCTTGAATTCAATTTCATTTAAAAACCAAACTTAAAATCCTTTGGAAGTATAATACTTTGGCATATGAATAGACGTTAAAATTTTCCATCATAGTATAAAAATACTTATGAATAAATTGTTTCAAACCATTTGAAACAAATATCAAACCTCAAGCTTATAGCATTAACCTCATTTAACTCTAGGAAGAAGACATTTTGTTTTACGTTGAATTCTCATTGGCCCACACAACCAATGTTTAATAAACAATTATCGATGGAAAGAATGTTGGGCCATACCTTGCGTTAACCATACAACAACTTCTCATGTGAATGCCCTTGGATCCCTTGCCTCAATGATCGAACACAAATCACATTGTTTTTATCACAGAGCTTTAGCACGAAAATATTTTGCGAAATTGGCAGTATTTCGATGATGACGTGTTAGAATTTCATTGGATCACGTTCTAAATTCTAAAACTACTTCTTGGCCCAAATAGCATGCAATACCAATAATATTACTTCATAAAACCACTTACTGGAAAATATGGTATTTGACTCAGAATTTCGACTACATTTTAATTCATTTCTTCAAACTCATCTTCTCCATTTGATCCTATGAATCAATCTCACTGCTATCGATTCAAACAACATTATGGATCAATCTCAATCCAATTCAATTCAACCAAACAAAGTTTGATTGCAAATTTAAACACACTCAGAAATCGGATGTGATCATCTCATGTGTCCTTTATAAAAAGGATCAAACCTTATCGAATTCTATTGAACTCTTCACACATGTATTCAATTCATACGCGTTCAATTTCTCACAGGAATAGAATGGAATTCTGATGCATTTGGAACAAAACCCTTCACACAAGATTAACACATTCAATAATTAAGTTAAGGCAAGTGTATATAATACAAATGATTTTTCTCTGTTATAAACCAACAATTATGGATCGATTAGATCGATCTCAATCAAAGAAAATATTTCGATGCTTACAGACCTTTAAACAGAGTTTCAATATGCTTAAATGAACATAATTAATCCTTTCAACCTCTGTTGAGTTTTCTACATAGAAAACATTTCAATCAATTTCTACACAGCATATGCAAAACCAAATAAATCACGAAGTCAAAATCCTCCGGGGATTGCCAATATAAACAATAATTAGAAATATTGTAATATTTATTAAATCAAATCCTCACAAATAATTCCTCTCGGCCAACTCTGAATTTCTCCCTTACAGTTATTACAATTTATAGATCTTATTACATAACAGAGACCTCCTCAATTAGGATCGAATTTTCTAAATTGAGACAAAATCCTACTTGCCCAATATCCTCCTAAAATATATCAACTACAGCTAGATATGTTCAACAATCTCACACCTATTCAAACAATTTATCTCCTAAATATATTTAACTATACTCTCCTAATTTATTACAGAAAATAATAACAATTCATTTGAGGGATTCAACCCTCTCAGTGAACATTGACTTTGACCCATCAGTGAATGAATTTTAGCTCATTAGCCAGAACATGTGAACAATATTTCACATTTTTTGCTAGACACTTATGCCCCTGCATCAAACTCCCGAAGAGAAAATTCTTCATGGGCTCCTGTCCATGAGCTCCTCCATAGAACTGCCCAGTTTCTGTAACATAGCTTCTGTCATCCAAGTAGCATCCTCAATTGGCTGATCTTTCCATTTGATCAAGTACTGGAAATAATCTTTTCCTCTGGTTCTTTTAAACACCTTTTTGTCTAAGATTATCTCTGGCTGTAATGGATGTGTTGTAGGTAAATTTTTTACGCAGTCAATCTTCTCTCTATCTTCTGGTCTTTCATCTATGTCACCATCTTCATACCTGTACAAATATGCAACATTAAATATTAGAGATATTTAAATATCAGATGGAAATTCAATTTCATAGGCATTAGCAGAAAATTTCCTTAGTATTGTACATGGTCCTATGTTCTTAAACTTTATTTTTCTATACTGCCTCTTTGGAAATCTGTCTTTCCTCAAGTGAGCCAAAACTAAATCACCAACTTCAAAATTAACTTCTCTTCTGCTCAAATATGCTCTGCTTTTGTACTTGATACTTTTTTCTTGTAGTTGTTGCTTTACCTGCTCATGTATTGCTTGAATCTCTGAAGAAAACTCTTCTCCTTTAGCAATTCTCATTTCTTATTTTCCCAAGTTCCTCAATTCAGATAATCCCCTTGGGTGCATCCCATAAACAATATGGAATGGACTCTGTCCTATACTTCTATTCGGTGAATCATTGTATGCATATTCTGCCTATGGTAAAATATGATCCCCACTGCTTAGGATGTTCTCCTGCAATACTTCTCAAAAGATTACCCAAACTTCTGTTCACTAATTCAGTTTGTCCATCAGTCTGAGGATGATAACCTGAGCCGAAAATTAGTTTAGTACCAAGCTTCTTCCACAATGTCCTCCCAAAATGACCAATAACCCTGGTATCTCTATCAGAAACAATAATTTTAGGCAACCCATGTAACCTAACAATTTCTTTGAAAAACAAATTGGCAACATGAGTAGCATCACTAGTTTTATAACATGGAATAAAATGTGCCATATTTGAAAATCTGTCAACAACAACAAAAATTGTATCATTCCCTCTCTGTTTCTTAGGCAATCCTAAAAAAAAATCCATACTTACCATATCCCAAGTTCTGTCTGGAATAGGCAATGGAATGTACAAACCTGCATTCTGGCTTCTCCATTTTGCATATTGACAAATTTTACAATTTTTCACAAATTTTTCCACTTCAGAACTCATCTTTGGCCAATAAGAAAAATGACTCAGCTGCTCATAATTTTTATCAGTACCAAACTGTCCAACAATTCCACCACTATGCTTCTCTCTGATTAAATTCTATCTCATGGAAAAATTTGGTATGCACAATTGATTTCTTCTAAACAATAAACCCTCTTGCAAGAAATAATCCATCCACTGGCTTCTATCTATCAAAACAGGATTACAGCATGCTTCAAATTCTTCTTTGAAATCCAAATCTATTTTATAGAGTTCTTTAAGAAAATCAAAACCTACCACTTCAATTTAACTTTCTTGAACAAGAATTTTCTTCCTACTCAAGGCATCAGCTACCTTATTTGCTTGGCCAGTTATGTGCTTCAAAACAAAGTTAAAACTTTGAAGATATTCAACCCATTTAGCATGTTTTTGATTAATTTTAGGCTACTGTATAATGTATTGTAAAGCATGATTATCTGAATATAGTACAAATTATTTAGACATTAAATAATGTCTCCACTTCTTCAATGATTGTACTATTGCATAAAACTCTTTATCATAAGAAGAGTGTTTTGTCCTTGTCTCATTCAGCTTCTCACTAAAATATGATACAGGTATATCTTCTTGACTTAAGACAACTCCAATAGCTTCACCACTAGCATCACACTTCACTTGAAATGGTTTATTAAAATCAGGCAAGACTAAAACAATTTTCTCAGTTATTTTCTGTTTTAAAAACTCAAAATTCTTTTCAACTTTAGCAGTCCACTTGAATGGTTGTTTGTCCTTCTTTATGGTTTCAATGATAGGTGCATTATTCTTGCTAAAAATCCTTATGAATTTTCTGTAAAAACTAGCAAGTCCATGGAAACTTCTTACCGCAAAGACACTTTTAGGTGAAGGCCACCCACAATTGCCCTTACTTTTTATGGGTCCATATTTAATCCCTCAGCAGAAACAACAAACCTAGATATACCAATTCGTCCTTCATGAATGAAAATTTCTTCAGATTTATCAGCAATTTCTCCTGATGTAATTTCTTTAAGACATAATTAAGATGCCTTAAATGTTCTTCTTTTGTTTTGCTGTAAATTAGTATGTCATCTAGATATAATATTTCAAATTTACCAATAAATTATCTTAACACTTCATTCATGAGCCTCATAAAAGTATTGGGTGCATTTGATAAACCAAAAGGCATTACCAACCACTCATACAATCCCTCATTTGTCTTAAAGGTTGTTTTCCATTCATCACCTTCCCTTATCCTAATCTAATGATACACACTTTTCAAATCAAGTTTTGAAAAATATCTTGTTCCACTCAAACAGTCCATTAAATCTTCAATTTTGGGCAAAGTAAATCTATACCTGATTATTATCTTGTTGATTGCTCTTGAATCATAGCACATTCTCCAACCTCCATCTTTCTTCAGACTCAACGCTGTAGGTACTACAAAAGGACTCAAACTTTCTCTGACCATACCTTTGTCAACCAGTTCCTGCACTTGCTTTCTAATTTCTTCATTTTCTGTAGGAGTCATTCTGTAAGCTGCTTTGTTTGGCAGATTTGATCCTAGAATCAAATCTATCTGATGGCTAATTCTTCTTACAGGTGGTAACCCATTAGGAAAATCATCCACAATAATTTCACAGTAATTGTCCAACATTTCTTGAATTTCAATTGGCAAATCAGAATTTTTTGTAGAAGTAAGTACTACTTTAGGTTTGCAAAATAAAGCAAAATTTAGCTCTTCTTCTTCAATCTTCTACAAGTATTCTTTCCCACTCAGCAATAAAGGCTTTGGATTAGACATTTTTCTTGATGCTTCTCCTTCTTCCATAGGTAACAATGTTTGATACATACCATCCTTGAAAAAATTGTAGGTGTTCCTCTTACCATCATGCACTGCTGATCTGTCATACTGCCAAGGTCTACCCAGTAGTATGTGACACACATCCATAGGCATCACATCACACATTACTTTATCTTTGTAGCTTCCCATCTGAAAATCTCTTTCACACTGTTCTTTCACATTGATTTGATGACCCATTTGAAGCCATGACACCTTGTAGGGTGTTGGATGTTCCCTTGTCTTCAATTTCAACTTCTCTATCACCTCTATAGAGACCAATTTTTTTGTGCTACCACTATCAATGACCAATTGACAACATTTCCCTTGTACTTTGCATACACTTTTAAAAAAAAAATTCCTCTATGCTGGTTCAGCAACTTCCTTTGTTTGTTTCAGCAAGACTTTGTTAAAAACCAAAGATTATCCCTTCTCTGGCACAATTTCTCTCTCTGCTTCAGGAAATTTTGCTGCTTCTTCTCCAGCCTGAGAAACAATTTCATTTCTTCGACTTGTACCCACATTCTCTTTCTCTAGGCACTCATAGGCTCTATGTCCCAGTTTTTTACACCGGTAACATCTAACTTCTCTTCCTCTGCTTCTACCTCCTCTTTCTCTATAGGAATTTCTTCTACCACTTGCATCACCTTTTGTGCGTGCATGCTGAGGTGAGATGCTGCTAGCTCTATCTATTGGTGTTGTAGATCTCCGTCTACCACCTTGACTTCCTTTTCCTCGGAAAGTACCTCTTCCTTTGGCAGAATGCTTTCTCAGCAGTGTCTCTTTATCTTTCAAGGCCATTTGATAAGCCTCTTCTATTGTGTTAGGAGACAATATACTTATCTCATCTTGAATCTCCAATATGAGACCATTTACATACCTGGAAATCTTCTCTGCTGTGTCTTGGATCTGTCCAACTCTTATGCTTACTTTATAGAATTCTTTTGTGTACTCTTTCACTGTCATCAATCTTTGTCTAAGATTCTGTATTTGTCTAAATAATGTAAGTTGATAATCACTAGACAATAACTTACCTTTCAGCTTCGCCACCATTATGTTCCAACTCTTCATTGGTTTTTTACCAACTCTCTTTCTCTCTGCCTACACTCCATCCCACCAAAGTGTTGCATGTCCTTTTAACCTTGTGACTGCAAATTTGACTCTCTTGTCTTCACCCATATCTTCATATTCAAAGAATTTATTCATCTCATTTATCTAGTCTATCAATTCCTCTGGATTCAATCCTCCTGCAAAAGATGATACTTCAATTTTAGGCTTGGATGTAGATCCTAAAACTGATTTCAAGAATCTCATCTCAGGAGTAAGCTCAACATTTCCTACTTCTTCTTCTTCAGCTTCAGGTTCACTGACATCTTCAGGATCCCTTGGTTGTCCTAATTCAATTGCCTCCAATCTGGCTTGGATTTTCTACATAGTCTCAAGTACTTCTGCATTAGCAACTTGCCTACCTCTTCTTCTACCAGCAACACCACTACCAATTCGGACAACCATGTTGGATTTCCTCTTCTGGATTTTAGAAGTTTGTTCAATCTCTAGTAAATGATCTAAATTCTGCTCTGATACTACAAATGATGGCAGTGTGGGTGCAAGCGTTAAGGAGAGCCTTTCAAATTTGCTTACAATTGTTTCTAAATCCGCAGGAGTGGGGGTGAATCAGCTCCTTTGAAAATATTAAAAATCCTTGAATTCAATTTCATTTAAAAAACAAACTCAAAATCCTTTGGAAGTATAATACTTTGGCATATGAATAGAGGTTAAAATTTTCCATCATAGTATAAAAATATTTATGAATAAATTGTTTCAAACCCTTTGAAACAAATATCAAACCTTGAGCTTATAACGTTGACCTCATTTAACTCTAGGAACAAGAAATTTTGTTTTACGTTGAATTCTCATGGACCCACACAACCAATGTTTAATAAACCATTATGAATGGAAATAACGTTGGGCCATCCCTTGCGTTAACCATACAACAACTTCTCATGCGAACTCCCTTGGATCCCTTGCCTAAATGATCGAACACAAATCGCTTTTTTTTTTTATCACAGAGCTTTAGCACGCAAATATTTTGCGAAATTGGCAGTATTTCGATTAGGACGTGTTAGAATTTCATTGGATCGCGTTCTAAATTCTGAAACTTCTTCTTGGCCGAAATAGCATGCGATACCAGCAGTATTACTTCATAAAACCTCTTACTGGAAAATCTGGTATTTAACTCAAAATTTCCACTACATTTTTATTCATTTTTTCACACTCGTCTTCTCCATTTGACGCTGTGAATCGATCTCACTGCTATCAATTCAAAAAAATTCATGGATCTATCTCAATTCGATTCAATTCAACCAAACAGATTTTGATTGCAAATTTAAACACACTCAGAAATCGGATGTGAACATCTCCTGTGCCCTTTATAAAAAGGATCAAACCTTATCAAATTCTATTGAAATCTTCACATGTGTATTCAATTGATACGCATTCAATTTCTCACAGGAATAGAAAGTAATTCTGATTTGTTCAGAACAGAACCCTTCACACAGGATTAACGCATTCAATAATTAAGTTAAGATAAGCATATATAATACAAACGCTTTTTCTCTGTTATAAACCAACAATTATGGATCAATTTGATCAATCTCAATCAAAGAATAGATTTCAATGCTTACATACCTTTAAATAGAGTTTCAATATTCTTAAATGAATAGAATCAATTCTTTCGACCTCTGTTGAGTTTTCTACATAGAAAACATTTCAATCGATTTCTACATAGCATATGTAAAACCAAATAAATCACGAAGGTAGAATTCTTTGGGGATTGCCAATATAAACAATAATTATAAATCTTGCGATATTTATTAAATCAAATCCTCACAAATAATTCCTCTCGGCCAACTTCTAATTTATCCCTTACAGTGATTACAATTTATATATCTTATTACATAACAGAGACCTCCTCAATTAGGATCAGATTTCCTAAATTGAGACATAATCCTACTTTCCCAATATCCTCCTAAAATCTATCAACCGCAGAGATATGTTCAACAATATCACACCTATTCAAACAACTTATCTCCTAAATCTATTTAATTATAATCTCCTAATTTATTACAGAAAATAATAACAATTTGTTCGAGGGATTCAACCCTCTCAGTAAACATTGACTTTCACCCATCAGTGAATGAATTTTAACTCATTAGCCACAACATGTGAACAATATTTCACATTGCTCGCTAGACTCTAATGCCCCTGCATGATAAATGTGTGTATAAAATAAATCTATTTTTATCCAATGGATATATGTGATTACTATGATAATTTTGTTAAAATTTGATAGTTGAGGGATGAATTTATCTTAGAAGAAATCATATCTTTTAGTTTTGTTTGAACCACCTATAATATAATTTCATTTATAACAATTCTAATATGGATTTGCGAAAATATTAAGGCATATCTCAATTTGGAAATGAATTTCCAAAAATATAAATTTATGTCTAAATGGTCAAGGATGATCTGGATATATGGAATCCACTTTAAAATCAAATAAATCATGATTATACAAGTCAATTATTGATATTTTTATCCTTACTAATATTATTATTATTATTATTATTATTATTTTATTTATAAAATAATATAAATTCGGTCACCTTTAATGGATTAATAAAAACAAATTCTGTGATGAAATAAATAAATAAAATTCAGAATCTATTACTTGGAAAATTCAACCTCTCTCTTGGAATAAATAGTAACTCCACACTTAAGAGAATGTAACTCTCCCTCACTAATTAATTGTATTACAAAAGTGTAACTCCCCCTCATTGAATGCACTTGTAATTCCCTCATTCAATTTGATTTGTAACTTTAACTAAATATTCTCTCATTTATAAGTGTAACTCTCTCCCTCCCTATTTCGAATTGTAACTCCTCAAGACAAGTGTACCTCTCTCTCTCTTCTTGGGATGAGTTACATTGATCCTCAAGTAACTCCTCCCTCATGGAATTTAATTCTCCTATTATTGGCTCAAGGAAATAATTCATTTTCTAAGTTCTCTCCTTTCTCATCTATTTCATCAATAAAAGGTGAGAGTTTAGAGTAACATGTTCATTACGAAGAAGGAGAGCTATAGTTGAGTGTGTGCAAGAGAATTGTGAGAGAAAGTGAAGAGTAACAGCAAGGGAAGAGCTAGAGAAAATGTGTATGACAAGGTCTATTGAAGAGGATGAAGAGTTCTTCAAGAAATGAGAAAGAGAACTTTAGTTTTAAGTTTATCAAAAATTGGTGACTATATTAATTATCACTCTCTCTCTTCGTACTATCCTGAGCAATTGAAGAAATCCAATAGAAGAAGAATCATTTGGGTTTTCCCCTTGTAGGTTTTCCCCTGGTCATTGGACCTAACTCTGAGTGTCTCATATTTTTTCTTGGTTTTTTTCATATGATCCTTAATTTTATGTTCTATCTATAATTACTAATCTAAAAAATTGTGATGAAGAAATATACATTCTAAGAAATTGTAACTCTACATAGTACGTTAAATTTTATGCAAAGTACATTAAGTTTTCTGCAAAGTACATTCAAATTTCTGTAAAGTACATTCAATTTTATGCGAGTACTTTCATTTTTCTCTATAGAACTTTCAATATTCTGCAAATAATTTTTAAATTTATGCATATAAATTTCAGATTTTTAAGACTATTTCAGAGCCTTGGTGAAGAAAACTTCATGGAGGTCAGAGATCACCTAAAGA
The DNA here is from genome assembly GCA_034641835.2 of Pinus albicaulis. NCBI lineage: Eukaryota > Viridiplantae > Streptophyta > Pinopsida > Pinales > Pinaceae > Pinus > Pinus albicaulis. The sequence continues at coordinate 984,292,268 of CM076574.1, forward strand.
AACACCACTTTCTGCCAAATGTTTTTGATGAAGATGACTTTTTCCTATTTCAAGATAGATGAGAACCTTAATTATGCTTCAAAATTTGGTCCATGGAAAGAAAGGGTAGATATCACTCTTGAAGAACACGATGTTATGGAGTATGTTGAAAAAACAATACCTGATACACTAGAGAATGCAAGTGTTGCTGTCAAATCCAAATAAAATAAGGGTGAAATCAAACCTAGAAAAATTATCCTTGATTATCTTACTTATCATCTTATTACTTATGTTTCTGGTTTGAATAAATCTAAAGAAATGTATGAAAAACTAATTATCATGTTTGAAATTAGTAACTTGAACCAGATTATTTCCTTGAAGAATTAGTTGAAGGACATCAAGATGAATAGAGGAAAGATTATTCAAGCATACTTCCTGAGAATGACTAAAATAAGGAATCAACTGACAAAAATTAGTGAAGTTATACCCAAAACAAAATGGTGTTGATTGTACTTGGAGGCCTTTCTCCTATTTTAAAGAATTTTGTCACCAGGATCAACAACATCAACAATATTCCCACATTTGATGAGATTGAGGGAAATTGTATCCAAGATGAGGTAAAAATGATACTCATAGGGTGGATTTCACATCACGAAGAAGGAGAACCTACTGTATTTTCAGCCTATGACAAGAGAAATAAATGTAATAAAAATAAATCCACTTTCAAATCAAATAAATGGAATCTAAACATGTCAAAATTTAGATGCTTTAATTGTAAAAAACATGGTATTTTTCTCGTGACTATAAAGAAAGAAGAACATATCCTAGATTTAAAAACAAATCTGATTATAGAAAATAGTCTTCTGAAAATCAAAGAAAAGGGCATCCTAAGAAAAAAAGAAATCTAGGATATAGAAATAATGTAGCAGAAACTCAATCCAAATCTTTTCTTGTTTATGCTCTTTCCAGTTCTTCTTCTATAGATTCATTTGATAGCTGGTTAGTTGATAATTGTGCTTCCAAACATTTTATTGGTTACAAAGAGGCTCTTTCTAATCTAGTTGAGTGGGAGACTAATTTAAATGTTATCCTTGAAGAAAATTCTACTAATCAAGTTAAAGGTTATTGTTTAGTTTCATTTCAGTTAGATGATGGAAGATATTTTTTTCTACAAGATGTTTTGTATGCACACCGTTTGAAAAAGAATATTGTATCCATATATTATCTAGAAGATAAACGAATGAATTTTTTTTTATTAATGGAAAATTTCTAACTTATACTTTGAACTTACATATGAGAGAAGCCTTCACCCTTGGATCAAGATGTCAAGGGTTTGGAAAAGTCAATGGTAAACCTATTCATGCATTGGTCCATGATACTGATCTTCAGTGTGAGCTATGTCACACAGGATTTTCTCACCTACACTACAAAGCCTTACCTCATGTAAGGAATAGCATTTATAGAATTCTTGTGATGATAATGGATCATGAAGGTTTTTTCTCATGATGTGCAAGTGAAAAGCTTATAAAGGGACAATTACCTTTAAGCAGAACAAAAAATATTCATTAGGGGAATTCTGAGGTCTAAAATGGGCCTCCTAAGGAAATTATAAAATAATAATGCAAATAATAAAATAATATTTGATTACCTCATCAAATTTTAGAGGGAAAAAAGGGAAAATTAATTTTTCCAACTCATATTTTCAACTTAGCTCCCTAAGTTTTTATTCAAAATTTGAGCGAGAGTACTCATTGGATACAAAATTTAATTCCTCATCAAAAGAGTATCCATGTTGCATACTTTCGATGGACCCTTCTACATGAAAAATGAGAAATACATGAAAAACATGATTGCAATCATGTTTTTTAATGTATTTCTCATTTTTTGTGTAGCAGGGTCCATTGAAAGTATGCAACATGGGTACTCCTTGGATGAGGAATTAAATTTCGCATCCAACAAGTACTTCCACTTGAAATTTGAGTAAACATTTTGGGAGATAAGTTGAAAATACAAGCTGAAAAGGTAGTTTTCTTATTTTATTATTTTTTAATATCTTTATCCTTTTACGTAAAAAATGGTGAATCATCCCCCATGGTTGATATCATCATCATGAATCCTATTGGTTCTTATAAATTTTATTTTGGTTGTACAATTTTCTTAGAAGGCCCATTTTAAACCTCAAAATTCGCCTAATGTAGTTACTTCAGATCATACACTCTCATTTATGTGGACCTATAACTATTACTTCTCTTGGTGGACACTTGTATTTCATGTTTTTTTTTTTGGTTTTTATTGGATGACATGGATATTATTTTTAAAAATGAAAGGGGAAACATTTGACATGTTCATAGATTTCAAGGCTTTGATTGAAAATAAAATGAGAAAGTTTATCAAATCTTTCCAATATAATAATGGGGGAGAGTTCAACTCCAATGAGTTTAATGATATTTTCAAAGACGCCATAATAAATAAAGAAAATATTGTGTCATACAATCCACAAAAAATGGCGTCGATAAGAGGAAGAATGTAACCATTATGGAAGAAGTTGCAACCATGCTACATGATCAAAACCTATTGAAGATTCTGTGGGGAGAAGCTGCAAAAATTTTTTTTTATGTGCAACACATACCTCCTCATCACTCCTTAGACAGTAATACTAGTGAATAATTTTTCACTGGTCAAATGACTAGGGTGAGTCACTTGAGAATCTTTGGTTTTCCTTTGTACTTCCATGTGCCGAAAGAGAATATGAACAAACTGGAAGCTTCAAGTAAGAAAGGTATATTTTTGGTTATTGTGATAATCTAAAATATTATAGAATTTATGTACCTGGTCAAAGAAATATTGATTTTAGCGGAGATGTAACATTTTATGAATATGAAACTCTTAGAAAATAAAGAGACTCTCCTCTTCTTGCCATTTTTGAAATAAAATATGTTAATGAAAAAGAGCCTTCGTTTGAGTTTGAATTGAAACTTGAGAATGAGATTGCTGATAATATAATGGTTTCCATGGATCCTCTAGATTCTCCACCATATGATCCTCCTACGATAAAGAGACAACTATGGCTGCGAGATACCTTGCAAAACGTTGAATAAAATGCTTCCCCAAGAGGAACATTTAGAGAAAGTAAGAAGTCAAATCAATTTCAAGGGTACATTGCTTCCATGAGAAACATCATTTAAGCATAAGCATGCACCTTTCAAGAGGCCGCAAAAGAGAATGTTTGGATAGATTCCATGACTGAAGAATACGAGTCCATCATCTAAGATGATGTCTAGGAAGTGGTTCCTAGACCTCAAGGTAAATCTATCGTCTCTTTCAATTGTTTGTTTAATATTAAAAATGGTGAAAATGGTATTATTGAAAAATATAAGGCTAGATTTATAGCTAGAGGATTCTCTCAGACATATGAAATAAATTATGATGATATTTATATAGTTCTAGCTCAATATACTACTATTTGATTTTTTGTTTCCTTAGTTGTGAATCGTGGATGGAATCTTCACTGAATGGACGCGAACACTGCTTTCTTGCATGGATTCCTGAAGGAATAGGTATTTACGGAAAAACCACGAGGCTTTGAATATAATGATAGGGAAACTCATTTATGCATACTAAATAAAGCCTTATATGGGTTGAAGCTAGCTCCAAGATCTTGGTATGATCTCATTGATAGCTACCTGATAAAGCTTATTTTTACAAGAAGAAGTCGAGACCCAAACATGTACTTCAAGACAGTCGAAGGTATACCTTTGATTTTGGTATTGTACATTGATTATTTATTCTTGATGGGAGGAGAACCTCTTATATTCCAGTGTAAGAGGGAGTTAGCTTTTGAATTTGAAATGAAAGACCTTGGTTTGGTGCATTAATTTATGGGTCTAGAGGTCTCAAAAATACCTCCTAAAATTTAACTTCCTCATGGAAAAAATGTTTGTTAATATTCTTGGAATAGTTTCTATGGTAGAATGTAATTCCATGTATACTCCTATGGAAATTAAAATTAAGAAATTGTGTCGCAAAGTTAGAGGACCTACTCTAGAAAATACCACAAAGTATGGAAAACTCATTGGTGCTTTGATGTTTTTGGCAAACACTAAGCCTGATATATGATTTGTTGTAAACACTTTAATTTAGCATATGATTGATCCCTTTCATTCCCACTGGATTGTTACAAAACTTGTAATCACATACCTGCATGGAACTATAAATATAGGATTGAAATATAGCGCTAAAAATGTAAGACTTCATGGATATACTAATGATGATTAGGTAGGTCACTCTGGTTGTAGAAAGAGCACTTTTGGGTGATGTTTTAGCTTGGGATCCTCCATGATATCTTTGACGAGTAAAAATCAGAAGTATGTTTCACTAAGTATAATTGACATTCAGTACATATTTACTAGCCTGGATAGATGTGAGGTAGTTTGGTTGAAAAATATTTTTGGGGAACTATTTTAGCAAGCTCAAGACAGAACAATTATATATTGTGGCAATAAGAGCGGAATTCATTTTGCATAAAATCTCATGTTTCATGACAAGTCCAAGCATATTTAGATAAAGTATCACTATATTTAGGATATGGTGTAGAGAGGAGTAGTGAGGCTCCATCACATCTCCATTGATGATCATATAGCTAATATTCTTACCAAGCCTTTTCCAAAAGGGAAGTTATTGGGTTTTAGAGAGAAGCTTGGACTTATGGATGTGACCCTTCCGAAAGGTGGTCACATCTGATCAAGAACAATGAGCTACCTTCCCCCCCTATAGGGAATGATTTCATAAAGCTCCTTAGGATGAGGGACATCTTCTGTAATGTGTGCAACAAGAGTAGGCCTGAATATGCAACCGATCCAAAGTTTGGGATGTGGGAAGAGCCACCTATCTGGCTAATAGGTGTAGTGAGACTTGTCTGTGTGAATTATCTAGGATACATGTGTTCCACCACATGACACTTGGTTTTGTTTGATTCTTGTCTGTGTGAATTTTTTGAGTCTTATCTATGAGATTCATGTGTTCTATCACCTAATTTTTTGAGATGAAAATTGGTCGAGTATAATCCTTGTCTATTTGACATGTGATGGTTCTTTCATTACCAAATTTGTGTCAAGTGGATGATTCTTATTTATATTGTGACTTCATTGTGACAAATGTTACAGATTAGATTCAAAATGAGATGAATGAAAGAGATCATAGGAAGTAGATATCTTTGATTTAGAAAGAAACTCCTCCCTAACTAAGAGGGAGTGTTAAAATTTGACATCCGAGGGATGAATTTATCCTAGAAGAAATCACATCCTTCAGTTATGTTTGAACCACCTATAATAAAATATCATTTCTAACAATTCTATTATGAATTTTCAAAAATATTAAGTCACATCTCAATTGAATGTGACTTTCTAAAAGAAGAAATTTATGTATAAACTATGAAGGATGATATAGATATATGGAATCCACTTTAAAATCAAAACAATCATGACTGTACAAGTCAAGAATTAATATTTTTATCCTTACTAGTATTATTAGTATTATGATACTATTATTTATAAAATAGTCTAAAGTCAATCACCATTAATGGATTAAGAGTAACAAGTTCTCTAACGTATAAGTGTAACTCTCTCTCTCCCTAATTCAAATTGTAATTCCTAAAGACACGTGTACCTCTTCCTTTATTCTTTGGATGAGTTACACTTCTCCTCAAGTAACTCCTCCATCATGGAATTCAATTCTCCTATTATTGGCTCAAATAATGATTTCATTTTGTAGCTACTCTCCTTTCTATGCTATTTATGTAAGAGCAAGTGAGAGTTGAGAGTAACATGTTCATTGTGAAGAAGGAGAGCTAGATTTGAGTGTGTGCAAGAGAAGTGTGAGAGAAAGTGAAGAGTAAGAGCAAGGGAAGTGCTGGAGCAAGTGTGTAGGACACTATCTAATCAAGAGAAGCAGGAGATATTTAAGCAAAGGGCAAGATCATTTCAGCTGCTAGTTGAGCAAACATTGGTGACTTTATTCATTCTGTGTGTGTGTGTGTGTGTGTGTGTGTACTTCAATGAACAATTGAAGAAATCTAATAGAATAAGAATCATTTGTGTTTTTCCCCCTGTGGGTTTTTCCCTGGTCATTGGACCTAACTCTCAGTGTCTCATATTTGTGCTTTGATGTCTTCATATGATCCTTAAGTTTATGTTCTATTTAAAATTACTGATATGAAAAGTTGTGAAGAAGAAATCTGCATTCTAATTAATTGAAACAACATATTACATTCATTTTTTTCGAAAGTACATTCAACTTTCTACAAAATACTTTCATTTTTCGGCAAGTACATTCAGTTCTATGCATAGAACTTTCACATTTATGCCATTATTTTTTAAATTTATTCATATAACTTTCATATTTTTAACAAATTTCAATATAAAATTATGTAATCTTATATTCAATGCAATTATAAAACAATTTTGAACATTTTACTAGTTGAAGAACTTGATCCTATTGATACTTATATTTCAAGAATCAATACTTAAAATTGAACAACCTCACCTATATTATGAAAATTTAATATTGATTTTTTCATAATTTTTTTTAATATGGAAAATATGTATAATGCATTGCATTAAAACAAAAATTATTATATTTAGGTATATTTTCTATAACTTAGTATGAATGATAGGTTGAAAGATAACGTATAATAATAATAATAAAATATTTAAATCCATTTCCTTCAATTTACTATGAGTGGAACAAAAAAAATCATAATTATATTTTTAAAAGGAAAAATAGTTATATATATATATATATAGATATTTATTAAAGATATTTAATTCTTTTTATTACAGAATTAGTATAAATCCTTCCTATATATGACTATTCATTTTCTTTTAAAAAGACATATTTTTATAATATTGGGATATATAATATTGGATATAATATTAAGATTTATATTATTAGGTTGATATAATATTAGGATTTTTAATATATGATTTAATATATAAGGTTTAGTATTTGAGTTTATAATAATGGTTTATTAATAAAGTTTATAATATAGGATTCATAATATAATGATATGTAGTATTGGGTTTAATATAAGTGTTTATATAATTGACTGAGTTATTTTTAAAATTTTGATGAATAAATTCAAAAAATAAAGAAAATAACTTATTTCAAAACAAGAAAATTTAGACCTAAATTTTATCAAGTTAAAATTGATATTCAAAAAAATAAATATAAACTAATTAATACATAAACCATTCCAAATGTACACATAATTTATAAGGGGAAAGAAAAATAGATTTATTATAATACAGTAGATGATAAAAGTTAGAAAAATACACCAATTTAAAAACGAAATTGACGCAAAGCTTATAAATGAATCAAATATCAATTTAATCGAATTGATCATGGTGACAGATTTGGTGTAACTTCCATGTGTGCGTTCATTGGTTTATGTCATCTGGATCAAATTTGATTATATTAAATACATTTTATTTCTTATCATGAATTAAATAAAGGAGTGGGCTAACCACTTGACTGAAGGGCCTTTGGGTTCTACGCCCTCGGCCACTGGGGAGGCCCTTTCGGTGAATGCAAGTCCCACGGTGAAGGCAGGCCCCATTGCAAAACCTCCGTTGGTGTTACTATATAAATTTTTTCATTACACTTGTCGTTACCTTCTTCAGCTCCCATTCCCACATACATTCCTCAGGTAACAAGACATCCCACCAACTCCATAAAGGGTAGTCTCTCCTTCTCCCATGCGCAGCCACACCAGAGGCACATCCATACATGACAAAAACTAATTGTGGTATACCATGTGTATACTAGAGGTTCATAAGATAATCACTGCATTAACTCCCAAATTTGTTCCCGCGTGGCTCACAGATTCGAGTTTGGAGTTTCTGCGCAAATGATTTTTAAATTTATGGAATATGGGAGTTCCTATACGTTGGCATTACCATTTTTTCACACTCATTCCATTGAGTATTCCCTTCCATTATTACCAGAACACTCAGATTATTCCTCGGAAATTCTTCAATTCATCCAAACAAAAAACAGAGTTGGCGTTACCATTTTGAGCTAAGCTTATTTCGTTAAGCATTTCTTTCTATTATTCCCGGAGTACTTAGAGTATTCCTTGAAAATTCGTCTATTCATCCAGATAGGAAAAAAAAGAAACAAACAAAATACAACAAACAAAAAACAAAAAATAAAAAACTTATACAACAAATAGAAAGGTATGGTTTTTCTACCGATTTAATTAAATTTAACATGTTTTCCTATTGTTTTCCTAACGTTTTTCCGATTTCATTATAATTAACTTGTTTACCTAATGTTTTCGTAATGTTTTTACGATCTCATTATAACATATTTTATGCATATTCTGGTGATTTTTTCTCTCATATGTTGTTCCTGGAGTTTCCGTAACAGTGAAAGGATGTTACCACAATGGTGACCTGCAAGTTTCTGCAACAGTGACCCATGAGTTGTCGTAATGAAACTTAGCTGGGTTGCCATTGTGGCAACACACTAGTCACAGTGTGGAAACTGTTGGGAAAAATATTGAGAGGGGGGGAGGGGGGGTGAATCAGTATTTAGAGCTTATAACGTAAATTCAACTTTTTCTTTAAGTAGATTTCCATACTCGGTTTTTATGAACGGAACTAGCATATGCATGTGGAAATGAAGAAGGAAACTAGCGTATACTAATTTAACTTTCCAGAATTAGAGAAATAAGAAGTATTATAAACAGATTTATCGGTTATGTATCAGGTTAGAAGTTATGAACAGTAATCGACATAATAAAGCATCACACACATGAACACCAATATTTAAGGTGAAAACCCAAATCGGGAGAAAACCACCACTGCTGTCGTCGTTGTCTTTAATCTTTATTATATAGAAAACCTTTTACGACATAGTACTGATGCAGACTCATACCAGTATGCAGGCTTCTACCTGCAGAAGGCTACAACCTTCTCTCGTTTTCCAGCTGCAACTGGAAGGGAGCTCCAACCCCCTAAGCTCGTTTACCAGCCTCTCCTGGAAGGGAGCTTTGACCCCCTGAATTCAACACCAGCTTCTATTGGCTGAAAGCTTCTACTTCCATACCGAAGGCTTCAACCTTCAGACCCACTACAGACCACGTTTCATCAATTTTCATACTGGATCAAACAGCTTCAACACAACCCTTTACATAACATCAACAAACATACTTTGCCCAGTATGACCAATGTAACCAGAATATCAAAACTAACCCAGACTTTAGAATAGATATGAAGATACACACTCAACCATGATATTTCATTAATTCAAATAGCATACGCTACTTTGCTTTACTGAAGCCGCGTACATATGCGCTTTCCTGCACACCATCCCGCGTATACTTCTGTGTATTTTATTCTTCAGGAAACCCTATACGTTCTTTTCATTAAGAGAACCCGCATATACACGCGCTTTTGACGAGACAAACTAGCGTATAGATCTATAAATGGAAAAATTTGCAAAACAGATCAGATCTATAAACTTACCCATATTTCTTCATTATCTTCAGCAGACTTTGAGCCAGATCTTCACCATTTCTTCTTCTGAAGATCATCTTAGAGATTCATCATCATCAGATCTAAAGATTTTGAATCATCCTCAGATCCATGGGTGCATCATAGATTCAGATCTATCAGTTAAGAAAAGAGTTCATCCATGCAGATATTCCTTAGAGATATTTATTCATCAATAACCCTTACTCATGCACACCTTTCCCTATGATCTTCTTCTCCTTAAATATATTTAACTTTTACCAATACCATGAGCCAAAACCACACCACTTCCGATGGTATTCTTCGATGGAATCAAATAAACCATACATCGCTCAATACTTTGTGCCAAAACCATGGTAATGCCCCTTGGTATTGTAAATTTGGAGCACAAAAGGGCATGACTAATCCGCGTGTATATGTGACTTGGCCATTACAAAAGCGCTTATACATTGTGATATATTATATTTATCATTTCTCTGACATCTAATGGAATTATTTTCTCTGTAGATACATCATTATTACATCTGTAATACATAGGTTTCTATGTAAATATAACTTCATCAAGTAGGTTGCCATCAAGGACAACTCATTGCATCATATTGCCAACAATCTCCCCCTTTGGACTGGATGGCAACCATGACCAGAAATAAATTCAGCAACAACATTCTCCCCCTTTGACATCACGGGCGAAGGTTAGATCAAGATCCTTTGTACCGACAATACCATGCTCCCCCTGAGATCATGCTGCATATTCAAACATAAATTTTCAATGAAGTACATGACTCTATGACCTTTCCTATCACCAAGGACTCATACTTACATCAATGTTCCAACCAAGTGGATTTACATAGGTGACTCAAGTACCCAACCAAGTGGGTTTACACATTTTGACTCAACTACCCAACCAAGTGGATTTACAAATTTGAACAAGTCCTTACATGACTGAATATTACAACTTTACATCATAGGTATCAACATGACCTTTTTCATCAAATTACAGAAATGACTTATACAATCAAGATCAAATATTCTCAAGCATGAGATCAGACTACAACAAATAAATAGAATGCCAACAATGCATCCTTTTCACATGACCAAAGATCCCCCTTAGCTTGTGCATCCTGAACACTTTCAATCAGCAAATCATGAAGGCATCTTCATCAGAAGTATTAAAAAATGAAACAGAAATATGAGAGCTGGAACATCACCAGAGAGACCCAACAACACTGCAGTTGTGCTGAAGAATGATGACCCAAAAAAATTTGTCAGCAAACACTCATACGCGTTTTTCTGTGTATAAACTCACGTATGTATGCGACTGTCCTTCATGAAATCCACGTATCCAATTTAATCTTCTGAATTTAAGCAGATCTGATGTTCTGAGTGGCAGAGAGAAATCCCAGCTTCTGTTTGAGATATTCGAATGCTCACCTGAGTAAAGGTTTGGTAAATATATCAGCAACTTGTTCTTTGGAGGGAACATACTCCAACTTCACCTTTTGTTCAAGAACTTGTTCACGTTAGAAGTGATACTTGATGGGAATGTGCTTGGTCTTGGAATGCATAACAGGATTCTTTGAGATACTTATGGCACTTGTATTATCACACATAATGGAGATAGGAGGTGAAAATTTGATTCGAATGTCTTGTAAGGTTTGCATCATCCAAAGAAGTTGAGTGCAACATGATGCAACAGCCACATATTCTGCTTCTGCTGTAGATAAGGCAATAGAGCTTTGCTTCTTGTTGAACCAAGATACTAGTCGTGGCCCCATATAGAATGCACCACCACTAGTGCTTTTCTGATCATCAACATTTCCAGCCCAATCTGCATCAGTGTAAGCATGAAGAGTAATGTCAGCATTCGTTGGATACCATTGTCCAAAGTCTTGAGTTCGTTGTAGATATTTGAATATTATTTTGATAGCCTGGAGGTGAGACTCTTTTGGATTAGCTTGGAATCGTCCAACAATCCCAACTTCATGCACAATGTCTGGTCTTCTCCCAGTGAGATACAGTAGAATTCCTATCATAGATCTATATTCTGATTGATTCACTGTGGGGTAGTCATCATTAGAACTAAGATTACATCTGGTTACCATTGGTGTACTTACAGGTTTGCAATCTTCCATGCCATGCTTCTTCAGAATTTTCTTAAGATATTTTTCTTGTGATAAGAATATGCCATCTGTTTCTTGTTTCACTTGCAAGCCAAGAAAGAATGTTAGTTCCCCAAGTAAAGACATTTCAAACTCTTGTTGCATAACAGAAGCAAATTTTTGACTCATAGACTGTTCATTACTTCCAAAAATGATATCATCAACATATACAACTACAATCAATAGTTTATCATTTTCAGTTTTTGTATATAAGTTTCTATCAGCAGACCCCTTTGAAAATCCTTGTTGATGAAGATATTTTTCAAGATGATAATACCATGCCCTTGGATCTTGTTTGAGACCATATAGAGCCTTTTTGAGTCTAAAAACAAGATTTTAATCATTTCCCAAAATGAATCCTTCTAGTTGTTCTATATAAACTTCTTCTTCTAGATCACCATTGAGAAAAGCAGATTTAACATACATTTGATAAACTTTGATTTGTTGGGAGCTTGAAAAAGCAAGAAACATGCTTATGGCTTCATGTCTAGCTACAGGAGCAAAATTTTCTTCAAATTCTATACCTTCTTGTTGAGCATACCCCTTGCAAACAAGTCTAACTTAATTTCTTATAACATCCCCATTCTCATTTAACTTGTTTTTGAATATCCATTTAGTTCCAATGACATTTTTATCATGAGGTCTTGGTACTAATTCCCAAGTGCAATTCTTTTCAATTTGATCAAGCTCTTCATTCATGGCTTGAATCCAACATTCATCTTTGCTATATTGATTGAAATTGTGTGGTTCAATAGTGGATAGAAATGCCAGATAGCTAGAAGATCCCACAAGATTCCTTCTTGTTTGTACACCTGATCCCTTGTCTCCCAAAATTTGAGATTTTGGATGATTCTTTTGAACATATCTGGATGGAGCTTTTTCAAATAAATCATCTTCGGGTTATTCATTGGGTCCACTGTCTATATCATTTCTATTTGATGTAGAAGGATATACGTCATCATCGTCTTCATCTGTTGTTTGTTTTTCTTCTTTTCGAACCGTAGGAGACTCATCAATAACAACATCAATACATTCAACAATCTTCCGAAGTCTTTTATTGTAACATTTATATGCTCTACTCCTAGAGGAATAACCAAGAAGTATTCCTTCATCTGCTCTAGGTTCAAATTTGCCAAGTTTTCATCATTATTTTTGATAAAGCATTTTCTTCCAAAAAATCTAAAATGCTTCACAGTGGGAGGATTACCATACCGGAGTTCATATTGTGTTTCATCACTATTTACATGAACATGTGCCTTTTTAAGAATATTTACCACTGTATGTGTTGCTTCTCCCCAAAAAGTGTCAGGTGTTCTGGAATCATCAAGCATAGCTCTAGCCATTTGTTGAATTGTTCTATTCTTTCTTTCTGCTATGCCATTTTGTTGTGGAGTGCCAACTACAGAAAACTGTCTTTTTATGCCATGTTGTTCACAAAATTCAAGGAATTCATCTGATGTATATTCTCCTCCTCAATCAGATCTAAGAAACTTGATTTTTAGATCTAATTCATTTTCAACCAGTGCTTTTAAGATTTGAAATTTCTCAAATGCTTCATCTTTGTGTTTAATCAACCCAATCCAACACATTCTAGAAAAATCATCAATAAATAAGATATAATATTGTTCATTATATTGCATTAAATTGCACTCTGGTTTGCTTAACGAATTGGCAAGATTTGCATATGATACTTTCAGGTAGAGTAATATTGGGAAGATCATGAATAGCTTTGAGTCTGCTTGATTTGTTGATTTGAGAGAAGCTCAGATGCCCCAACCTTCTATGCCATAGCCAGTTTTCTGAAGATTTCCTCAAGTAACATTGTTCTTTTTAGTTCTTCAATACATACAGATTGCTTGGAGTTCTTTTTCCCTTTATAATTGTTCTACCTGTATCAAGATCACGTACCACACATTCTTTTGAACTAAAGACAACTTCAGTTCCTTGATCACACATTCGACTTACACTTAACAGGGTATGCTTTAATCCATCCACACACATGAAATTATTAGCTTTCACCTTTTCTTTTACAAAAATAGACCCTTTTTCCTTAATGACCGCAGGAGTATCATTTCCAAATGTAACATTCTTTTCCTTTTCTAGAGCACTATATGCAAGAAGTTTATTTTTGTCACCTGTCATGTGTTTTGAGCATCCACTATCAATGTACCATCGATTTTCTTCACCTTCTGCAAATAAAGCTATGCCACAATTTTCAACATGTAATTCCTTCTTTTTCCACACTTTGGAGTTTGAAGGAAAATGTTCTTTTGGCTGGACTTTGCTCCTGCATTTAGATTCTTCATGGCCAAAGTTATTGCAATAAGCACATTCAACTTCATTTTGAAGAGGAGAAAAGTTGTTATAGGTATTCTTCTTCGTTCCAATATCAGTCCTTTTCTTTCTTGCTTCTCTTGTCATGATGGTTTTATATGCAACACATTGAACAGCTTTATGACCAAAATTGTGACATGAGAAACATTGTCCATTGAAGTAGAAATTGCTACGATCATGAAATCTTCTATTTGAATTTACCTGTTGGCTGGTATTTCTTTGAAAGGTATTCTTGTTAGTGTTCTTTGAATTGAGATGTTCATGCTTTATCTGTGAATATTCTTTATTCCCTTGCTAAGTGGGAGAATGTTGTATACCAGTTGTAGCTGCTTTTAGATAAATTGGTGCTGAAGCCTGAGAAGATTCTCTGATATATCCAAGACCTGTCTTTATAAGATGAGAACGTTGTACCTTGATAATCTCATCTAAGGTTTCAAATCCTTTAGCAAATCTGAGATTCAGAGTCTTTAATTTCTCAAGTTCTTTTCTTAGACTTACTACTTCACATTCTAATTTTTCATTGTGTTTCTCCTTTTCTTCAAGCTGATTTTTCATAGTTTCTATGGTTATTTTACTTTCTTCTAAGCATATTTTGAGTTGATTGTTTTCATCAAGAAAATCATTGTCCTCTAGAGTATCCTTTTCTTCTCTATATTCTTTTTCAAATGCCATGAGAAGTCTAAGATCTTTTTCACATTCTTCCTCACTATCAGATAACCCATCACTGTCTTCATGAGTATAATAACTTTTTCTAGTGCTAAACCGATTCTTATTCCTTCTTGCTACTACCTTCCCCTTTTCATGTGTTTCTTTATGAGGACACTTAGCAGCATAATAACCAACTCTTCCACAATCAAAACATTTGAAAGGAAGCTGAACTCTGAAATTGCCTGTGCCAAGTTGAAGTTTATATACAAAATTTACCTCATCTTCTTCTGAGATATATCCTGATCCTTCTATTCCTTGAACTTATTTCCCTTTTGTAGAAACTCTAAATACTGCTTCTTTGACTTCATATGGTCTTCCTCTTCTCATTTCATATGCAGTTAGTATGCCATGAAGTTGCACCATAGTAATATTTTGAAGATCCTGCTTTTCTTCAAGAGCAGAAACTTTTGACTCGAATTTTGTCGTTAGTGATCTTAAAATTTTCTCAACCAAAGCAGATGCGGTTATTGTTTCTCCCAGATTTCTCCTATGATTTACAATATCATCAATATGTAAAAATAAATTGGCAATGCTCTCCTCATTATCCATTTTTAGATTCTCATATTGAATTCTGAGAGTTTGGAGTTTAGCACTTTTTACCTTTGCATCACCTTCATAACTTAGAATTATTTTGTCCCATATTTCCTTTGCTGTATTCAGCTACATGACTTTGCCAAATTATGATTCAGTTAGACTTCCCAATAGAGCATTGACCGCCTTTGCATTTGTTTCATAATTCTTCCTTTCCGTCGGATCTGTTGGTACTGTGGCTGGATATTGATATCCTCCTTCAACAATAGCCCATACATCTGCTCCCAGAGACTGAAAATAGGATCTCATCCTTGTTTTCCAGAAGATTAAATTGTTTTCGTTAAAGAGTGGAGGCCTGATAGATGCTGTTCCATCTTGATTTCTCATCTTCCTTGATCTTCCTTCTAGTAGCTAAGATTTTTCAGAAGGACCTACTCTGATACCAATTGTTGGCAAAAATAATGAGAGGGGGCGGTGAATCAGTATTTAGAGCTTATAACATAAATTCAACTTTTTCTTTAAGAAAATTTCCATACGCGGTTTTTATGAATGGAACTAGCGTATGCACGCAGAAATACAGAAGGAAACTAGCATATACTAATTTAACTTTCCAGAATTAGAGAAATTCTCAGAAGCAGTCTTATAAATAGATTTATTAGTTATGTATGAGGTTAGAAGTTATGAACAATAATCGATAGAATAAAGCATCACATATATGAACACCAATATTTAAGGTGGAAACCCAAATCGGGAGAAAACCACCGTTGTTGTCGTTGCTGTCTTCAATATTTATGATATAGAAAACCTTTTAAAACATAGTACTGATGTAGACTGATACTAGTACGCGGGCTTCTACCTACAGAAGGCTGCAACCTTCTCTCGTTTTCCAGCTGCAACTGGAAGGGAGCTTCAACCCCCTGAACTCGTTTACCAGCCTCTCCTGAAAGGGAGCTTTGACCCCCTAAATTCAACACCAGCTTCTACTGGCTGAAAGCTTCTAGTTTCATACTGAAGGCTTCAACCTTCAGACCCACTGCAGACCACGTTTCATAAATTTTCATACTGGATCAAACAGCTTCAACACAAACCTTTACATAACATCAACAAACATACTTTTCCCAATACAACCACTGTAACCAGAATATCAGAACTAACCTAGACATCAGAATAGATGCAGATACACACTCAACCCTGATCTTTCATTAATTCAAATAGCATACACTACTTTTCTTTACTGAAGCCACGTACATATGCACTTTCCTGCACACCATCCCGCGTATACTTATGTGTATTTTATTCTTCATAAAACCCTATACGCGCTTTTCATTAAGAGAACCCACGTATACATGCGCTTTTGACGAGACAAACTAGCGTATAGATCTGTAAATGGAAAACTTTGCAAAACAGATCAGATCTATAAACTTACCCAGATTTGTTCATTATCTTCAGCAGACTTTGCGCCAGATCTTCACCATTTCTTCTTCTGAAGATCATCTTAGAGATTCATCATCATCAGATCTAAAGATCTTGAATCATCCTCAGATCCATGGGTGCATCATAGATTCAGATCTATCAGTTAAGAGTAGAGTTCATCCATGTAGATATTCCTTAGAGATATTTATTCATCAATAGCCCTTACTCATGCACACCTTACCCTATGATCTTCTTCTCCTTAAATAGATTTAGCTTTTACCAATACCATGAGCCAAAAACACACCACTTCCGATGGTGTTCTTAGACGGAATCAAATAAACCATGCAGCGCTCAATACTGTGTGCCAAAACCATGGTAATGCCCCTTGGTATTGTAAATTTGGAGCGCAAAAGGGCATACGCGACTTGGGACGTACTAATCCACGTGTATACGCGACTTGGCCTTTACAAAAGCGTGTACACATTGTGACATATTATCTTTATCATTTATCTGGCATTTACTGGAATTCTTTTCTCTGTAGATACATCATTCTTACATCTGTAATACATAGGTTGCTATGCAAATACAACTTCATCAACTAGGTTGCCATCAAGGACAACTCATTGCATCATATTGCCAACAGAAACTTGTTTGTCACTAGTCGTGACTGGTCGTACTGTTTTCCTACTTTTTTTCTATCGATTTGTTACGAATGTTTCTTTTCAAATAGTGAAAGTTTGTTTTGGAGTGAAAGTTTCTTTTCAAATAGTGAAGGTTTGTTTTCAAGTGAAATTTTATTTTCAAATAGTGAAAGTTTGTTTTGCAATGAATTTTTCCTTTCAAATAGTGAAATTTTGTTTTAGAGTGAAAGTTTGTTTTCATAAAGTGAAATTTTGTTTTCGAGATAAATTTTTGGAGGAAAATTACCTAGTTGTAGGTTAGCCCAATATCATGAATTCCATGTAACCTTTTTATTGACACCTTTCCGCCACCTATAAGCCATTTCTCACCGCAATCCACATAATTCTACCATGTTGGAATTCCATGTCATGAAGTGTTAGACATGATGCCACATTTTCATGAAACACCATTTTACCACATTAGCAACAATGACACCAAAATTCCATGGTAGGGGTTGTCATGCCACTATGCCACATATCAACCATTTGAGTTTCAAAAGTATCAGATTGAAAGCCTAATAGAAGTGTCCTAAAATATCAATACTTGACACCTAATATCTTAAGAACTGGTAGGACTATATACCACAATGATAATACTCGAAGAAAATATTTGATAGCTAATAGGAATTTAAATTCGGTTTTATTTTGAAGGAAGTCTTAATATGGAGGTGCCGACCTCTTTATACCCAATAATAAAATGCTCTACCTCTTATGGAAAAGTCCAATAATGTTGCATGCTGAATCCCAAACCTTCTATGTCCATTAGTCGATAAATGTATTAGGTTATACAGGTGTTGGGTGTGAAAAAGTGATAACTTGTGATATGTCCTCAATGCTTGATGTTTCATATCCCAATAGTCGATCCTCTTGGAAATTAAATCCCATCTATATAATTTATTTATTAAAACACTTATCAGGACATTAGATCTGGGGTTGAAGTGAAGGACTTCAATATAAAAACTCCAAAACTTAACACTATACATTTCATAAATTAGAAGGGGAAATCCTGAAATTTTTGATACTATGAAAGCCAAATAGGTGAAAGGTTGACATTTAATATTCGATACATAAAAAAAACTGAGAGGTGTCCCTTTGTCCACCAATGGACATATTCCAGCCATTAGTATCAATATTTTCTGGCAAATTTTATCGATGGATATCCTAAAAATTCACCCTCAATATCCCAACAAATGATTCAGATGGGCTCTTGGTCATGGCTCATATGTTGTCAAGTGAGAAATGGTCCAGACTAAGGAATTCCATCCACAAATATCAAAACTCCTAAAATACTTCTTCGGCCTATTTCAAAAGTCTAAAATTAACTCTAAAAGGAAAATAATTTCCTAGTAAACTTTTGAAGATCTACAAATATTCAATGGCCTCTATAACCATCCAATACACTACCTTCGACCAAGAAAATTAAGCATGAAACACAAACATATTTATAATTTACAGAAAAAAAAAAAAAAAAGAAAAAAAAAAAACAATTTTCATATCCAAATATCAAACTAAAAACACTTGTGAAACAAATTAAATAAAAACATAGTTCATAGCTTTATTTTTGACAAGATCTTAGAGGTTAAATGAGTATTTTGATATTATAAAAAAAAAATTAGTCAATCCACTTTTACTAAACATTAAGTAAACTCTCTTCTAAAACAAATCCACTGAAACAACATTCATAACTTTATTTTTTACTAGGAATTTCACACTAAAATGGTTACTGTTATATTTTCATACTTTCTAAATATACTCATTGTTCTAAATATATAGCATGTGTTTGTTTCTCAATATTAGTTTACCTTGTTTGTCCTATTATATTATTGGTGAAATCTCACTGTTACAGTGGAAGAAATAATTCACGGTTACAGTGGTGGAAATCCAGTGTTACAGTGGTGAAAATTCACTATTACAGTGGCAACATGTCACTATTACCACCACTTCAACAATGAGTTGCTTCTACTGCAACAGCAAATTGTTGTTACTACAACAACAGGTTTCCGCTACTACAACAATGAGTTGTTGCTACTGCAACAATGAGTTTCCACTACTTTGTTTTAACATATAACAATATTTCATTAAATTTGTTTTTTCATTTAATATTTTTCTTCTTTTGCTGATCGTTCAAAAATGGGTAATGATCATCCAAATTTTGTTTCACACAAACCCAGGGCATGCACATAGAAGGTTTATTTTTCATAATGAAGCACTAGGTCAACTGTACCAAAATAGTAGACAAAATCCTGGCATAAGCACCAACAATGAAGCATATTATCATGCTTTGGTTGATTGGCTCATAACAATGTCAAATTATGGTGCAAGTGACATTGTCACTTACAAAAATTCTTAATTAATTACAAAATCAAATGATTGGTATTTGCACGGTTGAAAGAAGAAACTTGAAACCCCTTGACCAACACATTAAAACCATTGCTTCACAATTTCACAGTTTCAAAATAATTTACAAATCATATGTCCAAAGAGTTGCTGATGATATACTCATTCAAGCATCATCCAATGGTGTGGATGTGCCATATATGTGGAGCCAACATGTGATCCACTAATTATCATTGACGAACATCGATATACGTGGCTTGTTAATGAATGGATTTTTCCTGTCATTGGTATTGGGGTTATTATGGTGGGAGTCCTATTATGGTGTTCCTATTTCTTGAGATAGATCGGAGTAACATTATGTCCATCATTTTTGATGTGTTTATCATTTTTTGCTGCTTTTTTAATGTATTCACACAACATGTATGTAAAAGATGTACTTTTCAGTAACATTGTTAATGGAATGACATTGTTATTACAATTCAGTTGTCTAACTTTTATTACAGTTTAGTTGTGTCATTTTCATTACAGTTCAATTTTGTCTATCTAATTTTCCTGTTAATAAATTACAATTCTAAGTGATTAATAACTACATTGTATAACTAAGAAAAATTAAACCAAATTTATAAGTCATGAGAATAACCTGTAACATTAGCTCTATTGTCGTTAACTTTTACTCTAACTATTTCTAGGAAAAGTGATGGTTCTAATTCTAATATATATAAAACATACTTACTTATCATTATATGTGTGAGTTAAATAATACATTCCATCCATGCATATAGAAATGAAACATAAACCAATAAATAATATACCTATATACAATAATCTATTGTTGTGAAACCAGCTCCAAAAATAGAAGAAAAGAGATATCAATGCCTTAGAAATAAGCCACTTCGAGGGGGAAACCTCCAATACATTACATGAATAAAAAATTCTTGGATGATTCAAATTACAAAAACTCCTTTCTATATATAGGAGTCCATGGGGCACAATAATAAAAATATGGGGGTTACAGGGGTATAATAATAAAAATAAGGGGGTTACACTAACAATAATAAGGGACTATACTAGTAATATAGGGACCTAACATGCCCCTACCCTTTAAAAATTGTTGTCCTCAATGCTTGAGTAGCTCTGGGTGCTTCTGGACAAAATTCTCATCCTCCCATGTAGAATCTTCAGTGGGTAAGTTCTTCCACTTGATGAGATACTCTGAAATTGATCGATTTTGTAGCTGTCTAGTTCTTGTTTCCATGACTGCTTCAAGTTCCAATATGATTTTTCCTTCCTCATCAAGTTCGGGAAATATTGTTTGAACTGGAATCTTTTCAACTATAACCTTCTTTAAGCATGAAACATGGGAAATTGGATGCACTCGTGAAGAAGCAAGAAGCTCCAATTTGTATTCCATAGTACCAATATTTTGCAACACCTTGTGAGGACCATAGTACTTTGGCGATAATTTATTATCTGTATTAGCTTGCTTGAGAGACATTTGTTTGTATGGTTGTAGCCGTAAAAATACCCAATCTCCTACATCAAAACTTCTCTCGTTGCGATGTTGATATGCCTGTTGTTTCCTTCGATTTTGTGCCAACTTCAGGTTATCCTTTAAGAGTTGGAGAACTTCTTGTTGATGTTTGATGTGGTCTTCCACTGCTTGAATCTTCGAATATTCTCTTAAAGATGATGTGATGGAAGGTGGATGATATCCATAAAGTGCCATAAATGGGGTCATTTTTTCTGCAGTATGGAAGGAAGTGTTATACCACCATTTAGCGAGAGGTAACCACTTAACCCATTGTGTTTTTTTATAAAATAAAAAACAACAAAGATATCCTTCCAAACATTTATTTACAATCTCAGTTTGAGCATCGGATTTAGGATGATAAAATGAGCTATGAGTTAATTGAGTACCCAAACAAGAAAATAACTCCGTCCAAAAATTTCCAGTAAAAATGGGATCTTTGTCTCTCACAACAAGCTTTGGATTTCCATGTAGCTTTTGAACTATTTCCATAAATGTAGTAGCAACAGTACTAGCTGTAAATGGATGAGATAATGCACAAAAGTGTGCATACTTGGTAAGTCTATCAACTACCACCATGATGAAACTCTTTCCTTCGGACTTAGGTAAACCTATGATAAAATCTATTGAAATCTCCTCCCAACATTGACTTGGAATGGATAAAGGTTGTAGAAGTCCCAGGGTCTTAATTGTCTCCACTTTATTCTGCTGGCAAACCAAACATTCCGCCACAAAATTTTGAATATCGTATCGGTGTGGAGCACGAAAATATATTTCTTCACTCGTGGTGTTTTTAAAAATCTTGAGTGTCCTCCTAAAGGATAAGTGTGCACCCAAAAGAATATTTTGTTTTAGTTGGGAATTTCACAAATATATAAGCGATATTTGTACCATAAGGAATCATTTTTCCAACTAAATGTATCGTATATACCAGGATCTGTCAGAACTTTTGAATGAGTGTCCACACTTCTTCGTCCTTCTTCCATTCATCCCTTGCTTCGGTTATCCAATTTGGCTGGATAATAGAAATGGCACAAAGTAATGCTTCCACCTCTTCATTCATTCTTCAGAGTGCATCTGAAACAACATTTAGCTTCCACTTTTTGTAGATTATTTCAAAGTCATAACCCAACATCTTTGTGACCCATTTTTGCTGCTTCTGAAGATAGTATTTGTTCCAAAAAGTGTTTAAGACTATCATGATCAGTTTTTACCTTGAAGTGTCTTCCCATTAGGTAAGGTCGCCATTTCTTTAGTGCATGTAGTATTTCTAACTTTCCTTCTCATAAATAGCTTTCTATAAATACTTTCCTTTGATTGGATGATTTTCAAAAGTAATGGGTCTTCCTTATTGCATTAAAACAACACCAATTCCATTTCCCGAGGCATCACATTCCACAATAAAGATTTTTGTGAAGTCTGGCGTAGCTAAGACCGATGCTAGGCACATTGCGTCTTTAAGATGTTCAAAGGCCTTAGTTGCTTCAGGAATCCATGAAAATGCATGTTTCTTCAATAATGTTGTTAGAGGTGCTGATATTATCCCATAATTTTTAACAAACTTGCGATAATTCCTTGTTAACCCGAGAAATCCTCGCAACTTCTTTATGGTTGAGGGGAATTTCCATTCCTTAATGGCTTTTATTTTTTTAGGGTCTACCTTAACACCCTCGTGAGATACAATATGACCAAGATATTCCTCCTCTTGTACTCAAAAGAAACATTTGGAGGTTTTCTCATATAATTGTTTCTCCTGCAATAGTTTGAGCACCCCGTCAGCATGTTGAACATGATCCTTCCAATACCTACTCTAGATTAGTATATCATCAAAAAATACTAGCACAAATTTTATAAGGAAGGGTTTGAAAATGGAATTCATCAAGCCTTGAAATGTAGAAGGTGCATTGGTAAGGCGAAAAGGCATGAAAAAAAATCCATAATGACCTTCATGAGTTCAAAAATGTTGTTTTTGGAATATCTTCATTCTTCATTCTAATTTGATGATATCCTGAACGAAGATCCAACTTGGTAAATAAATCGATCCATGTAATTCATCCAATAATTCATCAATCACAGAATGGGAAATTTATCTTTAATGGTGGCTTATTGATTATCGAGCTCCCCATAATCTCGACACATGCGCCATGATCCATCCTTTTTGTGTAACAATATCATTGGTGAGCAGAGAAAGAACTTTGACTAGGTTGAATTATACCAGCCTCTAATATTTCTGCAATCATACATTCAATTTCGTTCTTTTGGACATTAGGATATCTGTAAGGCCTGATGTTTGGAGGAACAATTCCTGGAATCAAATGAATAGCATGATCATGATCACGAATAGGTGGAGTCTTTTGGGATTTTCAAACACCTTGGAATGATTGTCTAAGACTTTTTGGAGATCTAGAGAAATATATGATTTTGATGTTGGAACTTCTAGTGAGCATAATTGTGCGATTACGCCTCATTTTCCTTTATTTAAAGTTTTTTCACATACTAGAGCTTATTATCTTTCCCGACTGCATAACACCTTGTAGAATCGACTTCTGCTTCCTTTTTGAAAACCAAGAAAAGTTCTTGAAAATTAAAAGCTATCGTCCCCAAAGATTGTAACCATTGTACTCCTAATACAACATCAGCACCTCCCATAGGAATGGAAATAATTGGACTATTCAATACATATTCCCCCATGGTTAGCTTGATATTATGGAATTTTCCAAAGAAATTTACATTTCCTCCATTTTCAACCATCACTTGACATTCTGGTGTTGGGTATAGGAAAAAATTCAATTCCTTGGCTACCTTACAATGAATAAAATTATGGGTACTACCTGAATCAATCAACACTACTACATTTTTCTTCTTCATATGTCCTTCTATCTTGAGAGTTTGAGGAGTGGTAATTCCTGCCAATGCGTTACACGATATGGTCAGACTCATTTCCTCCTCTTCCTGGGTTGGTTCCTGGTGTATATCCTCTTCTTGTTCATTTTCTCCCTCCTCTTCACAATCTATGTAAAATAATTCTCTAGTACACTTATGGCTTTAATGCATTTTCTAACAAAACTATAGAAACCCCTTTGCTCTTTTTCTTCCAATCACAGAGGTCAACCCTGTGGTTGTGAAATGTAGGAGTAGCAACAATTCCATATTTATAGTTTTGAGGGGTAGGATTCCTTGTCACCATAACTTAACTTTAAATTTTTCTTGCCAACCTAAATGCCTTCTCCAATGAATCAGGTTCCCAAAGGCGAACCTCATGTTGGATGTTATCATTTAAATTCCCTGTGAACACATCAATCATGTGTTCCTATGGAATATCAGTTACCCTTATATTAAATTTTTGGAAGTCCTCAATACACTCCACCATTAAACCATTTTTTTTGAGATTTATCAATTGGATAAAGAAGGTGTTTCTCTTTGTATCCTCATAATGTGCTATCATTTCCTCTGTAAAATCTTACTCACAAGTGACAATTTTTTTACGGGAGCAAAGCCATCGATACCATACAAATGTATTTTGTTCTAAATGTAAAGTTGCAATGCCTACCTTTTGTGTGTTTTGCACATTATGGTGATCAAAATATTGCTCCATCTGTAGTATCCATGTTATAGGATCCTTTCCATCAAAATTCCTCATATCCATCTTTGGAATATGGTGGTTCTTCCTGCCAACATTAGATTTTATGAAATGACGATTAAAATTTATTTTGTTCTCATCATGAGTTTACTCTACTATCTTTTCACCATTAGGAAAAATTTATTGTATCAACTTTTTCAAACCTTCCATGTATGCTTTTAGATCATTCTTCATGTTTTCCATTTTAAGTTCCATGTCATCCATCTTAGATTCCATGCCATCCATCTTAGATTCCATGCCAACTTCCATGCCATCTATCTTAGATTCCATGACATTCTTCAAACCATCCATCTTAGATTCCACACCTTTCTTCAAACCATCCATCTTAGTTTCCACGCCTTTCTTGAAAACCTCCATGTCATTTTTTGTTGTTTTTTGTGAGAGCGAAATTTGTCGCACTTGCTCTTGTAATTTTGATATTTCATGTTGCCATTCTTCATCTTCATGAGTCATAGTAGAGCTTTCTAAAGGCTTAATGGGTGTTGAATTATTTTTAGGGGCCATTTTAGAATACAATACTGATATGTATTCTACAATATGCCCTTGGAATCAATTCAACTTGATTCTTCAAACAAGACTTATGCAATTCGAAAAAAAAATACACACCTTTTACTTGCTTTTGAGGAGCTTGATATTGAAATTGAATTATCTCTAACATTTTAGATCCTAAATATCTAAAATTCAACCCTGTAGTATCTTTCTAAAGCTTATTTCAATTGCCATAGGTCTGATCTGATTTGGATTCTTCAAGGCAAGGTTATGTCCAATCTTCCACAATGACCCAATTTTGGACTGGTTCAGTAGAGCGAACTTGTATGACTTGCCAAGTGTCACTGTTTCATCCTTTGGCTCTGAAATTGATAGACCAAAAACTGAAGTCCATTTTATTGTGGCCACATTTTACGGAATTCCAATCTGATGCTCAGAGAGAGAGCTATGAAGATTTTCCTGCGATCACCTCTTTGAGATGAAATTCCGAAGCCTCAAAAAGCCCTAACTTCCATAGATCATATCTCCGAAAATATTGCGAACCAATATCTGAATTTTTTTGACGATGTTCTTCAAGATTGCAACTTCCCAATTTAAAAATTTCAGCTTATGAACCTTCGTAGAAACAAATTTATTACGAAAATACGATGATGACCTGTTTATGATAAATTCAGGAGCCTGTAAAATGACCTAACTTGCACAGATCATATCTCCAAAAATATTGCGAACCAAGATCAGAAATTTTGCAACGATTTTCCTCAGGAGTTTGGCTTCGCACTCTAAAAATTTCAGATTATGAATCTTCATAGAAAAAAATTTATAGCGAAAATGCCACGCTGACCTATTTGGAGCAGCGAAACCCTATAATCTCAAAGCTCTGATACCAAATGTTGTGAAACCAACTCCAAAAATAGAATAAAAGAGATATCAACACCTTATAAATAAGCCACTTCAAGGGGGGAAACTCCAATACATTACATGAATGAACAATTCTTGGATGATTCAAATTACAAAAACTCCTTTCTATATATAAGAGTCCATGGGGCCACAATGTAATCCTAGCCGACCTAACAATAATAATTTAAGGGCACAATAATAACAATATGGGTGTTATAGGGGTACAATAATAAAAATAAGCGGGTTACACTAACATTAATAAGGGACTATACTAGTAATATAGGGACCTAACATCTATACACGCATTTTAATATCTTTTAATACTTAGCAAATGAAATCATACTTTAACATGATTAAAAATAATTACAATTTGGATTGGGATATTTAATGTAGAGATTAAATCAATATTTCCTTTTACAAGTTATATTTTATCAATTAATATCACTTTAAATAGAAACCAAAAATGAATAGTAAAATAAATAGTTTTATCAGCAAATAGAGGACTCCAAAATATGTTACAAAATGAGACCTCAGAATGGCTTCAATACGTCTTCACAATTCCAACTTCTAGGAACATTCGTTCATTCATTATCCATGAGTAGCACATGCATAATTTATACAAGCCTCTAATAAAAGTATAATGAGCTCAAATTATTAAAGAAGCCCCTTCAATAACAAATTATGTGAAATTCCCTTGGTTACAAGCCAACCAAGATAACTTATAGACTAGTCATTATTTTCCCTTTATACATGGTTAAATGAAAAATGAAATTATGACATCCTAGATTTTTGCAATCCATATATCCAACCTCATTTAAGGGGTAGAATTGTATAAGTATCCAAAGAGAAAACTTAATTTTTTGTGAATTTCTCCATTATCAACATCTACAGCCACAAGGCCAGGTGATTTGAACTGAAGCACATTTTCACATACATGACATCAACAACAACTTAGCTTGAAAATAGTGAAGATAATATGAAAAACTTAAAAATAAATGAATTTAACTTGATAATCATGCCTAATTATAATATGAATTGAAGGAGAACTAATGAACTATCACAAACAATTTATAAATGCATAGAAGTGAAGAACAAAAAATGACACAAAGTATCAGTGCATAGTATTTTTGTAGAGGAATCAGTGCACACAAGTGTGATAGAATGAAATAGTGCTTGGAAAGGAGAAATGGTAAATGCGGTCAAATTAAAAGTGATTAAGTTTGAGTGGATATTTTTGACCTTTTTTTATTGGGTCAATAGTAGAATTTATAGTTTACCTACTGATAGTAAATTCCCATGGTATAGCCCCTAATTCCTATTTAATACAAGGTATTTAAAGAGACGATATAATAAAACTTTAAATTATTATGCTACAACTCCCGAGGAATCTCTGAATGTGTACAACGGTAATGAAAATCTCCCCTCACCATAACAACAATGAACTTCGGGTGTCAAATGGGAGGTATTTGTTGCAACAACACCAGGTTGCATAATGGCACTGCCATAAATGAAGGGTCATGATATTACTGGACTTATTAGTCCAAATATTCCATTGATTAGTTGTCCCACATTCGAACTATTGCAAAGAACAAATACAAACATAGCGACTTTGAACTTTGACTAAATATGGGAGGCCAAAGAGTACGTACAGAATGTACCGAATAATTTTTAAATGCATTTCCATGTGTTAAACCACTTTTGAACATGCCAAATCAATAGATTATATTCACAAGTTTCAGGGGTATGACGATGGCATAGCCCTACAATTTTCCATGTATTACAGGGAGTGTAGATTAGAGGTTGCACCGACAGTAGTGCATGTGACAGAAGAAGCAATTGCAGAAGTGACAAGGCTACCCTAGGCGAGAGAACAATTTTTTCTGCACCTAAAACCCCAACCTAATGTTGTGCAACAATTCCTTGAGGTAGGTGAACAAATTCTCATGGGAGGCATGGGATATGACATGAATTTATTACAACAATTGTGGAAGGATGTTGCATTATGTGTCTAGATATTTTTCACGTGTGAAGGAAGATATGTTATTATTTATTATGAGCACATCCGCTAGTTATAGCAGTTGCATCATGGCAAGTTGGTTAACATGCCTTTATTTCTTGCAAAAACCCTAGACCAAATGGCCCAAGGTGTGCAGAAATAAAATTAGTCGCTCGGAATCTTGTCCCACCTTTTCCTCATTAAAATTTTGGTGCTTGCTACGCTAGAAATGGAAGGGAGAACCTCAAATGAACTAGTTGGAATGCCATTGCATGTTGAATCTGCCACCCTATTAGAGGATGCCCTCAGAGCTGTGACTCCGCCCCATGACCTCCCACATGTAGAAATTCCCCACAGAACCTTTCCATATGGAAACCAAGTTGCCTAGTGTTCAAACTACCAGGGTTTATGCTTCTAAATCCGCACAGAAAGGATACAACCAATATCATGATAATGAAATCGAAATATTGGGGAGTAAACCTGCAACCAGAATATTGAGAGGATACATGAAACACTCGATAGTAGTGCTAAAATCCAAGTAGAATAGGAGAAAGAGATGTCATATTGCTCCAGTTATTGAAACCCTCCCTCTTGTTACATAATAACTCCTAGAAGAGATAATAGCAAAACAAGAGAAAGAGTATCCATAGGATGTATTGATTGAAGGAGTCATGGAACAAGGATGCATGCAACAAGGATTCATTGAACAAGGATTATGCCACCTTGATGAAAAAAATAAACAGGTTCATAAGCTTCCCTCCCCTCATTTTGACCATTATTACATGGGTGGACTATCTGAATGGTACCCCTTAGAAGGCCTTGCATCGATTCAAATTTTGTATGGGAATGATGAGGAGTACCAATGAAAAACACCACTAGAATTGTATGGGGAAAATGATTAGGGCCAACCAACTACAAAACAAGAATTGTATGGGGATGATGAGGAGGATGAACCAAATACACCACCATAGTTGAAAAAGAAGCACGTTGTAATAGTAAGTAACCCTAAAAATATTCCTATGTATATTTCACTATTAAGGATGAATAGGATTCTCAGGATGAAAAATAGACAACTACAAATAAAAATTAAAAACATAATATATGATCTCATAGAAGAGAAACTTTTGAAATATTAGATTTCTTGGCCCAAGGTGCAAAGTCCATACCCATTGATGTCATAGATAAACCTTCTCCAGGGGTCCAACAGAATATACCCCTTGGAGAAAAAACAGATTGATGGAATTGTGGTGAAAATATAGGACCATACAAAAATAGTAGTTGTCCAAATAGAGGAAAAATAATCACATATGAAACTAAAAAAAGAAACATTTGTACAAACAAAGGAAAAACAAAGAGATAAGAAACTAACATAGGACAAGGAACCATAGATAAAACTGACCAAAGGCATTGTTGTGTAAACAGAGGATGAGGAATGAAAGGATAAATGAGAGATGGGTAAATTACCATATAAGGGACACCTAATCCCTTAAAATTGGAAAAAAACTCACTTCATGACCTTTTCAATAGATGCAAAGAATATAAAAGCAAATTTTTATGAAAACATAAACAAATAATGGTGGATGAGCTGGAAAGGAAGGTGAGCAAGTTGGAGAATGATAAGGAACACCTCAGGAAGATAATGGATGGTGTGCTTAGTTGCAGGGCTCCTCCAACCAATTACAATGTGTACTTTACAGAAAATATTTTGATATTTAAAAAGAATGTTATCATCGAAAATAGGCCTTTCTAGGTTGGACACAGTGATGGTTTCATGGATGCATATATGGCCTGTAGGAATATAGAAAAAGGCTTTCTCTCTGAACTGTACCAACATAATTTTTTGGTACATCTTAATAAAAAATGGAATCCCAACCATATTATAGGGGATGTCCAATTGAGAGCCTTTGTATCATATCTATGAAATCAGGCTAGTTGGGTGGAAGATCTTAAAATTTATTTGCATAATTTTGAGAGCCTTATATGGGTTAGAGGAGAACATAAGGAACCTATGGAGGTGATAGAAGAACATCAACAATCCACCAATTTGATAGAGGTAGCAGAGGATATCACCAAAAATAGGCAGGAGATCATTGCATATTACACATGCTAGATTCAAACATTGGAAACTACCACACAAGTAGGATGTAGAGCAAGGTGGGATGTCTCAGGAAAAAAATCCTGAAATAAAGATCCATTTAACTAATTAAACTTAAAGATAGAATTAACAAGGGTTTCTTAGTATATTATTTCCATTGGACAATGTGAGAATAGTTATATATGGCTTACATTTCACTAGCCAATGATTTGGATTCCAACAAGGATATATAAAAAGAATTATACACTGATTAAAAAAGAATGTGTATGAATTATGGAATGTAATTATGGAGATAGGAGGGTATCTTCCTCCCAGTGAAGTAGGACATAGTGATTATTGTATCAACAATCTACATGAAATTACCCCGAAGAAAAAGTATCATATCAACAATTTGCATGAAATCCCCCCTAAGAAAAAGTATCATATCAACAATAAAAATTCCCTTTCATCCACAAATTCAGATCGACACTCTGGCTCAAAGTTTCTAACACACTGGCTCACCGTTGCTGACACACTGGCTCACCGTTGCTGACACACTAGCTCACCATTGCTAACACATTGGCTCACCATTGTTGACACATTGGCTCACCATTGCTAACACAATGGCTCGCCATTGTGGCAACTCATAGAAAACAAACACATTATCTTTGATGTTGTAATATATATTATTCTCCGATAATATATCACCAGTATCATTGACCAGATATAAAAAAGCTGGTGAAATTTTTTTTAACATGTTTAGTTACAATTTCATTGCATTTTGTCTAATAATTTTGTTACATTTCCATTGATTTCATTTAAGTTTATATATCAAATTCTTTTTTAGACACCAATATATGAAAGTATTAAAAATCACTTGAAAGTTATCTTCCATGACTTAGAAAAAAATCAATGTATTGAAAGACTCAATGTAAATGCATGGAGTTATTTAATCACCTTAAATGACAATTTTATCAAATTAGACAAATCACCAAACATATCCTCACAACCTATAAAACATACATGGACATAGTAAACAAAATAATAATACATCTAATACTCGAATAAATATTAAAATCAAATTGAAAACAAATCGTGCACAAGAAACCTGGAAAGGCATTCATTGTTGGAGTAAGGGCGAATTCGCTTGTTGAGCTCTTCAATATCAAATGATTCATCTTCATCTGCTACGATATTCAAGTTAATTTCTGATCTTGCATTTTGTTTCCTTATTTTTCTTCTCTTTTTGGGGCTTAGAAAACTCTTCTTCTTGTTCAATTATAACTCAAAATCACCCAAACCCACACGTGAATTTATAATCTATAATATGAATATTTTTGGCATCATCCAAATTTTTTTTAAACAAAACAATTAACTGTTTAATCTTATTCAAATTAGCAGTAGGAATTTTTTGAACTAGGTCTATGTAGCCAAATAACTCCTCCTTTTTCATCTCAATTTGTTCAACATTTACATCAACATTGTGACTATCCATGGCAGATGTGTTTGCAAATTCAGGAATATCTAATATTGCCTCTATATTTATCTCAGGAGGGTCATTGTATGAATCGGTTGTGCTTTGATGATTTTGTAATTGGTTTGAATCCATTAAACGAGAACACAAACAACCCATGTTTATGGCATGCTTGGATATGTTGCCACAAATATACCATAGGCAATCAAAAGTTATGAATTTTTTGGGATAAAATGTGACAAGATATTTCTTATTAAGTTTAGATTAACTCCTCACCCAAAAAGAATGATAAATTTTCTCATGAGGGATGTAATCACTATATGGAATTCTCTTTTCATTGTCGATTCTAACTATTTCTCTTTCTTGTAATTATTGAAAAATCCTTCCTCTTTTATAATTTCCTTAAACTGATAACATGCTTCAACATGTGTTAGAATAACATATATCAACCAATCCATCCTAGGAGAACATTTATTTCTTCAATCAGATAGAATTTTTGTTTTTAGGTAACAATGATATGACTCCACAACATTGTGTGTCTCCTGATTTGCAAGGGGAAACTCCTAACAACCTTTGACGCACATTCCTAATTGCATAAAATTTGGGTTGATGAAGATATTTCATCCATATGAAAACCAAAACGAGAAATGTAACTTAGATTTTTTCGACTTGCAAATCTTATCACGAGAAACCCAATTCTTGTGGAAATAGTCTAGGAACTTCTCCTCATTAGAAAATTTGTTGAAGAAATGGAATTAGTTTCATTTCTCACTTCAACACTGGAGCAATAATTCATAATTAAACCCAAATCAATAAAAATTTCTTTTTCTATTTCCAGACTACTGGCCAATCGATTCACATTTTTAGCCATGCTTGACGTACGTGCCAAACACATAAGATAACATTGCACCTTGTGATTCTCCTGCCACATTCAATTCATTTCATGCATGTTATTTTTGTAATAAACACAAGTGGTACTATAGAATAGGAATATTGAAGTTACCTTAAAGCACTGATTTTAGCTAATGATTCATCAACCATGAAAGCATTAACTTTCCAACTATAATCAATTTGGTGACACATATGCATGAGCTGCTCCAACCATAGTGAAATTTCTTGTGATGTATTACATGATGCCACCACCCATGCAACTGTAACCCTACTTTGTTGCTCATAAAACACCACGAGTGTGTACAACTGATACTATCACATTCAAGAAACATATGAAGTAAAATTCATCTCATCAAACATTACTAATCAAATTATTGTACTAGATCAATCATTCTTAATACACTCATGCAATACTTGTTGATGTTGAATTTTGAATCCATGGCTATTAGGCTATTATTCAATAGATTCACCATGGTATCCAACATCCACTTCAATTGAATTCTAACTATAAAAGGGATATCTCCAACATTGGGCTTTTAATAAAAGAAAAAAACATCTGGGTGTTTCCTATACCAAAAGTCCACACTCATTTCTTCCTTCTTATGCAACTTTTAATTTCCTTTCACTACATGATTATATATTTTAATAGCATCTTTCCTATACAAAAATAAATCCTTATATCGATTTTCAACATCCATGCCAATATATTTTTTAACATGCATTTTGCAAACCAAGTCAACTGGAACTTCGAAGAAGAAACAACTCACTACATGGGAAACCATGTCCCTTGATAACTTTGGTTGATGCAGCACCATAGCATGACTTGAGGACTCTTGTTGGCCATGACAAGGCCATCCTTGGCTATATACATGATCGTACACATTATATTTTATTATCATAATCTTAGGGATTTGAACCATAATTTTTACAATGAAATGGCATTGACATCCCCTCTTTTCCAAAAATGAGTATCTTCATGTCATTTCATCTCATCCCCTTCTGTTAGTGATCCCATATGACCAAGAATATATGCATAAGAAAATTTCAAATGTCAGCACATATGAATCCATGAAAATTGATGGGGCACTATTAATACCAACATCTATACAATGGATCTCTAAAAAAACTTACACTTCATATAGAAAAGAAACGGTAGGCCTTGACCCTGGGAATTTATTTTGTACCCAAGTGAAATAACATGGAGCAACTCGTTTCATTTCATCTCCTCTAATAAAGTCTCCAATTTTAGTTGAATGGATTTTTTAAATCCGATCAAAGGATTCCATGTGTTTTAATTGTACAAGGGACCAATCTAAACCTGTTCTAGAGAAGATGAGCTTTTAATTAGGGTTTTGCACCAGAAAGGAAATTATTGACTCCCATTTGACTTTCTTTACCAATTTTATGACCAAATGATTTGCTGCAACAATTAACTAGCAAGTTTTCACAACGGTTGACCAATGAGTTAGTGCAATGGTTGTCCAACAATTTGACCTGTTCTCACTTATAAAATGGTGTAAATAAATTGGGGTGCAATATTCTAAATAAATTGGGTTCTAGTCTTGGTTTGAGAATGTAATGTTAATTAGGAATATATTTTCTCTAATAAAAACAATGTTACCATTCTCACTTTAAAAAAATCAAACATTTTCACTTTAAAAAAAACAGACAAAAAAACACATTCACTTAAAAAAACATACATTCTCACTTAAAAAAAATACATACATTATCGCTTAAAAAAAATAGTCATTGTCACTATAAAAATACATTAATTCTTACCATTGTTGTCGAGGCCATAAACACTTTTCGAGTTACCAAACATGCCAGTAAAATTCAGTCACGTTTGCATTCACAGCAGCATAGGTCGTTGGTGTTAGGTAAACTTGACTCGGGATAGAGTGAATGTTGACTAGGGTAAATAGTAGTGGTTTTGGGGAAGATGGTATTGTGCACCCATGGTTTTCAGCCCATGGTACTGCATGTAATGGAGGCTATAAAAGGCTTGGAATACTTCATTATAATGTAGGCCTAGAGGTGAGCGGTGAAGGCTCACTTGGCTGGATTGGCCAGGGTTTTGGCCAGTGCTTAATGAAATTTAATTGGTTGGGTTTTTCCCCAGATTTGGGGGTTTCTCCAGATAAACATCTTGGTTTATGTTTATGATTTTCTTCTAGCTATTTAATGGTTTTTTTTCCTCTCGATAAATTTTTTATTTCTCCAGTAAATTCTAACAAATGGTATCGGAGCCAGTGAATTTCGCTGTGCTAGGAGAGAAAGTCTGTCAAAATGAGAGAGGATATGTGCATGTGGATTAATTAATTTATGAACCATGTATCTGAAGAGAACTCCCATAGGACTGGCAGTTACAGAGGATGGTGACCCATGTAATCTGGTAGAAGGGTTATTTTTATATGGACATTGATTTCATATGTACAAAGACAGTGACAATGAAACAAAAAAAAATATTATTATTATAATGGAGTTAATTTATTACATGTAAATGGGCATATTTTTGTAAGACCTGGTATGGCATGTGTACCCTGGGTAATCATTGGTAAATTATGGGTTAGATCTAGGTGATAGGGGGGATGCCAAGTTAACAATTACCTGGTTAAAAAAAAAACAAATTGAGGGGGGGGAAGCCAGAGTGAGCAGGGTTGTCTCACCTAGCAATTTTGGATGGATTTAGTCAAGAAACCCCAAGTCGAGTTTAAGGGGGGGATTTTTATGTAAACTTGACTCAGGATAGATTCAATGTTGCCTAGGGTAAATAGTCATGGTTTGGGGCACATGGTATTGTGCATCCATGGTTTTCAGCCCATGGTATTGCATTTAATGGACCTATAAAAGGCTGGGAATACTTCATTGTAATGTAGGCCTGGAGGTGAGAAGTGAAGGCTCACTTGGATGGATTGGCCAGGGTTTTGGCCAATGCTTAATGAAATTTCATTGGTTGGGTTTTGCCCTAGATTTGGGGGTTTTCCCGGATAAACATCTTTTTTTATGTTTATGATTTGTTTCTAGCTATTTTATCATTTTTTGTTCCTCCTGGTAAATTTATTATTTCTCCGGTAAATTATAACACTTGGCACCTAGGCGAGCATATTCATCTGGGTTTACATTCACAGCACCATTGGTTCATGGTCTGTTGGTGAGCATATTCCCTTCGAAAGGTTTACAGCTCTGGGGTGCACGGATACACTCCCTGTTCATCTGGCTCAAGGGTCTATAACAAGGGGATCCTTTATTTGCAAATTTGAAGGAAAGCGAGAACCTTCATGTCATTCATTCCTGTAGCCATGTGGGTGTAGGTGACATGAAACAGTCACAATGACTGAAACGGCCACGGTGACTAAAACAATAACGCAAATGGAGGTTTTGGGAGGGCGGCTATGTGACCCGTTTTCACCGGAAGGGCCTCGTCTGTGGCCAGGGGGGCGTAAAAACCAAAGGCCCTTCTCTCGAATGGTTAGCGTACTCCTTAAATAAAGAATGATTGAATTGATACTAATTGGGAAAATTTTTATTTTTAAATTAAAATGGATATTTAATAAACTAATTATAAGATAATTTTTACATTAACCCTTTAAAATATACACATGATTTATTTTAAGAAAATTTTAATGAAGAAATTAACTAATTTAAAATAAATTCATTGAGTTAAGAGGTTTATTGATCTTACAACCGACTATGAGAGGATTATGTAAGTTGTGTAAGTTTTTTCGTTTTTCCATCAGTTGAGTTGACACGTGCCTTTAAAAAAAAAAAAAATTGCTCTAAAAAAAAAAAAAAAATGTCGGCTATAATAAATAAATAAAATATGCGAAGAAGTAAAAAAAAATATGTCATTAAAATGTTTAAATATTATACTTTCCAAAAATATTTCAATATTTAAATAAATAATTTAAAGATCTATGTTAAATATTCCATATCAACTCATATATATCTATATTTAGAAAAGCAATTGTTAAATTAAAATATTTTAATGTTGTATATTAAAAAATATTCAATGCAGGTTATCAATAAGATATTTTAATACGAATTAATATTGACAAATACATAAAAATATATTAATAATAAAACATACCATTTTAATTTGCACTATAAAACATCTCGATGTACATGTTATGTAAAATATTTTAATGTACTACGCATATTATATATCGTTTAGATTTTTTATGTATATACAATGAAAAAATTAACTTTGTATGGTTAAAATGTATATTTGGTCATATATATACTTTATATAGCTTTAAAAAATATAATTTAAACAATGACAACTAACACATTGTATTTTACCCTCTAAAGAAGTTTGTACATGAAGAATTTTGATCCCTCTCAACTCATATTAGCTCTGTAATTAAGATGGATCTATGCTCATTAAAACAAAATACATGATCAACAATTTAGAAACAAAATTGATACGAGGATTTTCTCTCTAAGAAAGAAGTGAATCGAACATCAATTTAATAAAATTTATTATGGTGACTGAATGGACATTTCATTGATGTTAACACGACGAGATTTGATGTACAATGACTCTCGCTATCTCATGTGTTGATATTGTCATTTTAAAATGTTTGAAATTCCATCACTATGGTAATTGTAGATTGATTTTGTAACATACCCATAGGGTAAAATCTCTTTTATTGACTATTTGCCTTAAAAAATAGTGAAATTGCATATTAAAAGGTTTAATCTAAAACTCACTTCATATTTTATTCCCCCCCCTAACTCGCATGTATTATAAACTCAATACAAACATTTATAATGTATGATCTTGATTATTATCTTTTTGGCATTATTTGACTTAATAATGATCACCAGATGTAATGGATATCTATGGTAATTTAATATTTTGGATAATGTTGGGTTTTGATAGTAACATAGGGGAGGGATGCCATTACTTGTGTGTCCTCCCTTCGATGCTAGCGTTTGAAATGGAGATCCACTCACCTTTCGTAAGACACATGTCCATAGGAATGTGCAACATGTCAAGGTTGGTGAACGCATTAATTTCTCCTTTAACCCTCCTTCCAGGGATTACTCCTTCTCATTTTGTGGCATGACTTCCCTACCCTATGCTATCTTGTTTGGGCCTTGTGTATGGTCACTACACTCCACCAACTATGGCTCCTCTCATCTCTAGTATTGGTTCACTTGTACTACCATTCTAGCACTTCTCATCGAGCATTATTGTTTATAGAGGTTCATTTCTCATTGAGGGATGGACCTGTGGTTGCTTTACCTGTTTCAAGGGGGGTCAACCAGTGTGCTTGAGGTTGTTCTTTTTGCTTCATGGGGGATTTAAAAATATTTTTGTTTTTGTTTTGACTATGCAACATATTTTTTGTGAAGGGTCCCATGGGATATTCAATTTAGTTCGGTGGTCAACATGTAGGTTTCGAGGTCCATTTTGGTAAGTCATTAAATTCATAGAGTTTTTTTGCGATTTTGCGGTAATTTTTTTTAGGTTTGCGCAAAATTTATAATTTCTCTATGTTTGTGTTGTAAGTAATTTGCATGGTTATCTCATAAGAGGTATGGAAATATTTGGAACAAAGTTTAGACATGTTGGTGGATTCTCCGACTATCCAATAGGATTCTAAATCCTGCCAGCCAATTTCTTCTTTTTCAGAACTTGAATTTTTTGTTGGGAATTTAGCTCTTGTTGCATTGTTGTGTTTTTCAACAGTTGAATTTGTTATTGGGATTTTTTCTCTTATTGCATTGTTTGACAGGTTTTATGGTAGGGTTCGGAAAAGCTTAGGGTACGTTTTATGGTTTAGGGTAGCTTCAAGGTTTATGGTAGGGTTTTACGACAGGATTTGTCTAGTTCGTGGGGTCTTGTATTTCTGGTTATTCATGGGTCTTGTTTGTCTATTTATTCATGCGGTTACAGTTGGCTATCCATGGGTCTTGTTTTTCGGGTTATTCATGTAGTTGCGACTGGTTATTCATGGATCTTGTTTGTCTGGTTATTCATGCAGTTGTGGCTGGTTATTTATGGGTATTATTTGTATTGCTTTGTTTCTGTCATAACAATAACGTTGTATTTTTTATAGTGATAAAATTATTTCAAACCTTTTTTATGCTTTGTGATAAGGTTTTGCATGGTATTTTCTCAAATTTATTTAGATATTATATGGAATCTTGTAGGAAACATGGAATTTTGTTTAAAATTTTTCATATCGTTGTACCTTTTATATATCAATAGGGTGTGAGGTTTGAAGAAATTTTGTGTTTCCAAGGGTTCTCTTCACGGAACCTCAGTATTTGAAAATTTGGATTGATATCAATTATTTCTCAATGCATGGTCTGTATAATTATTTCCCAACCAACACTAACCACTTCTAAATCTAAACACTGGGATTCTTATTGTGAGGCCTTGTTAACTCACAAATTTGCACTAACAAATCCATTTGTCACTACTGATTACTTATATTTTTGGACTGACGCTTTTCCAATCATGAAGTGTTGTTCCTAGTGAGTGTATGTTTTCAGTAACCTATTGAAATTGTGTAAATGGTATGAAAATTGTTCTTCATGGTGGAAATATTGATGAGCTTATTGAAATTGAAAGCCTATTTTCAAATTCTAGCACCTATCTAGGACATTCATTGAATCATATGTTTATGTTTTGCAAGGATTCTTGTAGTTGGTATAACTT
Organism: Pinus albicaulis; assembly: GCA_034641835.2. Taxonomy (NCBI): domain Eukaryota; kingdom Viridiplantae; phylum Streptophyta; class Pinopsida; order Pinales; family Pinaceae; genus Pinus; species Pinus albicaulis. The sequence goes on from CM076574.1 coordinate 984,331,598, forward strand.
CTGTTTTGCAACAATTCCAACATTTGGTTTCTATTTTGCAATGATTCTACCAAGATCGTTATAAAAATTGGGATGAGAAAAACGAGTGTATTTAGGACTATATACTTGCAAAGATTCATAAATACCATACAAAGCTTATGGGTTTTTTGCAAAACAAGATATCATCTGGCTAGGTGGATTTCTTGGTAAGAAGCCTTATTATAAGGGCAGTGAGACTCAAGAATCCAATGACTACATCTCATATTTATTCTATATGGGATTCACGTATGGAAGAAAAATTTTGATATTTGATGTTGGAACTATAATGGGAATCAAACACTATATGCCTTCTCTTTTTTGTTTGGTGAAAATATCACTAACATGCAAGTATTTAGTATTTCCTTTTTTGATGTGGGAGTAGGAGATGGATTGGCGTGGCTTGGGGATGTCTCTGGTATTCTCTTAGCTTTTTTAGGATTTATTTGTCTTGTTGATGATTCACCGCACATGCACTTTTTTTTTCTTATAGGTTAACTTAGAGTAAAATGAGTTTGATATGAGGTGTGAGGTTAGGTAGTCTTACTATTCACTGTTTTACATATTTTTCATATCAAAATAAGTGTCTTGTTCAAGATTCCATTATTCACTCTTTTTCCACTTAATTAAAAAATTATTTTATGTGTATTGATGCTTTATAATTTAATTAACAACTGAGTTGATGCTTGTTGATTTCATTATTCACTCATTTGTCATTTAATTATTCTCTTGTCTAGTTGACTCTTTATTTGGCTTGTTGATGCTACACTACACATGCACTCTATTTTTCTTCTAAGTTCACTTACATTAAATGAGGTTTGATATGACGTGTAAGGTTAGGTAATTTTATTGTTCATTGTTTTATGGAATTTTCGTATTTAAAGAAGTGACTTGTTCAATATTTCATTATTCACTCGTTTCTCTTTTAATTAAAAACTAATTTATAAATGTCTTGTAAATCATTTGGTCTATAGAGGAATAACAAAAAATCCCATTTTCATTTTCATATAAGATTTCTCCATTATAATAGACTATAGATGTTCCTTATGAAATGGACTTTGGTTACAATGCCACAAGAAATATGAAATAAAACAACCTAGGTTATAAGCCAAAATATTCTTGTGACAAGAAAAATAGACAATACATCCTAAATCCACATCATAATTTGGCTACAAACAAAAACATATGAAACCCCTAAAATTTATGGCCTCGAGAATATTCATTGCCAAATCTCCCTAAGTTTCCTTCTTGATCCAAGTAGGTTGGCCCACATAATAATGGTTGATTATCATGTGGTGGATTGATTCCATCTGATTGAGTCCAATTTTACCCTTTCAACCATGAAGGAATTGAGTACCCATACCTCATACTTGCGCTACTAACCCCTGCATTAATTGGAGGTGTGTGATGAGCATACATTGAATTGACACCTCCTCTGGTAGGAATAAAGAAAGTGGGTAAACCCCCATTTTGATAGTGAGGGACTTGAATGTTTATTGGGTCTTGGAATAATATTGTATTATCTGCAATATTGTCCAATGTGTTTTACATAATCCTGGTTTCATCAGTTGTTCTTGCACCATTATCAACCACATCGGTCATCCCTTGTTACTTTTAAAGAATTTGTTTAGCATTTATTCCTTCCTTTACCAGTCTTCCCATTTTTTTTTAATGGTACTTCTCTTGTATTACTTTCTCTCTTTCAAGTCTTTCATGTACTCGACGATGTGTTGCAACAATTCTTGTCACTTTCTTCTCCTTGACTAAATACTTATTTTTATGTTTTAATTCCTTAATTTTAAACTCCTTTTTTCAGACTTAACTAATAGGTTTATATAGTTTTCTGAGGTGATTAACTGTGAACTTAGGCCCAAATGAAGACTTCCTGGTGTTTCTTAATTTTTTTTCATTGAGACTCTCTCTACTGGTAGCTTTAGGATGGACCAAGTAACTTCTCCACTCTTTCCACCTGCATGTCATAGCTTGGAACTTTCCTTTCATTATCTAACACAAATGATTGAATTTTATTGTTCTCTTCATTTGATGCTTCATTATATAAAATATCTTCTTGCATTGATCTATTGTCCAAAAAAAATGAATAATTTGATTGTTCAATTATGCTGGTCGTAAAGGCATGTTCATGATTTTTTCATTGGTTCTTGAGATATTATTTTTGTTCAAATTAGTCATAGCTTCTTCCAACCTTGATGGAGGGGTTACTTTTCTTGGAAAAGTCAATTGGTAATTGTTGTTTCCTAGTGAAATAACAACAATGTAATTTTTAGTGACATTGTCATTATCAGCTGAATCTTCAACAATATCATTAAGAATATCATCAATAGAAGTTCCATGTGCTTCAGTTGGTAGAATGAACTCCATGTTATTGTTAAGTGGTTCATGATTGTAATTTTTTAACTTACATGTTCATCGTCATCACCATATAAGAGTTCTTGAGAGAGGGAAATAATCTTATCAATTGCAACCGCATCACCCTATTCATTTACTTCTTGCACTTCACCACCTATTTGGACATGCCCTTCTTCTTTACCATCCACATGAAATTCCTAGATACAACTAGTATCACGCATAAGAGAATCATAATTCAATGGCTAGATTCCAGTCCTCTTAAGGAAAACCTTGATATTTGATGGTGTTAGAGCCCTTTTAAATGCTTTACTTGCAAGATCTTCTAGCTCAAAGCTTTTCACCTCAACCCCTAGATTCTCTTCTAGCCATGCAACATGCTCTAACCTAAAATAATTCTTGAAAGTGCCAAACACACTGACATCAAGGGATTGCAATCTGTGAGTAGTATGAGCAGTAAATGTTAACAGGTTGATGCCCAAATTGTTTGCTTCCTCAAATTTTTTCATAAAAATGCGGCTTTCATGTCCATCTAATATCGATAGGTGTGTGTTATTAGGTGAGACACTACCTAGTATAGATGCAGCAAAGTGACAAAGCCAATTAAAAAAATTCTTTATCCATCCATGCATGGGGATGTGCAACCATGCATTCACCTCGTTCACAACTTTGTATATAGTTTTTTAGTTTATTTTTACCTTTGAATAGATAACATCCTTGGATTGAAGTACCAGTTGCATTGACACAACATAGAATAGTTATCCAATCCGCGCTATTAGGAACAATATTTTGCACATTTTGACTCCCTCTCTTGGTACCCACATTCTACAATTCCTTCCTTCCTATAAACTTGTTTCATCACAGTTATTTATATTTTATGCATTGTATAGACCAATCTAGGGTTCTAGATTAGGCTCAATTTATTGTCAACCAAGGTAGGTAATCTTAGAGGCACGTGTCTAATGTTTATAGACCTAAAAGGATATGTTCTATTTTCTTAGGTAAATGTTTATTTTGATAGGCTCCAGCACTCTTTTACAAGAGATTGGAATGTGGTTCCTTTCACACTTTAAACACTTATGTAACTAAATCTAATCTACTATTCTAAAAACAGAGTGCTACTAATCTGAGTTTTCAATCCTCTTACAAGGTTATAGTTCAAAAAAACTCTTTCAAAGTAACACACTAAAGCATACTAAAAATCAAATTCATTAAAACAAAGATCACATAAATTATTTGAGATTCAATACTCAATTAAACCTCTTACAAGGATTGTTCATTAATCTTGCAATCGAATTCTCAAATTACTACTATGAATCATGAAATATCAATGATGAATAAAATGACAAGCACTTCAAAATCGATGAACTAAAAAGCATGAAAATGAAATAAAATACTAATCATATATAAATACTAAATCTAATGGAAATGTAAAGAAAGTGTACCAACTTCACATGGGGGCCCTTCCACGCTTTGAAGGCACACTTGGAAAACTTTAATTGATGAGAACGCTAACTCAAAAACACCATAAATGATGAAATTATGTCTCTGATTAAGATTTGGGAATGAGTTACATTAAAAATAGAGTTTTGAAGCACGGATACAGTCTTAAGTCTTCTCTTACATTCAATATTATCACTAACATCATTAGTCTATTACATGCTTCCATTCTCTTATTTATCAAAATTACAATCAAAAGAGGCTATTTTCATTCCTCCTAATCCTAACTGATCTCCAAAACAGATCGAATTAGTTTAGAGTTCCTAATCATACGCAAAATATCAAGCTCATTCATTATGACTTCAAATTTTTCTGCTAGATTGGCTGGGTTTGACCAGCGTTGATCGGCTATTCAAGAGCTTCAAATCTAATGCTGGATAGATTTTTCATCATGTGTGTACATCCTAGATCATGTCCTTGTCCTTCATTTTGATCTACCTGCTATGCCACATGTCAGAACATAAACCATTTTCAGGAAGTTATCACATCCTGTAATTTTCTTGAAAATTTTCTATTTTTAACACAAAAATTCCATAAATTAAATTTAATGTAAAATAAAAATTATAATGCTACATTAATCAATTTCAATAAACTATAAGGGATTTGTGGAAGAAAATGGTGGATAAATGATTGAATTTTAGAAGAAAAAGATAGCCATAAAATAATACCAGCATTTCCCCCAAACTCAATGATTTAGCATGTCCTCATGCTAACCTGATGTGCTCCCTTTATGTTCTGTTTCTGCTTCTGCTTCTGCTGCTTGTAGCAATACATCTACATTCTTCTGGACTTGAAACTCATGCTTCATGTTCTTATATTTTTCTTTGAGAGCCTTTTTATGTGTGTACCATTTTGTTGCCCATTTGCATATTTCAATTTGATCAGTTTTAAGTTCTTTGAATTTCCTTTTCAATTTCTCATTTTTCTATTGAATTTTCTTGCTCTGGGCTCTTAACATTTCATTTTCTTTCTTTATGACTTTTTCTGACATATTTTCTTCCATAAGTTCCTCTTTTAGTTCTTCAATTTGTTTTTCTAGCTTTCTCTGTTTCTTGTTTGTAGGTACTGGCTCTTTGATTTCTCCCTTGTTACTTTCAGTCTCCATTTCTGGTCCTTGTTCTGGCTGTAAATTAGCACTGCATTCAATTTCAATTGCTGTATTCACATTTTTCTCTGGTTGATTATCTTGAATTTGATTTCTTTTTATTCTCCTTGATCTTCTTCTGTAAGTGTTGGTTGCTTTAATTGTTTTCACAGTTCAAGCTCCACATAAATTGTCAACCCGAGGAAGTCTGTTTATTCCAAAGACAATCACGCACTGGATATGCTCAATTTCAAAAGCAAAAACAATGTTGTAGTAAAAATCCACACAATTATCAATCATACAAATCTAATTATTCACACTCTGGTTAATCAAAGCTGAAGTTACTTATGTTATAGCAGAAGTAATTCCTATATTGCAGTTTAGAATCCAAATAAAGGGAAATCAATCTGCAGGAAAGGAAACCAATCAACCATAACAGGAACAGGACCCTATTCCTTTAAATAGGAACTTCAGCACCTGCTGCCTGACACTAATCACTCTGTAGAAAGGATAACTCAAGAGGACGGGACCCTATTCCCATGAACAGGAACCTTCAGCACCTGTCTCCTGTTTCTAATCACACTGCAGGAAAAGAAAGGCAATCAATGGAAACAGGACCCTATTCCTTTGTACAAGAACCTTCAGCACCTACTTCCTAGCATCATACATTCAAACAATTAACAGAAATAGATCTCTCAACTTCTTAAGAATGAATGTACTAAACATATGCAGCGTTAAGGAAACAGAATACTCAATAAACTACAGAACTGTGTAACTGGTGTTCAGCAAACAGAATTAAAGTAAAGTGCGAATAGCATAAAGAAATTAAACAAACTACAGGGACAGTCGGGTGAATCTTGTGAGGAAGGCGGGCCCTTTCCCTCTCACAAGATTCCCCAGGGAAAGAATTAAATTGGAGCGCTCAAAAGGAAATTTTATTCATTTGTCAAAAGAAATGATACATTACAAATGGAGTCTAGCTCCAATTCTCTCAAACACAATGTTCTCCTGTAGCTTTCAAACTCGAACTCCCTTCTAATGATGATGTCTCCTCTTTTTAAAGAGGAGACATCTCTTACAATTACATGAGAGCAAATCTACGTTTATCCCGAATCTGTTCTTCTTTCTTAAAACAGGACTATTCTGTTCTTCCATAAAAAGATATTGTTACAACAGATACAAAAAGAATGCTATCTTCAGAATAATCCGTGTAACCACGCCTTCATGTTGTTGCCATTGTTCCACAAAATGCTCTTCCAGAATCGAAAATTACGAATAGTGGCGGAATTTGCGTGCCTGCTGGCTGTTTCAGCAACGGAGTCGACTGTTTCAGCAACGGAATCGACTGTTTCAGCAACGAAGTTTGACTGTTTCAGCAACGGCTGATTGTTCCAGCACAGCATATAACTTATCTGCGATCTTTTAGACTTATGTTAGCAACAATCTACTTCGATTAATGATAAAATATAAGAGTAATATGGAATTATATGTAAACATATTAAACATATAGTAAAGAAGAGGATTTTATATACCTTTGGATAAAGTGAATGAAAATGATGATCGAATCCTTTTTAAACATGGTTATAAAGGTAAGGTGGTGTCAAAATATATAGTAAAAATGGTACATAGTGAGGTCCTAACATCCCCCCCAGCTGAAAGGGTTGCATGTCCTCAGGCAACTCCTAGTCTGATTCAGAGTCTGAGTACTGACTCTGTGCATGCAAGTTGCTCAAGCAATAGCCGGAGAAGGTGGCTTCTGTCGGAGCTCGGAATCCTCGATTGTTCTGCAATTGCTGCCATGCTACAGCTTCATCCCTGTCAGCCAATTGGTAGTGACACTGGTATTTTTCTGTAGGCATCCATAGAATTGGAAAATGAAAATGGTAACCAATCCAGTTTTCTCCACAATGCCGAATACATCTGATGTAATTAGGTACCCTGGAAAGTGCAGCTTGAAGATTATCAGGGCTAAAAGGGTGATAGTCTTGTCTTTCCTTACATGACTGCTGCCAAAACATAGTGTTGGCCTTCAATGCAGCAGCCTCCTTTACTCTGATTTGCTGTTGACACTTTAAAAGTGTTGAAGCCTGTAGTTGTTGTATGTACCTATGCATCACTACAAGAAAAAAGCACATTGGTGAGGGGCGAAAATGGTCACCATAAACTCATTGGTGAGGGTCAAAAGAGCCTTCGTCACCAAAAACTAAACGTCACCAAAGGTGGCGTCGCCGAAAGTATAGGTGTTGTGGTGACATTCAAGGTCCGTCACCAATAATAATTTATAGTGACGAATAGTGACCGTCACCATTTCATACGAGCAATGGTGACGGACAATAGCCTCCGTCACCAAAAAACTGAACGTCACCAAAGGTGGCGTCGCCGAAAGTATAAGTGTTGTGGTGACATTCAAGATCCGTCACCAATAATGATTTATAGTGACAGATAGTGACCGTCACCATTTCATATGGGCAATGGTGACGGACAATAGCCTCCGTCACCAAAAAATTGAACGTCACCAAAGGTGGCGTCGCTGAAAGTATGTGTTGTGGTGACATTCAAGGTCCGTCACAAATATTGATTACAATGACAGATAGTGACCGTCACCATTTCATATGAACAACAATGATTTTTTGTGATGGACCTTTCATGGCCGTCACTATTGGTGCATATATATGGCGACGTTCATTGACCGTCACCATAAACTCATTGGTGACATCAAGGTCCGTCACGAATAATAACTATAATGACAAACAGTGACCCTCACCATTTCATATCAACAACAACGATTTATGGTGACAGACCTTTAATGGTCATCACTATTGATGCATATATATGGTGGCATTCGTTGACCGTCACCATTTCCTATTTTGGTGAGGGTCAAAAAATGTCACCATAAGCTCATTGGTAATGGTCAAAAGAGCATCTGTCACCAAAAACTGATCTTCATCATTCCCTATATATGAATATCAAGGCACGATGGAATCGAACCACCAACCTCCTGCTTGTAAAGCAGGTGCTCTTCCATTGAGCTAGCACCCTTTAAAGAATTAGACTTTTAAAAATTATATATTGAAACTTCATAGATTGTAAATTCTACAACTTTCAATAAATTAAAGTCTCGACAATCTTTTACTAAACAAACAAAACACCATCGACATTGCAAGTCCCTACCTAATGGTTATGGAAGTTATGAAAAGTAGGTGAAGGGAAGAATTAGACTTTTAAAAATGATACATAGACTACCACCACAAGAATCCCCCAAGAGAGATCTAGTAGGAGAATCTCTTGAATCAGATTCAATGGAAAATGAAGGAATAGATGAAAGAGAAAGGCCTCAGCAGGATGGGGAATCCACCACCTCGAGTCAAGGAATAGAAGAGGTCCCCAGAAATTCTTACAACACTTCGAAATAGAGCTAAGGGTAGAATATCTACTTAAGATCTACTTATGAAGATTGCTTATGTATAATAACTCAAATAGACAAGCAAATCCACAATTATAAAGTGATTATTTGGCATTTCAATCACTAATTTTAGGGCCAAAAACCTAAATAACCTAAAACACTCAAATATCCTAAAACGTGTGAAATAAAAACAAAGAAAAAGAGAATATGTTCTCGAACAATAATAATAAACAAAAACAAAGAGAATATGTTCTAGAACAATAATACAAAACACATCCAACATTTTGAAGTATTTGACTTGTCTTGGTGAACATGCATCCTTAGCAAATACAATGTAGCAATACCTTCCCCACAAAAGAGAAGACATGTCAGAATAGTATGTTTGACACGGACAATCATATAGATGCCACAATAGCTACTCCATTCAACACATGCACAGGCAATACAACTTAGATGTTGATGGCAAAGTATGGCATAGAAACAAATATCCTAGATGCTAGTTGTCTCACAACAATTAATTCAGATTTTACATATTGGTATGATGTTGTGGTGAAGTTCCCAGTTTCTAACCAAAAGAAAAAGTAATAGATCAACATAACATACACTGCCAACATGTAACCTAGCCAATGGCTTCATCATATGCCTCATGCCAAGAATTGGATTTTGCATACTAGACCAGCGATAGTTAGGTTCTAAATTTCAACCTGATTATTTCAGACAACGTATGAGCAGCAGTAGAGAAGTCCTATAATAGAACTTCCATCACATTATAGTGATTTTGTTGTAGCATTTGTTTTAGCTTTAGGGCTCATGTTTCAAACAATTTTAACATGGTTTTAAGGTTCCAAAAATATCATGGGAAAGTCTTCGTTATTGCAGTATTTGGTAGTAGCCTCCATGAACAGTTTGACATCAATAATCTTGTTATAATACAACAGTTTTTAGTAGCATGTTGTCATCCTCCATGGTCTCCAAACAAAGCAAACATATCACCATCCAAGCATAAATATAACTCCGCATATAAGATCAACTTTTGCTAGGAGGATGTGAGGTCATGTAACATACTCTTGTAGGATTATGAGGCAATATGAAGATGATATATAGAAGAAAATGACCCCAGATTTGATGGCAACATGTGAAGAGCCCTAAACAGAAGATACAATAGTAGATATATCCTTTGATTGGTGGTTCTCTAGAACCCAATAGTGTTGGTCTTTCCAATGGTTGATACCTCCAACTGTGGTAAATTTTCACCAACAAATAGAACTAGGGTTAATGACAGCACTATTATGGCTCTGATACTAATGTTTGGACAGATAGGGCAGCATGAAAACAAGTATAAAAATACAGGTGCAATCAACAAATGTTTCCAACAATGATGTGGGGTTTTTGGGAAGCTTCTTGTGGGATGATTTGAGGGATTTCAGACAACTTTTCAGCCTTATGAACGACAATAATCTTTATTACTTGTTTATGACTACATCTAGGGTCATTGTATGCAAATTATACCCAACAATAAAACTCTAAATACCCATCAATCAGAACAGTTCATCTTTCCTTCAAGCATGAACCAATTTAAATCTTCATGTGTCTTCACCTTACAGAAATTTTGTGGCAGAAATGGTGGTGGTAAAAAATATCATAAGGGCTGTTAATATCTAGTGAAAGTTTTTTTTTTGAAACCCTTGGAAACATACAACGAACCCTTGAACAGAGGCACTAGAACCTTTGTGAAATCCTTAGGTAGCATTTGAATTGGACATCAGTATGTCATTATAAACATTACAGTGCTTTGGTATTCAGAGGCATTTCAATAGCCCTTTTCATATCTTACTTGGAGTGGTTTGTGGATATACCTCTCATTTTTGGGTGTTCCTAGACTAGATCCTAGCAATCTAAAGCATGTATCAGATCCTAGTAATCTGTTGGGTGTTCCTAGTAACTTGTTGGTTGTATTAGATCCTAGACCAACAGGTGTTCCTCCTTGGCAACATACATTCCTTAATTCATAGTGAATAACGTGAGGAAAAGGAGACCTTGAACCACATGTATATGCATAACCTTATGTTTGACCATTAGCTTGAGTACAACAGCCTGAAATAGGTCCAGCCTCCTCATCTTAGATATTATCTAGGCTTTACTCAGACAGTGCAGTTGATAAATGGGTTTCAACTGACCAACAATTTACACCCAAAACCGCAATTTGAACTTAGTTCAGGCTAGCAATGGCAAAATTGGATCTTCTAATCATCCAAAAGGTTATAGAATTTCAACATTCTAATTGCCCCATGGCCCGGAAAAGCCAATCCTTTGAGTGTAGGAACCTCTTTTTTTTTTATAAAAGGCAAGGTTATACAGGTGATAGAAAATTACTTGGTTATATAGGTGGTAGAAAGGTCAGAAAGGAATTTGGCCAGCCCAACTTTAGAAATGGCATCCACAAAACCATGTTGCATTAGTTTAGGTCCTTCAATCTACAAACAACAAAAATGGACCGCTCTAGGGTTTTTTCAAGGTGTTGAATTCATATATGTACTCAAATTTCCATTTTAAATAACAAAACTAAGATTTGGCCAAAAACAAATTTGGGGTAATAAGACAAAAACTCAAAAATGTAACATGTTTAGATTCCAAAGATTACATTTTTTGGTAGCCACAGTGCATGGGTTGTCTATAGTTGCACACAATCCATGTTATGTCTTACATCGTGACCTTATCTTAAGGCATACAGACACACCCTAATCTAGTATTGACTATGTGAGTCTCTCTATATATATCATTGACTCTTCTGCTTTAGCTTATCCATCCATCCCTTGATCAGTCAATCAATCAATGATGGTGAAAGTGTCATCCATTCTCTTGCATTTTTGGTGCATTCAGGTTTTCATTCACCTTTGCAAATTCCATGCTAGCAGTCAAGGGCACAAATGGGAATTGAATCCGAGAAATTTGGAAGGGAAAGGCAAGTTGGCTCATTATGGTCATCCCTACAGAAAGATCAATGCCCCAGGTTTCTTTCAACTTCACAAAGGCGATCTGTATATAAATCTAACCAACTGGGGAGCTACCCTCGTCTCCCTCACTGTCCTTGATGCTAAAGGTAATCATCCCTAAACCCTACCCTTCAACTGCTTTACCATCATTTACTCAAAGGGAGCTAGCTCATTAAGTATTGGTATTTATGCATTCGGGCCATCTAGCAGACGTACTTCTTGGCTATGACAATATTGCCTCATACATGGTATGTATTTGCATTTCCCTTTGGAAATTAGTACTGCCATCATATGCTAGAATTTTAAGATAAATTTACAGTTTCTACTCACATATTGGAATGGATCTCAAATGTATGTATTACCATGGGGAATATGAGATTGTTTATTAATGCGGAACATGAGCTCCAGTAGACCTTACTTTGGTGCCTTGGTGGGTCGTGTAGCCAACCATATCAAGGATGGAGAATTCTCACTAAATGGGAAAACATATCAGCTGCCTAAGAATGATGGCAACAACACACTCCATGGTGAAAATCTGTCTTTTCTATTCTGCATGCATGTTTTATCCAGCTAACTAGAGCCCTATAATGACCACTACTCAGGAATAAAATCTCTCTTTTTCTGTATATGTATGTTTGTTTGTGGAGGTCTAGAGCACTACTATTTTAGGTAACATATGTGTAGTTTGGTGATCTGAATGAATGCAATAGGGCTAAGAGGCTTTGACAATGTCCTGTGGGAAGTGAAGGAGCAGAGAGGCTTTGACATGCAGAATTTTATATGACAAAAGAGTCTTTGAGCCACAAAGGAGGGATCTAACATAATTTTGTTGATCCCCTACAACTATCAAGTGTTCAGCAAAGGAGGTGTTAAAACAGGTCTGCACTACAGCAGAAGATACAACAAGTACCGCTATATTGTATGGTGTTCCTATCAAGCGCTGAGGCCCAAACTTAACCATAAAATTGCCCCCTATATCAGTCTTAAAATTGGTTTAAATAAATGCCAAAAATGATGCACGGTCGGCTTAAATCAGTATGTCGGCTCCTTAATCAAAAGACACGACTGTTCAGTTCATACACAAACAACTATAAATAACTAGTCATGCTCATCATTTTGGAATGAAAATTCGGTGAAAAATACAGTGAGAATTCAAAGATAAAACAGGAGGCCAAGGAGATTAAAAGGGAGATCATAATTACAACGTTTTGGGCTAGAAGGATATATCTCTTGCAGGCCTATTTGCACCTATGGAAATAAATTTTTTCAGAACTGAATTCAGGCCTGAAATTTCAGCCCTAACAGGCCTGTAACTTCGGCCTTTCCAGAAGCTCGGACCTGAGACTATTCTCTGCAACTCAGACCCTTCTAATTCGGACCTGTGGTGAAATATGTGACTTTGCAACAGTCTTGTAATTCGAATCTATAGTGGCAGTTTTGAAGACAAATTCAGACCTGCAAAACTCTATTTTTGGAATAAAATTTCAGAGAAGTCTTGAGAGGAACAGTATTGAGTTTATTTTACAGTGAATATATCTAGTAGACCTATTGAAGAACATCTATTTCACACGACGTCTGTTTGACTTTGTTCAAGAATCGTTGGAAAGCACTCGATGAGCTCTTCAACATGGAAACCTTTGCATCAACTTTTGAAGATATAAGTTTTTCGGTTTTGTAAAATCCATTTGGATCATAAAATCTTAGTTGTGCTTTCAATTCAGTAGATCTGCGTAATATTCTGGCAGGATATAATTATTCAGGTTGTCGGGATTAGAAAATTTAACACATTCAAACTGTAGTTGATTAGGAAAATTGTGATGGAAGTTCATGTGAAAAGATTTTTCCCTAATTTTTGGTCATTTGTCCCTGATACAAAAGAACACCTCTCTTTTTCATGTCATTTGCTTTAGGGTTTTGATGACAAAGGACAATATTCCATTATGCTCTGAATCCTGTCTATCAATCTGGACATGGTTGGAAGGTCTTGTTGTTGAATGCTTGATTATTTCTTGAATTACCACCATGGAATCTCCAATGACCACCAATTTTTTGACCTGCCTTGCACACAACATAGGACCTTAAAACAATGCTAGGGTTTTAGTAAATTATTGTAAATTATTGTGGTCCTCTAGGGCTGTAAATAGCCACCCCTGCACCTGCCACTCCTAAGTCACTATGGTGACTTTATTGCACATCAAACTTTATATTCTAGCACTATTGTACTGTCCACAGACTCTAAGTGATAACATTCAAGTGACCATCCTTTTGGAAACGAATCGATAGCTTTTAAATTTTAATGCTTACTAAGAATTTCTTTTAGTTGTCCAAGTCTGTTACTCTGTCTTAATAATCTACTATGGGTGAAATGTTTTGCCATTTTTCATGACCTTGTTATGAGAAACACTTTACATATTGTATGTTGTGTCTGATTTGGAAAGGAAGTCTGTGTTGAAATAAAAGGACACTGGAAATGGAATTTTTTAAGAGACCACTTTCAAGCTTTGGGCATATATGGGACAATATTCCATTATGCTATGAATCCTACTTTATTCCATCACTATGGTGACTTTATTACACATCAAACTTTATATTGTAGCACTACTGTACTATCCACAGACTCTAAGTGATAACATTCAAGTGACCATCCTTTTGGAAACGAATCAATGGCTTTTAAATTTTAATGCTTAGTAAGAATTTCTTTTAGTTTTCCAAGTCTGTTACTCTGTCTTAATAATCTACTATGGGTGAAATGTTTTGCCATTTTTCATGACCTTGTTATGAGCAACACTTTAAATATTGTATGTTGTCTCTGATTTGGAAAGGAAGTCAATGTTGAAATAAAAGGACACTGAAAATGGAATTCTTTAAGAGACCACTTTCAAGCTTTGGGCATATATGGGACAAAAGTAACCTTTTATTTATTTTGCAAGGACTATTTCTTGGTTCTGTTGGAGCAGCCTCAAAAAGAGTTTGAATATCACTCATATCCTGTTGGTAGCAAATGCATTGGTGCCTACTTATCCAAGGGATTTCAAATACAAGCAAGTTGAAGGTTAGTGATCCTCCCTTTTGCTGTTTTAAAATAGCTTAGTTCCTATTTATCACTTTGTGAGTATGTTGGCTACAGGATGGGATTCAGATTCATTTGGAGTCCATGATATCGAAATAGTCTCCTTTTACTCTTCTTATTGTATTGGTTTATTTGTCTAAACAGAATCTTTTATGATTTCTATTTGCATATGACTAGTATCAATGATGTTAAGGAGGGTTTATCTCACTCAGTGTGCCATATGTAAACAAGTGACCAATTACTCTCTGCTTGGTTTTGTTAATGGATTTGTTTGTGTAGACCTTCTTTTTTAATAGAAAAATACATCTCATATATACAAGAATTACAACAGCAGAACAAAAAGCGGAAGGATATATAAAAGGGAGCTTATATTCTCTTGTTTGTTTCCTTGAAATACATATCCTGGGGAAACCCACTAGGTACTCCCCTCATTCCAAGGATAGTACTTAGGGTAAAATAGGATTCTTCAAGGCTTGCTACAGCAAAATGTAACACCTTAGTGCAAAGCTTCACTAAGTACTCTAGTTGAAGTGCAACATAGAGATCAGTCACCACTTTCACCTTAGTAGCTGCTCCTCTGCTATTCTATGGATGGATGTCCCCACAACGGAGGCTATCTCAGAAAATCTTGGAGATTAAGTAACCCGAGAATTCTTAGGCTAAATACCTTTCAAGGATTCTACTAAATACACACCAAATTCCAAGGATATTATTCGATAAGGTCGGGCTCTGAGTTAGATGAGGGAAGAAATTCAAAGGACCTATGGCTAAGTCTAGAGGGCTAAGATAGTACTAGAAATGCTCAATTAGATCCCAAATACATGATACTTTTAATTTAATGATTGCTGTTATAAATTAGGGTTTATAATAGACACAATTTATTGCATGCAAAATTTATGACAACAATAACTTGCTACGAGGAGCCTGGTCATGCTTGTTTTTCTCATATTCCAGTTCAAAGAGCATTTCCACAATGAAAAAAAAGCCTTGTTAGATTGGCCAGAACCCCGGAATAAGCCATATAGCCTAAATAGATTCGTATCTCTTGTGTGCCATTCATAGAGACTGTTTGAGTGGAATGATTCCAAGTTGTTATAAGGGGAGATTGACCTGTTTAGAGAAGAGGTAGGGCATAGTCAGGTATTGCATGACATTCCTTTTTTGCAAGTCAAAGAGCCTCCGGTAGGTAATGTTCTGTCGGTCCTCCAAGGTCATAGGAATAATCCCACGATTGAGCCAAGATCAGTGCTCGGATACCACTATAATATTCTCTAGGGAAAATTGAAAATGAAAACAAAAAATTAAAGCACATGCACGCATAAAATTTAAACACATAAGTAGACACCCATAATTCCTCCAAAAATTGCACCTAGCTGAGCCATTTTATTATAATGCAATGGAAGTACAATGAGTATGGTGAGTGCACCTCGGCTTGCCAAAGGCAAGCTAAACAAGTCCTAGGTGATAAAATGCAATACCTGAATGCTGGAATGTGTTCTCTCTTCTATGCCCTGCGCTGCCCTAGAAAAATTGCACTGCCTGTCGGAATGAAACTGTTGTTTGACCCTCTTCCAATGCCCAGAAAATTCCGAGAAAATAATCTTGGACTCCCCTCAAAAAACCCACCAAAACCCAAAAAGGGTTTGGCCTAGTTCTTACCCCTGAAATTGCCCCCAATTTCTACGTGCTCCTCCACTCATTGGGTATTTCGGTCCTCCCTGGAATATCACTATTCTAAGTTCTAACAATCCAAAATGATGCTAAATACTGATGAATTTCCGCTCTTGATGACTCCCCAAATTCCCAGCTCAATCGAGCCCCAAATGGCCACCCCCTCAGCTCCACTTGCAGCCCAGAAGTACCACATACGCAGGCCCATGCAGTCCCTGGAATGGTCTCTGTGCTACAGCAAAGGCTCCATAAAATTTGGCTGTCCCATCACCCTGAATCTTCAGCAATAAGAGGCTCAATGCTTTCCCAGTAGGCTCAATAAGTTTGATGCTCCCCCACTAGCTTCTCCAAGAAAAGTGTGGTTCTCTCCCACGCCTAGATTGCGGAAGAAAGCCACACAAAATGCCTAATGCAATGCTGGAATTGGCTCACAAATGGTATTGAACTCCCTCCTTGGGTTGGCACTCGAAGTCCACCGAAGGAAGGAGTGAGAAACTCGCTTGATAATCTTGTGTGTTGAACAGCACTTGCAAACTTGGCTCAACAACGCAAGCGTGCTTGGTAAGTGAGTTTGTCAAAGTGTCAAAAGGTGAAAAATGAGGTGTGCTTCATCTATTTATCCTTGGGCTGCCTCCTCCTCATGTAGGACACATACATCAAATTTCTTCATACCAAAAAGCATGAATTGCCCAAGGGGTGTGTATTTCCCTCTTGGGTGGCCGCCACAACCCACTAAGTGTTCGACTTGCCTTTTTCTCCCTAGGTGAGTGTCATCGTTAGCCAAAAATTGGAAGTGGGGTCCTCCAACCCACTTTTCCTAATTTAGAAATCAAAATTATTGAAATTGAGCAAAATTGTATTCTCACCTAGCAATAATGGCTAAGCGGGAATATCACAAATGGCCCGAAACTTTGTTTTATTCCAATTTTCCATCCTGGGATGCAGCCCACAGCCCATCACTTAAAAGTTAAAAATACATTGAAACAAATTGTTGCAGTCCAACCCAAATGACCCTTTATTCCACATGTTCTACTCAAAAATCCATCCAATACTTTGTCATATTTAATCAACAAGCAAGGAGCCCATCAAAGTTTGCAGCAACATAGAATCCCAAATCAGAATAACAAAACAACTTGTATCTATCTAGAAACCAATCCTAGTGTTTGCTTCTGTCTTTAGTTTGAAATTTTCTAAATAGTTCTATACCTCAATATGGTTGATTGAAAAAGGAAATGTTCATGTATCACATAATTTGCTGACTTTTCCATGGCATTCCAAGCTTCTTCATCAAGTTAGGTTTCAACTCCAGTTGCCCAAATAACAAGGCACTTGATCTTGCTTCTCTTCTCATTCTTTTTACCTAAAAAAAACTATAGAACGCATAAAATCACTAATCTGTTTTTCAGAACAATTAACATGGCAGAACAGTGAATTGATCTAGGGATCCCCCCTTCGTGTCGAAAGAGAGCTGGCCTAAAGTGAAGGGAGATTCTATTGATATAACAGTCGATAAAACTTCCAAGGGTTGACTCAACATTTGCAATTTGGACAATTTGGACTTAAGTGCAAATCCAGCAGGTAACAGGATCAAAACTGCTTATCCTCAAACAATGCAGGCATTGGACATATGGATAATCTGGTTGTCATCTACTGATTCCTAAGAAATACTAAAGACATGTATTACCAATGGAAACTACTTAAGGGTGAAAACATAACTATTGGAAGTAAATTTACACTCACCCTATGTTTTCTTCCCCGGACAGGTTTTGGAAAGCTACACCAGCAACCTTCTCATTCATGATTGTTGGGCCTCCACTGTTACCTGGGTTGATAGCTGCATCAATTTGTATAGCCATAAGATGAGAAGCCCCATGCACATATTGTGTCAGTTCTACCCTTGAGACAACTCCCCTAGTCACAGAGATATTGTCACCACCTGGAGTTGACAACAAAATTCACGTTATTAAAGATCATTAACTAGACCAAAGCATCTTCTGATTATGTTCACAGATTTCAGAAAGACATGTAAAAGATATGCAAAGATATTAGCATTAACGAAATGATATAGGAGAAAACTGTCATGACATTACAGATTACTAAAAACACTACTTAACAATAATATGACGTAAACATTAACTGCAATCCAACAAGGAACATAAAAATGTCTTCCAGACTAATAAACAAGAAATTAACATGCAATTAGCCAATTACTGAATTACTACCTTACCCTAATAGAATGTTGTGCACTAGATGTTGCAATAGAGACTATTTCCAATAGGTGTAAGCCAACACACTCAATTCTATGGAGAAGGACAAAATGATACACATTTCACAGTCCCTATCTTTTTTCTAAAAACGTAGAAGAAATTTCTTTACCCTGACAAAAGATAGGATGGCAACCATCATATAAAAGAAAGGGGAAAAAGTGTCATTGTTCCCAAATCACAGCAAGCAAGATATTCTTGATGGTAATAATCATCACATAGGAAAATGCAATTGACAAAACTTAGGTTTGCAAGGCATGCCAAATGGCAGATTGAGAGAAGGACGAGATCAATTCTCAAATCTGGTGGAGTTTTGACATTAAAACCTTTGATGCTAGATTACCTCCTTACTTTCACTGTTCAGATCTACGCAACCTCAAACAACAAAATGGGTACAACTTTTGGAAAACCTACATGTTTTAGTACATCAAATAATACAACGGATTTTTAGGAAACAGGGCACATTATATATATATATTCTAGACGCACAAACACACATACATATCAAACAATACAACAGATTTCTAGGAAACAGAGTATATACATATATAGACACACATACATATCAAACAATACATCAGATTTCTAGGAAACAAGGTACATAGATACACACACATCAAAGAATACAAAAGATTTCTACGAAACAGGGCATCTATATATACACACATCAAAGGATACAACAAATTTCTACAAAATAGGGCGTCTATATACACACACATACACACACCTGAAAAGGAGATTTATACATAGTGCTTATATAAATGGGTGAGAACTTTGAAGTTACAGTATCATTGTTCCTGAACTGTATTTTTTCTATATTAGTCTACAAATATTTTTCAGCATCTAAGATGTCAGACCCACCCACAACTATTTGAAAAGACAATTAAAATTAAAAATTGTTTTTACTCGTCACAAAAGGGGCTTGCAGGTCAGTGAAAGTAGGGCATTGTAAATACGCCGACTATGGTTTCACACCCCCATGTCACATGTTCGCTCCTCATGAACTATTTCAAGAAAATTCC
This sequence comes from Pinus albicaulis, assembly GCA_034641835.2. Taxonomy (NCBI): domain Eukaryota; kingdom Viridiplantae; phylum Streptophyta; class Pinopsida; order Pinales; family Pinaceae; genus Pinus; species Pinus albicaulis. Next base: position 984,350,984 of record CM076574.1, read on the forward strand.
ACAAATAAAGAAAACAGGTTAATGAAAATTCCTCAAATTCATTACTAGAATTCATTTGTTTAACCCTATCAAAAAATACCATATTTTTGTGGCTTCTATTTCTGGCCTTTACAAGCCTTAAATAGTCCCTCTTACCCCCTGAAAATGCAAGGCTTATTTTACATTTCTATTGGCATCTCTCTCTCAGTAACATAGCAGAAATTCATGGAGTTTAGTGATAATTACAGGTTGCAACAAGAGACTTAGGGTGCCATGCACCTTGCTATTTTCCCCCACCACAATCCATCATCCAAGTCAAGAACACAAGTCTAGATATTGTAAGCATGAAGAGAGACCTGGAAGATGAACACCCTTGCTTGGAAGATGACATAAACATGCTTTATGGAAAGCAAAAATCAAATAAACAATTGACATGAAGAACACCCTACCAGGGGAAATTGTCAAGGCACAATTTATGGTGAGGAGTTATCTAAGGGTGCAATTTTTCCCAGCGGAGGAATGGGCCATCTTATCCCATTCACCGAGTTCACCCAGCGCCTCTCGACATACCATGGATTCACCGTTGCGTTCATTACATGCAAATGGATGTTATCCGGTCCTGAATGCATAAAGTCCTCACAGGGTCTAGATATCCACTTCGTCCAGCTCCCTCATGTGGAAATCCAAGAAGATGAGGGAGATATGAAGGGCAGCATCCTCCCGCTCTCATCGCTCCTCCCCCACCCGCCACCCCCACGACCATCAGCAACCTACCCGACATTAATGCTGTGTTTTTTTTAATTTGAAATTCAAATAGTTCTCGATAACCTCAAGAGACCCCGTCATTTGCCAGCAAATAACCGTCATGCGATCTTTTCTTTGATAGAAAAACAAGTATGTTTTCTGCAAGACCTGGTTTGCTTTTATGAGGGTTTTTTTATGCGTAATCGCTGTGTTTGAATCTTAGTGCACTGTAACGGTTCAGTTTTTTCCAATTTTTTGGCTGTTTAAGAACCCTGTTGTTCATAAAATTTCTTTTCTCTGGCCTGAAACCCTGTTTCAACGCTTGTTTTGAAGAGCACCAATTCACTGATGATTCCGCCACATTTCTTTGGAGTGTTGAAGACTGAAAGCAATGCATTGAATTTCACAAGCTTATAGTTGTGGGACCTCAACAACCCTGTTCAACCTCTCAAATTTGACAACCAAAACTCTAAGTATTAATATTCAACTTTCATTCATATACCATGTTCTTTATTGATGCTTAACCCCAAAATCTTCAACCAGTGAAACTAAATCCAAGTTCCTTATAAAGGAACAACTCGATGTCCAGTACTAGAGACACAAATTCCCTATGAAAGCCAACAAGCCATGAATGTGATGCCCACGATAAGGCAATGAAGATATATTGACACTCAAATTTCCTATCGAAAGAAACAATTCATGAACCCAAATCCTTGATTTATAGAAAAATCCTGACATATTCACCATCTAAGAAAAGTTTAATAGCACAAAATCTCCAAGTAATCAAACTAAATTCAATTGGCATAGTCTTATTATTCTTCCACTTCAACCCATATCCTCCAAAAATGAGTCAAATCATGACCAAAAAAAAGTTGATTATATGACCAAAATAAGTCAAAATAATAGAATAGTTAGACAACACCAATCCAATTATCCAGTTGCAAAAAAAAATCTGTCTCTAACACTGGATACTCAGGTTTCTTATCCACGCCAATAACACAATGCCTGATACAGAGCAATCAAGAGTCAAGACACATTCTATGATTCTTAATCTAAGTAAACTGGAATAATGCAATAGCATTCTTGAGGAAACTTGATATGTGATAACTGATGTAAGGTAATCAAAATTTCAGAACACCCACAATCGATGAAAAATCCTCCAAATCTTAACTGAAATCCAACAGCCCACTGAAAGAAAACTACTATGTAATACAAGGCAATACAAATTCCCCATAAACAAAATTAAACAACCCAGTTCATAAAATTTCCTGACTCTGGTGGAAACCCAATGCCCAATAATGAAAAAGAAAAGTTTCCCGCTGATTCGATATAAACCTGATAGGTCATATAACCTAAACGCAATAATATACATTGATAAATGAAAATCTAAGAAGAAAACAAAAACATGAAACCAGCCTCAAAACTGAGGCTTGTAGCAGAAGACCAGACTTCAATAGTAAACCTTTCACTCTCAGAATAGACTAATCAGTACCAGTCTTTGTCACTCTCAGGCTTGGCTGTTTGGTAGCAACCTTTGTCACTCACACTGCTCACAGTGATCAAAGGTAAGGTTTCATACACACTGTATGAGAGCAATTGATGGCTTCGTAGGTATATTCAGAGTTTGAATCATTTACGTTTATGGTTCTCTTTCTTTCTTTTTATTTTTCTCTGCACATTTCTTAAGTTCTTTGGAAAGTTGTAGGCAGTAACTATGGACTGTTTCTGGAGAGATGGACAATGTTTCTTGTGTTATGTACACCATTTATCCTAGGGTTAGATGAAAATATAATGGGTTTCTCCACCAATGCATTACTCACCCAGAAATGAGGAACACACGATGGAAATGGCCTTTCTGATGAATTTTCTGTTTATAACAAGCTTTGCCTAGAAACAGTTTTCAAAACGTTACATTTCTATAACTGTATGCCCAAACCAATACCAGTGGATGCCATTATGAGAGCAACAATAGATTTAGATGTTGGCATGTACATATGAGACTATTTGCCAGCACTTGCTCCTAATAATTGCGACAATCCACCAAACTGAGCATATTAAGTTGAAAACCCTTTGTATCAATGATATGGTTTTGAGGCCCAGAAGAAGACAGTGTTTGACATAAAGGGACGTTACTGGCACTTACACTGACCAAATAACACACTAGCAATAAACATATTTCATCTATTGTTATCCTTTCTTGAGCTAAAGAAACCATCCACTCTAAACCAACTAGGTCATACAAGATTGACTAATAGTTGTATGAGCCTTGAGATTATTACGGAGGCAATATTGAATTATACTCTTTCTACTGTGGCTCCTCTATTCTCAGCCATCAAGTTTTCCAGAGATTCTGGAGCCATCAATCTGAGCTCTCTGGTTTTCTCATCTTTACTCCTGAAAAATCTGATTAGTAGCTTTGTCCAGTTACTCATCATGGGGTGAAGGAAACAAAGTAGGCATTTTCTTGGATGGAGCTCACAACATGATTCACTGACATCAGCAGGGAATTCGATTTGCAAGACACAGTCTGTTAATCTCTCTTGCATATACATCAATTTTAATGTGCAATTGCACAAACCACAGTTGCACCCATGACAACCATTTGTCAGAAAGTGCAGAGATGGATGCAAGAAGAGGAAATTAAGTAGTTAATATTTCAGTGTTCCAGGATCTGAAAAGATTGCAGTGCAAATTACATACATTCAGATACTTCTATAAAGACTAATGCAAATTCCAAAGGAAGGCATTTTAGGATTGTAAGTATGGAATCTAGCTTATGGACACTGGAGATTTATATCATGAACGAATTACCATGTCTGAATAAAGAATTGGGCATGTAGTTGACTTGAGAACACATTGCAACAACAGAAACAGCTGAATCTGTGCCAGAAAACCCTGCAGTAGCAAAACAAACAATGTGCAGACGCTCTTTTACAGCCAACAAGCCAGAATAACAACGCTACAACAAACAAGAAACTGCACGCTACAGTCTGCTAAGTTATGTGCAAAAACACAACTAAGAACCGTAAAGTTTTGTGCAGAAACACCACTAGGGACAGCAAAAACATAACGGAACAAAAAGCATCCAAATCCAAAGCTAAGACTACTTATAGCCTTAATATGCAGATACACAAAAAAAGTTAACTAGAGAAAAACCCTTTTGTGGAATTTAAAAAAAGAAAAAACACTCCAGAATTTATCCAGAATTTATTCATAACATTGAAATATTTTACAGTACAAAGCAAACTGTGTATCGCTTGCCACCTAAACCCTTTGGTCTAAATTTTAACCGAGCAATGAAGGTGTATATGCTAGCAGAATTGACACCTTCAAAGGAGATAAATGGAGATGCATGGTACATAGGGCTAAACTTTGATATGGAGTTCACTAACATTGTTAAGCAACAATGTTTACAGTTCACCTTGCAGCAGGGTGTAGCCACTATTGAGAGTGTTGCTGATTTTGTGAGAAAATCAGGGATATCAAAGGTGGAATTGAAGGTTGAAGAGCTCAAGCAAATGGTGATGCGGAAAAAGCGATAAGCATGGGAACCAGAGACTGCTACTATAGAGGTTCCCAAGCTCAAATTCAGGAGTGGTCATCATTTACGAACATTCCTTGTGGAGTTTGCCCTGTCTTGCGAGAGTGCACAGATGATGGTCTGATTTCTGATTTCCATGGCACAGCAGCTACATTATACATGCAATAATTTCTTAGACTCTACCTTCTTGTATGCCTCTCAACAGATGGATGAGGGGCCGCCTTCTTCTTCTTGAAACTGAATAATCGCTTCTTCATCTTTGCTCGAATCGAACTCTTCAATGCATTCAGTATCGATGAGAGGGTGTTAAGGCTCTCCTCATGTAGCTCTAGCACTGCTCTACTGTTTTGGTAACAGAATGCTGTGTGTTTAGTTTGCCCCCGTTTACTTTGCCCGCCAATCCTCCATGACAATACCCTCTTGAAATTTAAATCGAGTGGGAAAATGGTTTTCGGATGACTCAAATCATTTTAATCGGAAGGGTCAAAGACGTTTATCACAATATAATAATTCCAATATAATAAATATTTTAATTTCTTAAAAGTTATTCGAATATAATAATTCCAATATAATAAATATTTTAATTTCTTAAAAGTTATTCGAATATGGTAAATATTTTAATATTTTTCAAAAGAAAGGTGGATACTATGTTTAGTTTGCAAATCAATTTATTTTTTATTTTTTTCATTGTATAGGATTAATTTAGATTCATCTTCCTTTCGAATTTATCAAGTGTCTAGAGATCAAATCTAAAGAGGTTTGAACCTCAAGAGATTTGATTCTTCCCTCTAGACCTTTGGTAGATCTAAAGTTAAGATAGATCTAGATTGGTTTAATTATTAATTTTATGTTTTTAATTTTTATTTTATTTTGACAGACTCAAAATGTTAAGGAGAACATTGCAACATCTTTACCATAGGAGAAGAATTCAACACTAGAGAAACCCTAGAGGCCCATGGAAAAATTGCAGGCGAAGAAAGCGTCGTAGTTTTGACAAAGAGTGAACAGGCTCTAGACAATACTAGGCTCTAATATCATTGTCAAAATGCAATATAAGATTAAATGGTAACCATGAGTTTTTTATCCACGTGATATATATTTTGTAGAGAGATGGTCGCCATGATAAACCCTTTGAAGACACGCAACTACTCATCAAATATGCTTTTAAGATGAGATGTTGATTGCTTACTATTGGACCCACGTGGAGGAGGAGGAGTTGGTGGATTATGAACTAGAGGAGGGGGGTTTTCAACAAATTTGGTCTAGTCCCAAGGATTTTATCCATTCGCATTTCAAAGTCAACTTAGAAGGTCACCATACCGCAGTTTCTAGGCCTACCAGAGCTTTAGAAAGAAAAGTTAAGAATTCAATAGGCAACTATCTACCGGTTTGAAGGCCCTAACGCTTGCTCCAGCCATGCACTATTCGGGTCCTTTAGTTTCGGCTAGCTCGGGGCCTGAGGATGTTTGTCAGGGGCTAGAGAACTCTTCTTGGGGTGTGTGGCTCTAAGTTTAGTTTCCCTATTGTCCCAGATATTGGAGGAAGACATACAATGTGTTACTACTTCCTTAGGGTTTTCAGAATTTTTTGAACACAGTGGGGGTTATTCACTCTCAGAAGCCTCTCTAGATTGTTTTCATGTATATCCTTCATCTCACGTGCCATCAGCCTCGCCCTCCTTCGGTGAATTAGTGAAGGAGAGCCTTGCCTCGACAACGGAAGAAGGTCAAACTAACATCATGAATGGTCTTGTGGTTTTCAAGGAGAAACACTCTTGTGAATAAGAAGGAATTATGATTCAAAAGGAGTATGAGAAAGCGAGGAAGAGGAAAATCCATTGTAGTGTCAAGAAGAAGAACAAAGTCTTGCTTTCTCTATTTTTGGGATTCAACGTCACCATTCAAAATATTAAGGAAATGTCCCAAAAATCCTTGGTGGGGCAAGTAAGGGGTTGAAAATTCAGGTCCTCGACCCTAAACGTGTGGGCAGACAATGAAATCTTACCTATTGTAAAATTTTCTCCATAGGTGTCACTGTTAGCCCAAGGTTAGATTCATTTGTGCTTCAAATAGGTAGCAGACACCCAGAAGGTACAACAAATGGTTTAGAAAACTGATTCATCTCCTATCCTTTTCAATTTCTATATGGCCCCAGTCTAGGTTCATCTTCCAAGTCTCCCTCCTACCTATTGGGATGCCCTAATTTTCAAACATATAGGTAACTCATTGGGATCTTATTTAGCCCATGAATCTACATATTTGGAGATGGGGATTAAGACATACACCCATATTTTGGTTAATATGGACCTCATAGAAGGGCTTATAGAAGGCATGGATATCGGGATTTGGGTGGAGTGTATTCAAATATTGGGTTATGAAGGAATACCTTGTAGGTGTAGGCGGGGCCATAGGTATGGGCACCTGGCTAAAACCTATAAGCTTCCCTTTTCTTGCTTAGGACTATCCATCTAGAGGAAAGGACATATTAGGTTAGAAAAGGGTTCTGGATTGGAGGTTTTGGGGGTTGAGGAAAAGCTAAATGGTGCAACTCCTCTCTGCAACACATCCTCAAGTCGTTGGTGACAATTGTCCAGATATGGTGTTTATGTTGTCATTTTTCTAGAAGGCCTACTAAAGGGGTGGAGTTTCATTTCCTTGGATGCTAATGGAAGGTTAGGGGGTTTAGCAATTGGATGGAAAGCCATAAATATTTGGGTATCCAATTCTCGGGGTTTGGATTATATTTTTTCCATTGAGGACAAAGAGGAAGAAATGGAGGGAGACATGGAGAGGGAGGGAGGGACAGGGAAAGAAAGGGAGGGAGGGAAGGAGGGAGAGGGAGAGAAAGGGAGAGCTAGAGACTAAAAATTATGCACACTATTTATTTGTTGTTATTAGAACGAAGGTTTGAGATTGTATTTTGTTGAGGAAAAGGTGAGAGGAAACCCTAATTTTAGGGGAGGAAGTGGTTATGGTAGCAAGGAATCTTTTAAATGAAACATGTATTTTTCATGTTATAAAATGCCACCTGTTTAAGCAAACTACAAATGAAGTTCAAACCAAGCTGTAAAAATCTATAATCTTTATTAAATGTAAAATCATTTTATTGTTGAGAACTATCTAGGCTAGGAATGAAACTCCAACACCTTCCATTGACCAATTTTTAGTACACACTTCATTAGAGGCCTCTTTTATACTCAATTTAATATCAATTTTATGCTTAAATGATTGGACTGCCACACAACTTCCCTCATTCCATGCTTTACTATATGCCTCTTATATATTCATAGCTTATTTATCATGTAGGAACCTCTAGGACATATGAATCCAACACACGACTCAACCCCTAAAAAATACATTTTATGCTTCCTCATAATGAAGGGGTTTATTATAACTCTTAAAGGAAGTTTAGATCATTGGTTGTGGGCCGATCCAAACCTTTCTATCGAAGATATAGTTATGATGATGAGCCCTAGAAACTTAGCCTAAATCCCATGGAATGCTCTATATCCAACCCATAGCTAGGTTGATTAATCATATTTTATTATCCTTAATACCTTGTTTAGAATGAGATAGGTTTAGTATCGTACCTAGCCTAGTCATTATCCCATGCAATTCTCTAAAACTATGCTACATGCATTGATTATCGTACTCCTTAAAGGTTGGTTTTGCAAGTGTGATTTTTTATCTTTGACATCCCATCCTGTACAATTCTCCCATAAATTATCTTTTTTTCCGAATACAAAGAAGCACATATGATAGAACTTCAACATTCGTGTATTTTCCTCAAAAAGCGAGACACTTTGAAACAAAATTAGAGTTTGCATGTCATTCATTCAATATTTTGAACAACATGCAACTAATTATGGTAGGTATTGGAGTATTCTGTTTGACATATATGTTTATAATTAGTTTCATCTTCTTAAGTCGAGATGGTATCAAGGAAAATTCATTTGGCCATTGGTTTGACTTTGGCTATCATAGGCCCTTAATATTTTTTCCCCTTGATATGTTTTCCCTTTCGCTCTTGATTCAATTATTTTTGAATGTTTTCCAACCTCATGTATAAAGTTTATCCTTATAAATTGAGTCACCTATACACCAATTTTAGTCATCGTTATCTAACAATATTGATCATTTGGAGGATGGGGATGGTGTGGTTCTAGGCCTTACCTCTCAATTGAACATTTCTTTATCTATCTACTTGGGTTCCAACACACCTCCTTCCTAAATTCCATGCACCTTCATTCTTTAGGGCTTACAACCTAATGTTATAATTACAAAAATGGATGAATGACAATAAAATGTTAAGGAAAGTTCTCTTGCATGCCTTAAAGTGCCCTGGATTCATATGAAGACTCTTAGCTAATTTTTTTGTTGCTTCTAAGCTCAATGCATTTCTGAGTGCAACTTCTTTGCTCACCATTCATTAGCTAGCATTCCTTCTTATTGTTCTTCTTTCGTGGACAGTTTGTGGCATAGTGTCCATGTTCATGAATACTCCCGCCCTCCATTTTTCAAAGCATAATTTTTAATATTATGCCTTCAAATATAATTTTAATATCATACCATTTTTTTTCTTATGGATGTTGAGTGCACTCTGTGATTCTTTGTAATGCCAACAATTGATTTAAAAGGAAGCTTCAAAAATCTATTCAATTTCATTCTAATAAATTTATTTTAAAAACATTGATGGCGAACCACACAATGAGTGGTTTGAAAGGTGTGTACCTTAAAATTTTTATGTGATTTATCCATAATAGTTTTTAAAGAAATTAATTAACTAATTATTAAAATAAAATTGAGATAAAATAGTAAATTTAGGAGAGGTTTTTGCAACCCATGGTTTTGCTCCTGGTATTCCACCTTGCCAACAAGGGGGAATTAACCTACTCTCATTTGGAATGGATAATCCCAATGGGTTTTAAGGATTATTATAAGGGTTAGGGGAATAATTAATTAGTGCTTAAGGGATTAAGGATTAGGGGCTTAGGGCTTAGGGGAATAGGGGCTTAGGGGTTAGAGGTTTACGGTTTAGAGGTTAGGGGAATAATGAGATAATGGTTAAGGGGTTAGGGATTGGGGGCTTAGGGGTTAAGGGGTTAGGGATTGAGGTCTTAGGGGCTAGGGGATTTAGATGCATTTATGGGTTAGGGGAATAATGAGTTAGTTGTTAAATGTCTTAGGGGTTAAGGGAATATTATGCATTTAGAGGTTTATGGTTTAGGGGGTTAAATGGGCTAGGGGTTGGGAATTATGGTTTAATGGGTTAGGGGTTAAGGGGTTATAGGTTTCGGGTTTAGGTGGTTAAATGGGTTAAGGGTTTAGGGGGTTAGGGGATTTAGTAGTTAAGGATTTTAGGGGTTAGAAGTTAGGGGCTAATGAGGTTAGGTTTTAGTGGGTTAGATGGGTTAGGGGTTAGGAATCAGGGTTTAAGGGGTTAGGGTTAAGGTTTTAAAGATATATGGTTTAAGGGGTTAGGGGTTAAGGGTTTATAGGTTTAGGATTTATGGGGTTAAATGGGTTAGGGGTTTACTAGGGGTTTAGGGGATTAAATGGGTTAGGGGTTAAGGGTTTAGGGGTTAGCGGTTAAGGGTTTAAAGTTTTATGGTTTAGGGGTTAAATGGGTTAGGGGTTTAGAGGTTTAGGTGGTTAAATGGTTTAGGGGTTGGGAATTAGTGTTTAAGGGGTTAGGGGTTAAGATGATAGTTTCATCAATTGGTCTCTTTTCGTGCACAATAGTTGCTTATTATTTGTGTCTCAATGTAACAATTTTGTAAGTATTGTTGCTTATCACAATGTCTTCTTTATTTATTAATTTATAGTATTTTTTAGCCATTGATTTACATTTATTGATGAAAATTTGTATTGCAATCAAACCAAATGTATGTTCAATCTCCAGTGTTGTCACACAGTTTAAGTCCGGAGAATGGCCATCTGATGAAGTATTAATAACCAGAATGCACCTCATGACTACTCCAGAAAATCTTAAGCTCGAGTGTCCCACATTCATGAGAAATTTGGCTCTTATACTCTTGCTCCACCTGACTGTGTCCTGGAAATACCCTTGTTTATTGAAAAAACATCCAAATGTTGTCGACCTTATCCCTTAACAGAACAAGGAAACATATGTGACTGAGACAAATGGAAAGCACTACAAAGTTGAAGAGAGTACAAAAGACTAAGATGTTTTAAAGGATAAGCTTGAAGAATGTAGCAGTGTTGAAACAACTAAAAGTTGTCCCAAACAAATAGTTGATAATTCAAAACCTTCTTCTCTACTAGTCAAGCAAGACTAAATTCATGTGAGAGCAAGAAGAGGCCAAGCGAGTGATAGGCATAGCCTGGAAGATAGGGTATGGTTCCCTCTTTTTGATGAAATATTTTATCTACATTTTGTCTATCGAAGATTAACCATTTTAACCTTTCCAACAAGGTGGAATTAACCCAATCGTAGGTCCCAATATGTCCTGATATATACTAACTCTAGACATATATGAGAATGAATAATAAAGACATAGATTGATAGAGGTGGCGATACAAGGGGACTCACAAGGGAAAGATGGAGATAAACTGGAGGACAGGGGAGAGAAGGAATGGAGAGAGAGAGAGAGAGGGAGAGGGAGAGGAGTGAGAGAGGTAGAGAAGGGTAAGAGAGGGAGATAGTGACACAAATATGGAAGGGGGGTAGAAAGAAGGATAGAGGGAAGGATATAGTGAGAGGATTGGAGGGTAAAGAGAGAGAGAGGGGAAGAGAGAGCGAGGTAGGAGAGAAAGGAAGAGAGAAGAAGTACAATGGATTAAAACAAAAAATATATTAGGCCCACTCTACACAAATCTGAAATCTAATAATTCGGGATAAAAATAGCAGGCTCCAACAACAATTGCATAGAAGTCTTTATTACTCAAATAGAAGAATGTCACAGCAAGTTGTCATCTCACAAAATCTCCTACTACAACCTACAAGCTAACAGTACTCACTCTTATTATCTATTTATACAAATGTCTAACTACTGTGCCCATCCTTTTCATTTATAAGTTAAGAGAAGGTGTTGTTAGAAAATAGGCTAATGAGAGCATTAGTGGTGCATCTCCCTTGAGCATGAGCAACTCCCTCATAACTTTGCCTTGTATGCAAGGCTTTTCTTTTAGAGTAGTGCATTATCATAGTAGATATAACTCCTCTCCTGAAGGTGCCTAATTCCATAAGTGTGCACTCATGAATGCACCTGAGATGATGGTGTTAATCTCCTCAACTAGTGTGCCATACTTGGTGGGTGTGACCCAACAACTAATTCGTCTATCCTTGAAGGTGTCGTTATAAGCTTCTAGCTGTATTTAAGAATCTTTCTGACTGGTGTACCACAATCTAGCTCTGCAATCCTGGTGCTACTCAACTTCTCAAGGCTGAGGTGAGACCAACTCAGACCAACTAGGTAATCTAACACTCTTGAGAAAAAAAAAATTTCCAATAAACCAAGATTCTCCCCCAACTTGTCAAACTTCCCCTTTGACAGGAGCTTTGTCAAACTATTAACCATATGCAACTTTTTCAGAATGTGGTCCAACACTACTAACTCCCTAATGAACTTGGAATCTTAGGAAATTGTATTGAATATCAATGTGTTTGAAATGGTCATGAGACATTGGATTTTCATAGAGCTTGATGTAACTTTGTTTCTCACAAGAGAAAATATTGGGCTTCAACAACTAATTGGTTGACACTACAATCAAGTTGCAAATCTAGATAGTTTCATAATAAGTATATGAAACTGCCATATACTTTGCTTCAGTGGAACTGAATGCAATTGTTGCTTTCTTCTCGTTGATTTAATAAAAATGATTTATAAAATGATAATAATGATGTTTAAAATGAACCTTATGATGGTCTATTTATACACATTGATTGTTCATGAGGTGTAGGGGTATGTTTATAACATCACTGCCCTTGAAAGCTTTGTCTTGAAAGCACAGTAATTAGAATTTTCTTTAGTTAAGCACATTTTTGTGGTGGAATGAAGTTTATCAGATATCTATTTATACTTTGTAGAGGTTTGACTTTTTTTGTCCTTTGAGTGTTGGTGAGGTTTCTTTGTATTTTTTGCATCATAGTCTAAAGTCTTTTGACCTGATTATTTAACATGAAAGCTTTATGCTTATTGGCAATATATTTGAAATACCTACATGATCAAGAAACTGTTATGGTTAATTAAATTACTAATTAGGTACTACAGAAAGAGGACGATGTTGAGAGGGCTTGCCTGGGTGACTCTGGGAGAAACCCGGAGGTGGTAAGACAAAGCTCTTCTAAGTTACAAATCTAAAGAGAAAAAACTGGTGATGTATATGTGGTTGCTCAACCTGGGCTGTATGGAAAATCTTGGCAGAGAGTGTTTACCTTTCCGTGTCTTCACGAAAGTAGGTTGTCTGGTCATAGGATAAGATCACTACATGTAGGTGATGGTTCTGTAGTAAGTTCTCAGCCTTATCTTCAGAATGGCTAACAGAGAGGATCAGGTTTGAATACAGGATATAATTTGATGAATTTGGAGATTTAGAGTTGAAGAAAAAATTGTGGTGATGTTTGGATGGATGCTAATTTGTAGGGTTTTCCATTTTTATAATTTTCTATTGTTGTGCTTTCTACCATGCTACCTAGTTGCTTTCCTGTTTCCCTAGCATTTTAACTTTTTCGATGTCTATCTCTCTATTGTTTCTTGCCCCATTTGAAATGTCATCCTTATTTGGTAGGTGTTTTCTTCAATATAGTGTGAATATTTTTCCATCACACAACTTCTGTGGGATTTATCTATGCAAATAGCTTGTAAGGCCCATTCATCAGGGTATTTGATGAAATGAAATGATTATCGATGATCACCAACTAATGGTACCTGCAGATATTTACTCTAACAATTCTACAATTTTCTTGTGCCAACAATTATACAACATTTTAACCTCGTGAATTAGTCTCCTCTGTTCTCTTAGCTGATTCTATAAGCACTTATTGTTGTTGTCAAAGCTTCTACTCTCTAGTCCCATTGAGCTATTTCAGATATTTGTGGACATTGATCTATTTTCATTTCATTTCTTCAATTTTTCTGACTGTTATTTGTTGCCTTTCGCCAGTGCCTTCTTTCTTATCTATGATTTTTCTACTTAAGCATTCCAGCCAGCCAGAGAAACAGGGGCAGCAGGAGCCACACAGTCCAGCCAGAGCCCAGCAGGGGCAGCAGGGGCCACGCAAGGCTGACACAAGCCCAGTTAGGGCAGCGCAGGGGCAGTGTAAGCCCTTCAGGTGTGACGCAGGCCCTTACTGAGTAGCGCAGAGGCCGATGCAAGCCAGTTAGGCTGATGTAGAGGGATTCAGCGCAGCATATTACTGTCGTTTTTATTTCTCTGTTGGGTGAACTAGTTTTGGTGCCTCAGGATTGTTGTACCTATATTATGCATAGTAATGAAAACCCTCCAGAGCTAGCTGCACCGATTTTCCCACATTGGGTTTTTTCTTGAGGATAGTTGTCTAGAAAATTCGTGTGTCACTTTGTCTATGAGCATGTTATTCAGTATTTGATCTGTATGTGTAGGTTGCTAGTTGTATTTACTATTTACTTCACTAATTTATTGAATATTTCATAAATTAACTTGTAACTTAATTCAAGTAGGAGAAGTAAATCAAGATATTGCAATAGGGTTTCTTAGATTAAGAAATTTTCACACTCCCTAGGTCTAGCCCCATTAGGTCACCTAGGGCAACAATTTGTCAGGAATCTAGCTAGAGGAAAACTTCTATCTCCTAGAGGCAACTGCGTTGCTGGGTGCCCTCACTCTCCTCAGAACTTGGGCCAATTATGACGGTGGAATCTCCGGATACCTCAAGCCCTAGCTCTAGGATCAAGTTTTGCCTAGGTGTTCCCAAGGATAGAACCTAGTAGGATCAATTTGACATATCGAAGTAAAAACACTTGTCTGATCCTTTCCCATCGTCTTGTCCAGGATACGAACATCATTGGTTACTAAATTCCATCCTCGAACCTGGGCTGGGTCCACTTGGCCCCGTGTGGTCCCATTTGGTGTCAAAGGCCTTTCATCAAGGACCATTTGGGAATCCAATTTCCCAAAGGATTTTAGGGATTGAGAACTTCCTTCATAAGTCTTATTATTCTCCCTCAACCCTTCAATCCCCCTCCTCTCTCCCTAGAAGCTAATTCCCTTGCTTAAAAGGAAAGTAAGTCCCACTCTTTATTTTATCTTAGGGAAATGGTTTCGAGGGTCACTTCCCACCTATTCATTGATAAAACCCTAAAAAACCAAGGGTCAAGGGTCAAGGGTCTTTTTATTATTTAAAATAAGATAAAACCCTAAACAACGAAAAACCTATCTTGAGGAGATGTAACACCAAGATTTTATGGGCCCCGTTGGGGTTAGTTGGGCAGCCAACTTCCCGGGGTCGTAACTTGGTCATATGATCTTCGTTTGATGCACATGATACCTCATTAGAAATATCTCTCCGAGGACTACAACCGATGATACGATTTCTAAGAAATTGCCAAAGCTTTCATGCCCAAAAAACATCGTTTGGGGCCTCAAAACGACTTCGAAAGTTCAGGACCCGAAAAACTGACAAAAATAGTAAATTTTGCTATAATTAAGGAAACTGAAAAACTGAAAGAGACAAGTGGAATAGGCGGGTGGCCACCAATATCCACCTCGATCACCTTAAATCAAATTTCTTGAGCTAACTCAATCATCATGACTTAGTTAATTGACACAAGTTGTTATGAGACGAAATTACAATTTATTGTCCAATTTATTTAAGGGAAAAATAAATTAGACGCCTCACATTCCTCACTCCTAGTACATCAAAATTCCTCACCAGTGTGGGTGCATTTTTTTTTTGTCCTTTCTAGTCGCCAATTTCACTGTTTCTTGTCGCAAATTTCAACACTCCCTCTCAACAAGAAAGGAATTCAATCTATTCCCATCCGGTACCTTTGGAATGTTCTGCATGCTACACTTTTCTAGTGTTGTTTGCACCTGCAAATCCTGAAACTGAATAGCCTCTGAACAACTAAATCAGTATAATGCATCTGTCATCAGAGTCTTCTGACTGCTGCTAGCTACTGCACCTATCTAGTACTGGATTCTCTGCACTGCTGCTGACATCTGCATCTGTGCCCTTTGAACTATTGCTAACTCTATTTGTGATCCAGTGTTTGACATCTGTCACTTTGATTTCTGTCTTGCTGACATTTGACTACATGAATCTAACTTATCCTTCCTAATACTGTTGTACTGTGGGCTCCTCGTAGCCAGGTTTGATCCATGAGACATGCCATCTCAATGGACCTTGCCCAAATTTCTTATCTTGGGATTATGTCTACACATAACCCCACCTTACACCTTGAGGTATGGCTGCTCCCTCTTCCCATCTGGCTCGAAATTTCCCCCTCATGGAGGTCTTTGCTTGAGTGGATGCTTCCACACGGTCTCCTCTCTGCTTCTCCGATTGTGGCATCTACTCCACAACGTTCTGAGACTGCTTCTCATGAGGATGCATATTGAGAGGTAATTTATGCTCCCTCTAAACCACCAAGTCTCTAACTTCTGCCTTTCTCCTCAAAGATTTGCATGCATTTGGTACCTCAAATGCATATAGGTTCTTGACTCGCACACAATGTAATTGTCCTGAAGTTACAAAAAGTTTATAAAAAAGAGTTGATTTTAAATCGATGATATCTCCCTCATCCGAGCTCCGATTTGACCGATTTTTTTTTTTTTTTTTCCATTTGGGTAGATTTTCACAAGGAATCCAAATATTCTATTTGTTTTCAAAAATTTTACACCAAAATCTTCAAATATTCTCTACAAACTTGCCGCCCAAAAAATTCCTGCTCTGATGCCATGTAGAAAATCTAACCAACAAGATTCAATCTGATCTTGTAATCTACTAAAACAAGATACTGAACCCTTCCTACAATTTACAGAAACAAAACACGATCGCACAATCGTATATAAGTAAGAGAAATAAATTATTAATCGCACAACAACATGATGTATTTGGGGAAAGCAACTAATCAAAACCCCTCTATCTCTATTGTGTATTAAGTCAAGGAATCATGAAACAATACAATGCTTAATCTCTCATGAGATTCTCCAACACTCTATCAATTGTCTCTCGTTGATCTAGGCAAACTCGGTCTAGTACTTAGCCAATTCTCATCCTTACTTCAGCCTGCCTTGCTCATGCAATTCCTAGGGAATTAACTCCTTATTAATTAGGAAAATCAATCTTCCTTGATTGCACAATCCATCATGGCATCCTAATGACTTTATAATTGCACATGGGAAATTTTCTCTAAATAAAACTGATAGTTATGTTCCCTTTAACCTCTGTCTCAACTGGGTATTCCTCGAAACTGACATGCATGCAACTATTAATAGTGAATTATCAGTTATTTGATTGATCACTCATTGTGAATTAAATCTAATTTAATTCAATGGACCTCTCACTAGCTCATCACTCAGTTAGAACTAGTTAAACTGATTTTAACTCATTTAATTGAGTTAATTACACTTGCACCCCACTAATGCATCAACTTCAATTGGACCCCAAAAATATTAGAATCCCTCTAGAGGCCTCATATTAGACCCTCAACTCAAATTTCTTGAGCTAACTCGGTCATAATGACTTAATTAACTGACACAAGTTGTTATGAGATGAAATTAAAATTTATTGTTGAATTTATTTAAGGGAAAAATAAATTAGACGCCCCACATTCCTCACTCCTGGTGCATCAAAATTCCTCACCAATGTGGGTGCATTTTCTTTTGTCCTTTCTAGTTTCTAATCTCACTGTTTCTTGTTGCAAATTTCAACATTTCATAATTTGATGCGGCCTTCACACAAAGACACCATTGAAATCACATGCCCAGATTATCATGAGAAACCTCTCTTAATCTTGATCTTCCAGAAGAGAACCAACAATATGCCATCCTACTTCCTAACGCAAACCGACCATTAAGGTATGCAACATTATTCTAAACCCTCACATGATGATCTTGTTCTTGGAGGATGATCATGGCCTCCCATTAGCAACCCTTACTCGGCCCTCGTACTCAACCTACTTTAGGACTACATCTCTCTTCACCCCCTTGATGTGCCAGATAATGGGAATACATGTCAAACATGCTAAGATGTGCCAAGCGATAAGGCATGCCAGGATGTGCAAGGGTGTGTCAATGTGTGTCAGGGACTATCAAGACAACAAAAGGGAGAAAAAATTTAAACTACAAGGAAATGAACACATAAGAGGGTTAATAAGTCATTAATTTACCTTTTCCAAGAGGGGCATGCTAGGCACACTAACACTAGGTGGCAATAGGTGCCAAGTGCAAAGTCTTAGTGCATTCTAAGTGCCAAGTATTCCTTTATTGCTTCTCATCTACTTTCCAACAATTGATCATCACAAATAAATTTAATATTAAACCATGCTAAATCATACCAAGGCATTTCAACGTATTCCATACATGCTAAGACTTTCCAAGCGCCAACACATGCCAAGCGCCAATATGTGTCAGGGACTAGTGTTATGCATGTTATGAAGTGGAAGGGAATGTTGAAGAGTGCTAAGGTGTGCTAGAGAGTGATAATGCATGTTGATGAGTGTTAAGGAGTACTAGGAAAAAACATTAAGGGAGCACTAAGTAAAAATTCAATGAATACGAGGAATGTGTACTGCCAGAGACTAGTGTTAATGGTCAGTGTTAGTTGTCATGCCAAGGAGGGAGTGACAAGGTATGCTAAGCATTGTAAGTCATGCTAGGGAATATCAAGGCATGTTAAGAATTCCCAAAATGTGCTTGGGAGTTCCAGGGTGTGCTAATTATATCATGTGCCAATTAATAGTGCCAAGATATGCCAATACATGCTAGGTGCTAAGGATGTGGCATAGGGTGCCAGGGAATATTAATATGTGTCAAGGAAACAAAAGGAAGAACCAATAAGAGGGTTAATAAGTCAGGACTTTATCTTTTTGAAAAGGGGCATGCTAGGCACAC
The DNA here is from genome assembly GCA_034641835.2 of Pinus albicaulis. Lineage (NCBI taxonomy): Eukaryota > Viridiplantae > Streptophyta > Pinopsida > Pinales > Pinaceae > Pinus > Pinus albicaulis. The sequence continues at coordinate 984,369,305 of CM076574.1, forward strand.
TAATAATAGGTCCCAATACATGCCAAATGGCATTGTGTGCCAAGTGTTAATGTATGTCAATGCATTCAACGAAGGTGTTCCAGGGCATGCTAGGGACTATATACAGCATGCCAAAACATGATAGGAGAGTTCCATGTTGTGCTAGCGCATGCCACCATGTGCTTGGGCGTCAGTGTCATCACAAGATGTTCTAGGTACAAAGATGTTCCAAGATATGTGGGGTGCTAAGAAATGTTAGTGTGTGCCAAAGCATTAATTTAAGGTGTGCCCAGATTGTTGAGGATTGTTAGGTATTTCTCATTAATAGAATTGTCAGAGCTTGATTATGTATTAAATAATATATTTCCTACACACAATAGTGGAACTTTATCTAAATGGAATTTGCTAGATAATAAAAATAATAGATATGAATCATGTGTTGACTCATAGGAAATCTCTATTCGACTAGTCATTACTTGAGGGAAATGATACACACTTATTACTTCTTAAAAAATTGACTGACCCTAACCACTATGACCTTGGACATATTATAAAAAATGCTCCACAATAATGGTATTAAATCGCTATCTTTTGACAAAAAATATATTAACAGGCACATAGCGTCATCAAAAACTCATTGGAATGATCAATGATGACGAACATTTTTTGATCGTCACCAAAAGTAACAAAAAGAGCATTGGTGAGGGTCATTAAAATTTTGTCACTAGAAGTGTCAAAAAAGAGAGAATTAGTGATGGGCCTTTAATGACCCTCACCAAAAGTGAAATGTATTTGGTGACGGACCATAAAGGACCATCACTATATACACTTACAGTGATGTTTTTTAGTGATCAATGATGATGGACATTTTTTTATCGTCACCAAAAGTAACAAAAAGAGCATTGGTGAGGGTCATTAAAAGTTCGTCACTAGAAGTGTCACCAAAGAGAGAATTAGTGATGGGCCTTTAACGACCCTCACCAAAAGTGTCATTGAAAATGTCTTTGGTGACGGACCATAAAGGACCATCACTATATACACTTACAATGATGGTTTTTAAATGACTGTCACCATATGTGACATTGGTGACGGACCTTAAAGGTCCGTCACAAGCATGACCCTCACCAATGTGCTTTTTTCTTGTAGTGCATTCCTGGCTTCCGCAAGAATTGGTGATATTGTGCTACAAACATGGCCGGACTTAAAGGTTCCGGTCTAATCCAAAGGAGCCTATTCTCCTCATTATGAATACTTGTAATAAATGCAGTTTTTCAGGTGAGCTGATTGGCCAGGAATGAAACAAATGCCCTTATTTGTACAACACCTACAATTGGAGTGAGATTGACTCTTCTATTTTCAGGTGTGGCCTCGTTATGGAGATAAAGTTCACACAAAAAATGTTGGTCACTTTCAGGGGCCTCAGCAAAAGTCTTAACAAATTGTTCCGCAGTAAGAAATTCATGAGGTCTGCCATCCTTTATTTCCTTCAATTGAAAATAAACCAAACGTTCAGAAAGGAAGAGAGAGTAATTCACAGAGGGTTTTCGGGTAGCCATCAAATTTTGCACTAATGAAAACATCAAAACCAACTTTTCCTTTGATTCCTTGACTTCCTTCTTGGAATCCCTGAGTTGTTGCAATGTCTGTTCCCAAATATCCCAGTTGGCATACATGTGATTCTGCCATGCTAACTTATGCTACTGTAATATTTTATCTTGATCTACAGCATATTGTTTCATCCATTTGTTCATAAGTTCTAATTGGTTCCATGGCAGGGTCTGTGTCCCGTCATTAGAAGTACTGGGTTGGGGCATTGTCTGAGTGGCTGAGCTGACTAACTCGGGGCTAGATATCTGTGGTTGGGGCATTGTCTGAGTGGCTGAGCTGACTAGCTCAGGGCAAGATATCTGTGGTTGGGGTACTGTCTAAGTGGCTGAGCTGACTAGCACAGGGCGAGATATCTGTGGTTTAGTTTCTTTTTCCAAACTTTTTGAGAGCCCTACTGGTTCTTGTGGAGCAGTAGGGCGTTCTTCTTTAATTGCAGCTGATGTAGATGCCTCAGATACCTGAATTTTGACTACTTTGTATCCTGCCTGTTGGTAAATATTACCACACTCATGGCACATGTATTCTCTACATGGATCCTTATTTTGTGCTGATGCTGTGTGTGCTAGCATGTAGAGATTCAATTCTCTATCAAAGGCTTCTCGTGCCATGATTAATTCATTCTTATAGGCTTCTAGTTCAGACTTCAAAAACTCATTTTCCTCCAATAAAGATGCCATAGTGTGTGAACCCTGTGTGCTGGTTGATTCTGTTGGGGTTGCCTGCTGATCCACAGCTGTAGCTGGTTCTTGTGGAGCAGCTATAGCTGGTTTCCCTGTATTATCATGCTTGGTGTATGATTCTTGTACCACAGTGGCTGGTTCTTGTGTTTCAGCCTCTGGGTAAGTGACTGGTTCTTGTGTGGCAGTCACTGTTTGAGCCATAAACGATGTCATGTTATCCCGGGGCACTGTTTCTTGTGTGGCAGTGCCACCAGACGAGACAGGTTGGGGAATTTGAAATGGGGGTGAGGATTAAAGTTTTAACAGAATAGTGGCGGGGTCAGGGGAAATGGGAGTAACTCATGTTTCAACAGTCATTTTCATTTTTTTTTTGGTAGGAAAGCAGAGAAGTCACTGTCTTTCCTTTTCTTTGTAGGGGAAGATTCTTTTCTGGGGGAAGGGCTTTCGGAAGAAGTGAAAATTTGGAATGTGGCCCTTGTTCGTCATTTTGAGACAGAGACTGTTGGGGTTCGTCTCTTCCTTTTATGAGTAGGTGGGGATGGGGGTGTTGGAGAGTCATCGCTAGGGATAGGAATAGTGGGAAGGGGTGACTCTACTAAGTGGGACGAACTTGGGGGTAGGTCAACTGGTTCTGAGGACGAAATTACTGGGGAGTTTGGGATATCATCCAGTTGCCCTTCATAAGGACTCTCGGGAGTTTCTTGGGAACTTCCGGCTTGTTGGGGAATTTCGGCTTGTTGGGGAATTTCGGCTTGCTGGGGAATGAGGAGTGGATTATTCAGAGGGGGGTTTTTCTGAGCAAAACCCCTCTGAATTAATAATTGGCATAAACGGTGATGGGTAAGGGATAACAATGGAAATTTAACCCGTCTACAATAATGTGACATGTTTTTTATACAACCAAGAAGATAATATGGAATATTAAATAATCGACCATTCCTTAATTTATTCATCAAAACGAAGTCGTGTTGGTAAACTACCTGGTAACGCCCTTCACATGTCAAGTAATGCTTGATGAATTCTGCTACTATTGGCCATGGTCGAGGAAGTGAATGCAGACTTATTCCGCGGCCTTTAAGTTCAAATGGTTCTTCTGGAAGAAGAAAATCTTGTTGTGCATTTAAAATAACTTGCTTCCTACTGAACCAACGAGTCCCTATAACCGGCAAACCTGAAACTTGAGCTATGTCCTCCTCTGTAACTGAAATGTGGACCCCTTGAACCACTGAATAATTCCCCTGAAGATTCTGTGCAAACTCTAAAACTTGCTGCTGATCAAATTATCCCAACCTTTCGAAGTATGTTGTCCATCCTGCTTGTTGAAAGATTTGATAGGCTTCTGGTAACAATTGAAGAAGAGTTATCAAACCAGGCTCGTGTCTGATAGTCGACCCTCACATGGCTACTAGCTTGAGTCACATGCAGAGGCACAGAAGACAGAAACACAGGCTTTGGTCAAGCTAATTGTTGCAACAGAGGATGTGGAGTCTCAATGACGGCGGAAATGGATATGAAGAATGACGGAGGATTGGGTGATGTGAAATGATTATTCATTTTTCGAAATTCCCCCCCCTACATATGGTGCAATGATGTTTAGGTGTGTGGAGATTGCAATCATTATGAGCGAGATCCTCTCTTTAGAATATTATTTAACTACATTAAATTAAAACCACATACCTTATATTTCTACCTTTGGTTTTGAAAATTTGAAGTATAGAGTGCTTCATAATGGCTTGATATAAATGGAAGAATCTGTAGATTTCTCTGAGATGTAGAACAGGAGCATATCAGGATCTGCTCAGTACTGAATAATATTCACCCAAAGGATCTGAAGAGTAAAAGTGGAGAACTGAAAAGCTTGTATAGCAGAGGAAAGAAATGATGTTTTAATGATGACAGGTTGCTGAAACTGGTATTTCGGCAACGAAAAAATGAACGACATGTTGCTGAAACTGGTGTTTCAGCAACGGGAAAAATTAGGAAAATGGGATATAATGATTTTGGGTTTAAAACAAGTGGGGGAAATATTTGATAAGGGATAATTTCAGCAGTAAGGGATGGGAAATACTAGCTGAAGGATGATATTTTAGGAATGGTAGAAGTGAGAAAAATGGAAAAAGGGAAATACTGTAGAAATGGGATGAAGGGATATTGCTAGGAAATGGGGTAAAATGAAGGGAACAAGCTTCTGTGATTGAAGCTTCAAATATTCTTATGATGAATCTGTCCTCCTTAATAAGCTTTTCCAGAATCTGCAAAATTCAATTGTAATATGCCAACCCTTGACAGGGATTATTAGTTTTAAATCTAGTCTAATCTAATACTAAAAAAAAACAGTGCAGAAAATTAAATGCTGTGAGGAGCAGAAGACTCCCCTACAAAAAGATAATGTATATCAGTCATGCAAGCAGTCTTGAAATCCTCTTTAGAAACAGGGCACTGGTATAAACGAAGCCTATGACCATTGACTAGTAGAGGTGTTTTAGAATCATCAATTGTTAGAAGTCTTACTGTTCCATTAGAAAAAACAACATCTACTTCATATGGTCCAAGCCAACGTGTACGTAGCTTACCCTAAAAATTTTCAAACCGAGAGTCATACAACAAGGCCCAATTACCTTTTTGGAACTGCTTGTGTTTGATAATTTTATCATGCCACTTCATTCTCTGTTGTTGAATCATGGTTGTCTGGTGAATGGCATATAATCTCTTTTCATCCAATTCAAGACGCTGTTGCAACCTAGCTGTCTACACATCAGTCAAATCAAGATTAATATCTAAAGCAGTTCTTAGAGTTTTGATTTCAAATTTCACAAGAAAAACAACATTTTTACCATAAACCAATTCATAGGGAGAAAAACCTGTAGTGTTTCTCCAAGTAGTTTTGTAAGCCCATAATGCTTCAGGGAGCCTTTGAGACCAATCCTTCAGCTTGTCCTTCATCAAGCGGATAGAATGGCTTCTAATACTTTATTTGTGCTTTCCACCTCGCCCCACCGTCCGGGGGTGGTAGCAGGTACTATCTATGATGAATATATATTTCCGAAGGGTAGACTTAAAACCATGAGAATTGAATGGAGGTCCTCCATCCTAACTAGCTCTCTCGGAATTCCAAATTTAGGAAGATTTCTTCAAATAAGAAAGATAGGACAACCTCTTCATTAGCTCTATATGCTTTTGCCTCCACCTATTGAATATATAGCTCCATGTTCTAATATATAAGTTCTTTGATTTATGACATTGAAGTGGGTCCCATGAAATCCAAGGCCCATCTTTCAAATGGTTCAGAAATTACCTGGGGATTTAATGGCATTTGATCTCTATGATTGGGTTGACCCTTTCTTTGGCAGCTGTCACAAGCCCTTACATATATCTTTGCATCCTTGAATAATGAGGGCCAATAGTAACCCATCCTCAGAATTTTGTGTGTTGTTCTCTTATCAGAAAAATGCCCTCCACAAGGGCTATCATGACAAGCTTTCAATATGTCATACACTTCATCTTCTCTAATGCATCTTCGGATTTCTTGATCAAGCCCAGTGTAGAAAAGACACCCGCTTATCCAGCTGTACCTGGCACTTTGTTGAACAATTCTTCTCTTTTCTCTGTATGACAGGTGTGATGGTAATTTTCCTACAACCAAATAATTAGCAATATCTGCATACCATGGAGAGTGAGCAGAAACTGCAAACAAATACTCATCAGGAAAAGAATCATCTACTGGAATATCATTATCAGTTTTTAACCGTGAAAGGAAATCAGCCACCACATTTTCTTTACCACGCCAATCTACAATTGTGATATCAAATTCCTGCAGTAGTAATAGCCATCTGGTAACTCTAGCATTTGTAACAGATTTGTTCATTAAATACTTAATAGCTGAGTGATCAGTGTGGACAAAAGTAGAATAACCAATGATATAATGTCGAAATTTATTAATGGCATAAATTACTGCAAGAAACTCATTTTCGGTAACTGTATAATTAAGCTCAGCAGGGGTCATATTCTTACTCATAAAGTAGATAGCATACGGAAGATGATTTTCCTCTTCTCCCAAGACAACTCCAATTGTAGTGTCTGAAGCATCAGAAGATATATGAAAAGGGAGGGCCCAATCAGGCCCCCTCAAAATAGGAGCAGTGGATAACTGATGCTTGAGTTCTTCAAAAGCTTTCTGACAAGAATTAGTCCACTTAGATTCAGCATTTTTCATAAGCAACACAAATAATGGAGAAGCTATCTTAGAAAAATCTTTAATAAATCTTCTGTAGTATCCAACATGTCCTAGAAAACTTCTCACATCAGTTTGTGTTTTAGGAACAGAAAGATTCTGAATGACTAATATTTTAGATGGATCTACCTGAATACCTTGAGATGAAATAAAATGTCCAAGTACTACTCCTTCACTCATCATCATATGACATTTTTTAGTACTTAGGGAGAGGTGAGCTTGTATACATCGTTTAAGTACTTTCTCAAGATTTTGTAATGCATCTTCAAAAGACACACCATAAGGAGTAAAATCATCCATAAATATTTCCATAGAGTCATTCAACATATCAGAAAAAATTCCTATAACAGCCCTCTGAAAAGTTGCTGGTGCATTACATAGCCCAAATGGAAGAACTCTATAAGAAAAAGTTCCCCAAGGGCTAGTGAAAGTGGTCTTGTCTTGGTCTTTGGGTGCAATTCTAATCTGATTATACCCACTAAATCCATCTAGAAAAGAAAAGAATTTCTTCCCTGCCAGACTATCCAACACCTGATCAATGAAAGGTAAAGGAAAGTGATCTTTTTTAGTAGCTTTGTTCAAGGCTCTATAATCAACACATACTCTCCATTTCCCGTTTTTCTTCGGGACAATTACCAATGGGGAAACCCATTCACTGTCAGATATGGGGTATATAAATCCCGCATTAAGCAATTTCTGAAGTTCTTCTTTAACAATTTCTCGTAAATTAGGGTTCATTCGTCTTTGGGGTTGACAGACTGGTCGACATCCCTCTTTAATGTAAATTCGGTGAGTACATAGTTCAGAAGAGATCCCTTTCATATCTGTGTAATCCCATGCAAATGCTTCCTTATATTCATGCAATAACTTCATTAACTGCTGGGTTTCAGCAACTGTTAGATCAGGATTTATGTTTAATGTCTTGCCAGGTTCAATTTCAACTGTTATGCTTTTAGATGAGATGGTGGTTAATGTCTGAGATGAGTCTTCAGATTCAATCTTTTCTTGGGTATCTATTTCAAAAATTGCAGTCAATTGATTGTGTGTTTCAGCAATTATAGAAGAAGGTTCACAAATAAAATTATTAATTATTTCATCCTCTATATTGTCTTTAAGAGTTAAAGCTTGCCCAATAGTTAGAATAGGCTGAACAACATTATCATCATAATCCATCCACATAGAATCTTCATTATTAATTATGGGTGTAGCATGAGGATAAAGAGTAAGATGTTTGGTTTCATAACCATTAGAAATTTTCATTGAACCAGATCTGCAACTGATAAAGACATCAGCTGTGGCCAACCATGGCCTCCCTAGAATTAAGGGATGTCCCCCCAGCTTTGTTTTAGTTTGCAATACAACAAAATCAGCTGGGTAATTCCAGGATTCAACTGAGATAAGTAGATCTTCAACAACTCCTTCAGGTTTAATTGTAGAACGATCAGCCAAGTCTAGAATGGTAGGTGTATCTCTAATTGTGTTATTCAGCTGTAACAATTGTGAAGTTTCAAGAGTCATTATGTTTATTGCAGCACCTAAATCTACCAGAACTTGAGGAATCATTGTTTTACCAATTTGAACTGTCACAGTAGGATGGTCGGGATCACCATATTTCACAGGAGGGGTTTTTCCAGACATTAATGCAGATAAATCACCCATCACATGTACTATAAGGGGATCTTTAGTTTTCCTACCAAGTTTCTTAACACAAATATCCCTTATTGTTTTGGCATAAATTGGTACATCTCTTAATGCTTGTAAAAGTGGAATTTTAACATAAAAATTTTGCAATTCCCCTAAAAGATTAAAAGAAGGTGTTTCAGGCGTTCTAGTTAAAACCAAACGCTTGGGGAATGGTGGTTCTGTTATTTCAACATTTTTGTTAGAAGGTGGTTGTGCTTTCTTATGTTTCTCAGTTTCTTCTTTATCAGAATCAGAAGAAGTTATGTCATCAATAATAGGCTCTACTATTTTCCCAGATCTTAAATGAATATCATTACATTGCATAGTAGGAAATATAGACTGATTCTGAATATCAATGACTTGCACAACTTTATTATTGGGGTTAGGATTTGGTTGTACAGGTAGCTGGGGTCTCATTTGGTTATTTGGCGGAGCATTTGATGGCAGAGGAAGTGGTTTTTGGAATTGAGGCAATTGATTTGGATACGGGAGTTGTTGGCTTCTCCAATTTGAATTCCAAGGGTTAAAAGAAGATGGCTGCTATGGAGGCCAAGGAGTCCACATTGTAGGATCAACAAAGGGAGGGTTTGATTGTTGCATGGGTGGGAAATTCATTTGATTAAAGGGTGGGTATTGCATTTGATTAAAGGGAGGGTAATTTGTTTGACCGAAAGTAGAATAATTGTTCCAACGATTAAATGGCATACTAGAGTTCATACCTTGTCCTTTTGGCTGCCATTGTCTTCTTTGAGTTAGCAGGTAAACTGCTTCAGCTTCTTCTTCCGTTGGCTGTAATGCTGCCTTTATTCCTGGTAGAGATGGACATTGTTTTGTTTCATGATCTTTCTCACAAAGGGTACATATTGGTATTTTTTCCATTGGGCATTCCCTTAGTGGATGTTTGTCTCTGCACTTCAGGCAAAAGACAGCCAGAGTTGCTTCTGCTTCAGCCTGCTTCTTCTTAACCTGCAAAGTGTCAATTTGTGAAGCAAAAGAACTTAACATCTTAGTTTTAAATTCTTCAAGTAAATTACCTATTTCAGCTCTTGTTTCTCCCCCACTGGCTGATTTCTGCACTCTTGAATAGGTGGGATCTCTATTACTTACTCTGTTCCTTGCAGCTCCCCTTGAACACCTCTTACAAAGTTCAACAATATCATCATATGATTCTTTAGATATATCTCCCTTGCCAATAATATTTAACATGTCTAAACAATCATCCCTTAAACCTCTAAGTAATATTGTTTTGCGAATTTCCTTACTTATATTTGGATGATCAGATCTATGTATATTGTACTGCAGCCTTTCTACATAGTCCTCTAGATTCTCGTCCGGCTTTTGTGCCATATTGAATAGTTCATCCTTCTTTTCTCTCGTCCGACAGTAGTCTTGATATTTAAGCAGAAATTTATGTTTCATCTGCTCCCATGTTGTGATTACCTGACTCCCAAGGCTCATGAACCATCTTAAAGCATTTCCTTTCAATGTTGCTGGAAACAGTTTCAACTTTTTAGCATTAGTAACATAATCATAACTTCTGCATAATATATCAAATTCAAAAAGAAATTCATCCGGATCTTCGGAGGATAAACCATGGAAGTTAGGTAAAGCTGAAAATGGAATGTTTTTCATAGGATTTGTTCCTCTAGGGAGATCACTGATAGGAAATCCCAAGGTAGAGAGAGAATTTTCATCCTTTCCTTCTCCTTCAGGATCTACATGTCCTCCACCAAAGAAGTCTTCATTGTTTCCTTCCATTGTCTATTCTCCTACTGCACTTGCTCGATCGTCAAGATCTTCTACTGGCTCCTCAATGTTTTCCACTGGCCGTCCAATACTCTCTATTATTTCCTCAACGTGCTCTGCTGATTTGCTAGCACTTTCTTCTGACTCTCCAGCACTGACTGCTGATTCTTTAATCACTGGCTCCTCTATGTTTTCAGGACCCACAACTTCCTCTATTTTGTAATCTGATTGAGGGGAGTGCTGAATTTTTGGTCTTCGAGAACTTAATCTCTGTGATGATTCAGCCTTTGATACAATCTCGTCAATGAAAGTCTTTCTTCCTCCCCTTCCTTTGCCTTTGCCACCTGTGGGGTTAGTTTTCTTCTGGTTTCCGCATCCTCTCATACAATCTGCACATCTAGAAAGAAAATATTAATTCTTTTGAAATCTATAATTGCCTTCCCCGGCAACGGCGCCAAAATGTTGGTCGCTTGAATTGTTTTCACAATTGAAGCTCCACATAAATTGTCAACCCGAGGAAGTATGTTTATTCCAAAGACAATGGAAAAAGTAAAAAGTAAATGGATATGCTAAATTTCAGCAATTGAAGCTCCACATAAACGCACTGGATATGCTAAATTTCAAAAGTAAAAACAATGTTTTAGTAAAAATCCACACAATTATCAATCATAAAAATCTAATTATTCACACTCTGTTTAATCAAAGCTGAAGTTACTTATGTTATAGCAGAAGTAATTCCTATATTGCAGTTTAGAATCCAAATAAAGGGAAATCAATCTGCAGGAAAGGAAACCAATCAACCATAACAGGAACAGGACCCTATTCCTTTAAATAGGAACTTTAGCACCTGTTGCCTGACACTAATCACTCTGTAGAAAAGATAACTCAAGAGAACAGGACCCTATTCCCATGAACAAGAACCTTTAGCACCTGTCTCCTGTTTCTAATCACACTACAAGAAAAGAAAGGCAATCAATGGAAACATGACCCTATTCCTTTGTACAGGAACCTTCAACACCTGCTTCCCAGCATCAATCATACATTCAAACAATTAACAGAAATAAATCTCTTAACTTCTTAAGAATGAATGTACTAAACACATGCAGTGTTAAGGAAACAGAATACTCAATAAACTACAAAACTGTGTAACTGGTGTCTCAGCAAACAGAATTAAAGTAAAGTGCGAATAGCATAAAGAAATTAAACAAACTACAGGAACAGTCAGGTGAGTCTTGTGAGGAAGGCGGGCCCTTTCCTTCTCACAAGATTCCCCAGGAAAGGATTAAATTGAAGCGCTCAAAAGGAAATTTTATTTATCTGTCAAAAGAAATGATACGTTACAAATGGAGTCTAGCTCAAGTTCTCTCAAACACAATGTTCTCCTGTAGTTTCGAGCTCCCTTCTAATGATGATGTCTCCTCTTTTTAAAGAGGAGACACCTCTTACAATTACAGTAGAGCAAATCTATGTTTATCCCAATTCTGTTCTTCTTTCTTAAAACAGGGCTATTATGTTCTTCCATAAAAAGATATTGTTACAACAGATACAAAAAGAGTACTATCTTCAGAATAGTCCGTGTAACCACGTCTTCATGCTGTTGCCATTGTTCCACAAAATGCTCTTCCAGAATCGCAAATTACGAATAGTGGCGGAATTTGCGTGCCTGCTGGCTGTTTCAGCAACGGAGTCGACTGTTTCAGCAACGAAGTTTGACTGTTTCAGCAACGGCGGATTGTTCCAGCACAGCACATAGTTTATCTACGATCTTTTAGACTTATGTTAGCAACAATCTACTTCGAGTAATGATGAAATATAAGAGTAATATGGAATTATATGTAAACAGATTAAATATATAATAAAGAAGAGGATTTTATATACCTTTGGATAAAGTGAATGAAAATGATGATGGAATCCTTTTTAAACAAGGTTATAAAGGTAAGGTGGTGTCAAAATATATAGTAAAAATGATACATAGTGAGGTCCTAACAGTAAGTAGTGAAACTTTTGTCTTTTGCAATTTTCTTGGCATCTTCTTGCCTCATTCTCCTTGTTTTCACACTACTACTGGGTTGAGAAATAGTGCTTGACTTAAATTTAGGGGTTTCGTCATCAACATCAACCATAAACTCTGTGCTTCCTTGTTTCTCCTGTTCATCTTCTTTGGTTTTGATTTGATTGGCAACTAAAAATCCTTCCCTTGTTATCCCTCTCTTCTAAAATTAAAATTCAATTATAATTTTGATCAAACCAGAATGATACAAGCTTCTATCTTCATTACCCTTTTTTTCTGAATGGTCTTTGACATTTTAGTCAAACTATGTAAAAGAAAATAGGGAAAACTGATAATGCATTGACCCTTTAAGTGCAGCAAGATTTTTATGTGATATAGGTATACTATGTTGTAACGCCCTTCACATGTGACAAATTTTTGAATAATTTATACGATTTCATCCCATGGGTGGATTAACCAACTTCTAGGAATACCCTTTTTCCAATTAACAGAAGAAACCTTTGACCTAGACATAAACTGAGTCCATGATTTTTCTCCAAATTTCTTGGTTTTGATTTACTTTTCCCCTTCTGGATTGATGTCCAATGACTGAGCTATTGTATCCTCTGAGATTTTGAAAGAGAAATTTCCTATCAAAGCTTTTTTTCCATTAAATGAAAATGAAAAATGTTTTGTAACTTCTTCATTGTTTCCATTGAATTTCTCTAGAAAAGACAACCAGTGTTTTTCCCTCAAAATCTTAACACAGTCTTCATGGTATTTTGAACTATCAAATTTCTTAGCTTCTGCTCTATTTTTCATTTAAAAAAGAATCTCTGTTCTAACCCCTTTTTTTATGCTCTATAAAATAAAAATTTAATCAGGGTTTTTCAACTTGTTACCTCTCTTCTCGCATTCCACTGAGCTAACCTGGCTAACTTCCTCAATTTTCTAAACTTACTTCTTCATATGTCTGAGCTGCTCTTCGAATTCTGGGCAGAAGTCAAGATTCTAGATAACCCCAACTACTATATCTTCTCCCTTTTCAACACTTATTATCTCAGCCTTCTTATTATTTAAAAAAAAAAACTCAGGGTCCGAACATCAACTGACTTTATGAACTCAGAGTTTTATGAAAAATCAAACCTTGATTTTGCTTGATGTCATAAGATGAAATTGCTATGATGATGGCGCAGAGAACAGAGTTTTACTGTCAAAGGCCGTAATTTTTTTTGTAGAGATGGGAGGTGTGTCCCAAAGATTTCAAATCATAGATACAGAGGAACAATAATGATTTGCAGAAGCATAATCATGGTAGCATAGTATGCAAATCATGTTGATAATGAAATCATGGAAGATACATTCATAAGAAGATTTGGGTTGGAAGATCATTTTTGTACTTCTGGCAGTTGGAATGAACGAAATCAATTGAGGACAGGAGTTTTAACAGATGTCTTCCAATTGGGTGGGTCTTTACATTGGGCATCTAATAAGGCTGCTACTTGTTGGTACTTTGTTGACAGAGGTCAATTTGAAAAAATGATGAGTTTATGAAAAGGTTTTAAGGGCGTAGGTAGGAATAAGCTAAGGTTTATAATGATGTTATATGTGATATGGAAATAAAAATGAATGCATAGAAATAGGCAGAGTGGTAATGAAGTGAGCATATAGGAATATTTACGAAGAATATGGGTATAAGGGTTATAAAAAGGCTTTTTGAAATTGATAATAAGCAATCATAATTATTATTTTTAACACTAAAATAATCTAGGAATTTTAAATGCTAAAAACAAAAAATTTTCAATACATTACACTTGTTGGCTGATAAAATTCTGACTTTTCTTGTACATGTGTGACTAGTCTGCTTGTCTTCTAAAACAGGTCCCTTTGATATTTAATATAACAGGTCCCTTAAAATCTGAAGAGTCATGTTTGTGGAGCTTCTTTTATCTTTGGTGTTGATGTAGCCTTGCTTAGAATTTTGATAGGCAACCTGATAGGCAACCTTTGAAAAATTGTTAAAGTAGCCTTGTGTACCTTTGATGCAGTCTTTGAACAGGTTCCTATGGTGTTTTGTAGTATTGATATAGCCTTTAAACAAGTCCCTCTGTATAATCATGTTGAAACAGGTCCTACTGCATATTTTTTTGCTTGAACAAGTCCCTTTATTGATTAGAACAAAACAACTCTTTTATTGAAATACTGAATTACTGAAACAAATTCCTTGAAAAACTGAAATTGAGGAGATGAGATAGGGAAAAAAACCACTATTTCTTCTCCCCCACTAAGTCTTTGACTTGACCTCAAGTCATTATTGAATTTTTGAAAAATAGGAAACAAATAGAACAATGAATTCTTACCAGCCAAATGATTGGTTTTACAGTAAGAATTCGGGTTTAGATTATGCCAGAGTCTGGTTTTCACATCTAAACCATTATTTTTTTTATTTTATCTTTTACTTTTATATTTTTATATTTTTTATTTTGTTTTTATATTTTTTTTACTTTTAGGAAATTGAAATGACTAAGGTAGAGATATCACAACTGAAGGCTGTGATATCTCAACCTCCTTTTGCTAAGATACAGTTCGAATAAAATCTTCTTTGCTGATGGGCTTATGATAGAGTTTCAACCTATGTCCATTGACAATAAAGGTGTTGCCTTCTCCACCAATTGTAGTAATTTTGACTGATCCATTTTCATATACTTGAACTATTTCATATGGTCCCATCCAATGTGTTGTGAATTTGGCTTTATGATCTCTGAATTTGGAGTCAAAGAGTAAAGCCCGGTCTCCTTCTTTAAACTCTTTCTTCTTTATGTGTGAATCATGTCACTGCTTCCTTTGTTTCTGCATTAGGATTGTTCTCTCCTCTGCTTGCTGCCTCATTTCATCTAACTGGTTCAATTGCATAATTCTCTCCTTTTGTGCTTCATTGAGATCAATGCCTAAATCTGCAGCCAGCTTATAAGTATGTATCTGGAATTCAATAGGAAGCATTACCTCTTTTCCATACACTAGTTGATATGGTGTAAATCCTGTAGTGTCTTTCCACGTGATTCTGTAAGCGCAGAGTGCATCTTTGAGCTTTTCCTCCCAATTCTTTTTGTTCATTTCTACTTTTTTAGTGATAATTCCTTCTAAAGTTTTATTTGTAGATTCCACTTGGCCATTGGCCTGTGGATGGTAAGGTGTACTTTTCCTGTGCTTGATTTTATATTTTTCTGTGATATCTTGAACCAGCCTTGAAGTAAACTGAGTACCTTGATCTGTGACTATTGTTTGCTCAACTTAGTGTTCCTAAATTGAGGTCATAAATTGTCAACCAGGGTTAGTAAACTGCTGAAGTGAGGTGCACTATATGTGCCTAGGTATCTTTTTCTCACTACGTTGTGTTTAATGTTTTTATGATGTTTTTGGTTTTGTGGTTTTATGTTAAGAAATAAAAGAGCTAAATGTTGAAAAAGAACAGTTGTTGGTCACACTAAAAACAGAGGAAAACCTATACTAAAGAACATAAAATGCAAAGTTTGATAATGACTCATAGCAAGGAAATAAATCACAACATGAACTCAATAACTCATAACATGAACTCATCCAATTCATTCATTATAAATATGTTGGAATAGCTTGAGAAAAGGACAATTTTAGTGCAAATGAGGTTCTCCTAAGTAAACAATCATCTTACAATATTACAAAGAATCTCATCCATGGCTAAAAGTTTATTGGAACACAATTGGAAAAGATTATTTGTAGCACAATAAGATTTCTACTCTGAATTAACTTATAATGCTAAGATTAATCCATTCTGTAGCTCAACTTGTCACTACTAAGCCTCATTTGAAAGTTAGAGATTTCCTAGAATAGTTTTTGGGAAAAGGCTTATTTGTGAAATTGCAAAAGATTGTAGAACAATCAAGGCCTTAAACTGATATCACTAATTCATGTCCATATGATGATGCATTAATGGAAAGTCAGAACAAGAGTAGTTTGTAAAAAATTAAGGCCGTGAAGTCTAATTTTAACAGTTAACACAACTTAAAGAACAATGGATAACACTGAACTAAAATGCAATTGATCAAACTTGAAACACAATGATCACAACTAAAATAGAATGCCATTAACCTAACTTGAAATACAGTGAACTGGAAATGAACTAGAATTCCACTAATATAAATTAAAATAAAGTGAACAAAGTTGAACTAGAGTGCCATTATCAAACTTGAAATATAGTGACAGAATTAAACTAGAGTGACATCTACCTCCGGAGTATTTCAACTGGACTAAAATGCAACTAATTCTATGAAATACTACAGCCCTATCTCGTTCAATATGAGTGATATTTTGGAATAGTTTGTAAAAAAAAGTCTGGATGTATCATTCAATGCAAATGAGCATAAAACATAAATTTCAACAAAACACAGTAAGCTCTGAAACACCACAGCTATGGCTCATCCGGAGTTAGGGATATTTTGGAAGAGATTAATAAGAACAAGACTAGCTGTAACAACTGATGTCATTGAGCACAAAAACATAAAGTTCAAGGAAATGCAACTAACTCCTAAAATACTACAGTTATATCCCATCCAATGTTAGTGGTATTTTGGAATAGTTTGTAAGGATAAGACTGAATATGGCATCCACTGCAAGTAAGTATAAAAATAAAAATTTCAGAAAATTGATTAAACTAGGAATGAAACAAGGCTAAGTTACTTATCTAAACCATATGAACAAACCTTCTCAGGTAGCAGGGACCCTCTACCACTGGATTAGCATGAAAATCTACTCAAGATTGACTTAGCTCTTGCAATAAAGTGATGCTTCTTTCATTAAAGGAGAAATTATTCAAAACGGAGTATTACTGTCTTCTGAGATCTAGGAATAAAACATAAATCTAGCTAACTGTTTCTCGGTCTCTCGAGCCATACTTATAACAAAATTACATAACTGTCTTTGAGATAAAACATGAATAATCGTCTTTCCCAACTAAAATCAAACTAGGACTCTGGTGGTGGCCTCGTACTATGATTAAGGACATATGTACAGTCCTTGTCCTATTAGAAGTCTATCTCCTAGTTTTGGTTTCCCACGTGCATAACCACCTGTATACTTGAGCTCAAACTTCCTGGAGAGCAAGAAATGACGGGGAAGTGATGTAGAATATGACCATATGAATTTTTCCTTGAGGTGACACCTGGAACCTGCATGAACATGAAGATAGGTGCGGAATAGGCGACTGGCTACAGAATGACTGCGTTTTGTAGCTGAGTCTAGTCAAAAATTACTACAACGACGAAAACAGGAAAAGATAGCAAGTTAGTCATTATATACATTCTTAAACTAATCCTAATCAATCCTATTGATCATTCAAGCCTTTAATTGATGAGGGACAAAGGAAATGAAGTGAAATGTGGTGGAAAAGGAGGACATCTTTGGGGCTCAACATACCCCCACTGCAAGGCTTTTCCATGTCCTCTTGCAACTAATCCATGTACTCTGAGACCTCTGCTAGGACATATAGGCCCCTTCTTCTACTTTTCCTGATATTCAATGGCCTCCTGGGCTTCCTTATGATCAACTTGAATCTCAAATTTGTAAGTGCCCTGCTTAATTTTTTGTTTTTCTTCTTCAAATTTTCATTGGCCTTGTGCAACTTTTTCATTTGTAGAGACGGAGTTGTATTCATATCACCTTTCAGCTTAACCTGCTCTCTTAAAATTTCATTCTCATTCTTGATATGGCTATTGAGCGCTTCTAACTCATATTTGTCTCTTCTTAGTACATCAATTGTAGATTTTGGTGGGCTAGGATTTCTGTCTCTACTTTCCGAAGATCTCTTCTCTAATGTCTCAACATAATTATAAATTTGTTGCTGTGCTGGGTCTATCTCTGGGGCTCCTTCATCAAGATCCTCCTTGTACTGGTACTCAGGTGATCTAGCAGTAGGTGTTTCTTCATCCTCAATGTTTATGATTCTCATTTTTCTAGCCTCTATTTTCTTCAATATACCTTTAAGTCTGTGGCTCCGTCTTGGTTGAGATGGTCCTTCACCTCTCTCTTTGGCATATTTTCTTATTATCCTCTCCTTCTTAAGCTGCTTCTTAATTTTAGCGAATTTCTCAAAAATCATCTCTTCACTGTCCTCTTGTATTGATTTACCAGTTTTAGTTTCAACATCTTTGGAAATTTCCCTTCTCGTGCTTCTTCTTATGGGTTTGCCTTCAGATGGATATTCCTTGGGTTCCTCAAAGTGATTCCTCACTAGAAACTCATCCCAATTATCTCCCACTTTTCTCAAATGATGTTCAATGAGGATTTTGACTAAACCATGGTGATACAAAGTGGTTTCTAGAAATTGAACCCTCTTTTGAACATTAGAGACCATTCTTTTCAGACTATGAAGTAGGAAAAAGGGCAAATTGATTTCTTCATCTAAGAAATGCATCATTAACCGAATATGATAAACATAGAGGGTACCAAATATTCCTTCACAAGTGATAATTTTTTGCAAAATGAGCAACATATTCCTCCATTTATTCTTCAGTGCCGAGCTAGGAATACCTTTCTTAAAAATGGAAACATCCATACCTGGTGTTTTGAGTATTTGCCTCCATGCCTCATTATGAAATTCCCTATTTTTGAACCAGCGTTCTCCTTGTCTGGGTAATTCTGTTGCTTCTGCAATGAAAGCCTCTGTAATAGTGAATTTAATATCTCCTATTTCGACCTCTGCTCCATTGAAGGACCGTGCAAATGTTTTGGTTACCTCTTTATGAAAACCATTAAATTTTTCCAAAAATTCTAACCACCCTGCCTTCTGTAGCATTTCTCTTATTTGTGGATAACCTTCCAAGTACTTGGTTGAAACGGGCTCAGATCTTACTATGAGACCCATAGCTTCCTTTCTCAACCTTCAAATTACTGCTCCTCTGCTCACGGTGAAAATGGTTGTTAAAGAGATGTTTTTAATCCAAAGATGTTTCCTCTGTTTTATAGACCGGAATGGCTAAGAATTGGCTACGGAAAGAAATGATATGGAGTGGTTATGAAATTAGTATAATGCGGTGAGGATGATTCACACAGATTAATGAGTTGAGAGCTATCACGGAAGAAAATACCGCGGAAACATTCTCGTGTAAATTTCAAAATCATCATTTATTGCTTCGGGCTAGTGACGTGACTGATTAGGTCACTTCAGCACTTAATCGTTAAGTTTTAAATGATGATTTGGAATGGTGGAGTGAAAGGGATTTTGTCCAAAGTTTTTATGATAGGTTTGATAGGCATGATCAACACGACTAATTAAAATAACTTTTTGAATCATACATGACTTAACTATGCTAAAACTTTCATGATCTGTCACCATAATAATTTCATAACTTTTACCTTTGCCTTTCCTTCGATTTTTTTTTTGTGGTTTTGATATGCCTTGTCCTCCTTTGAAAATCATTGATCTTCAGTCCTCATAACTCCCTTGATTTTTCTTGTTGTCTTGGACATGCAGGATCAATTTGCTACTAAATCAAGTGATTACTGGATAGTGCCTTCAGGATCTCTGGCTGCAGAATGTCTGACTGATTGCAGAATGTGCCTGTAGAAGTCTTGAAACATGGAATGGAATGGTTTGAAGCATGAATGGAATGTTGTATGAAATGAGTTAAAAATGGATAATAAAATATGGTGTAATGGAGTATGAGTGAATTGAATAATGGAATGAAATGAATCACAATTATGAAGTGAAGTGAAGTATGGAAGGTGACCTGCAGATTATGATTTGTATTATTCAATTGCAGAAAGAAATCAATATTAAAACTCTAAAATGGAAATGAGGTGGACCATGGAATGAAATGAATGAAGTATGGAATGACGTGGAGTATGGATGAATGGAATGAAATGGAGTATGGATGAATGGAATGAAATGAATCATAAGTGAAATATGGGTTTGCATTTATGATTTTATAATAGCTGTTTGTAGAAAAAGAAGAAATTTGAAAAGCTAAAGTGTCAGAAAGATTCTGATTTTCACTCTATCTTTTCTGTATAAACATGCTAATCAGTGATTATTTTTCATGTTTATACTTTATTTTATTATATATATATATTTTTTTATTTTTTTTAATTTTTTTTATGCTTTTGAATTCAGAAAATTCAACTAAGTTGATGAAGAAGAAAAATTCTTCTTCATTAACTTCACATCATTGTTTTCCTGAAATATCTTGACAAATTATTCTCTTGAAAGTGGCTGATGATACAGCTTCAATCTATGACCATTTACAAGAAAAGTGACCTCTTCTTCATCTATTGTCCTGATTTTTATTGCTCCATTGTCAAAAAATTTCACAATTTCATATGGTCCAAGCCAATGTGTTTGGAATTTACCTTGAAAATCTTTGAACTTTGAATCAAACAAGAGAGCCCAGTCACCTTCTTTGAACTTATTTTCCTTGATGTACTTGTCATGCCATCTAGTCCTTTGCTGTTGGACTATACTTGTTTTCTGAACTGCATCTTGTCTGATCTCATCCAATTCATTAATCTTCTCCAATCTGTGCTTTTGTGCCTCTGTTAGATCAAGTCCTAGCTGAACTGCCATTTTGAAAGTTTGAATCTGGAACTCTATGGGAAACAAAACTTGCTTTCCATAAACAATTTCATAAGGAGTATGGCCTGTTGTGCTTTTCCATGTAGTTCTATAGGCCCACAAGGCTTCAGGAAGCCTATCTACCCAATCTCTTCTATGCAAATGAACAGTCTTCGTTAGGATCCCTTCAATGACCTTATTAGTAGATTCCACTTGACCATTTTCTTGTGGATGATAGGGAGTAGATTTTATGTGTCTAATTTTGTACCTCTCCATCATTTGTTCCACTAGCTTTGATGTAAATTGAGCTCCTTGATCTGTAACAATTTCCCTTGGGACACCAAAACAAGTAAAAATATCCTCAAAAATAAAATTAACTACAGATGCTTCAGTAGCAGAAAGTAATGGCTTGGCCTCTACCCATTTGGTAACATAATCAGTGCAAACTAATATATATTTCTTTTGTCTTGATGGAGGACTAATAGGTCCTACAAAATCTAAAGCCCATTTTTCAAAAGGTTCAATATGTATCTGAGGCTGCAATGGCATCTCACCTGAAGGAGAAGGTTTCCCTACCCTTTGGCAACTGTCACACCTTTTGACATACTCTTTAGCATCTTTAAAAATGGATGGCCAATAATATCCTAATTGAAGGATCTTATAAGCTGTTCTTTTATCAACAAAGTGTCTGCCACAAGGTTCATCATGACATGCCTTGAGGATCTCAGGCATTTCATCTTCCCGAACACATGTCCTAATGATAAAATCTGGACCTGTTTTGTATAACTCATTAGCAATCCATGAATATTTTGCACTATCATAAATGATCTTCCTTTTGTCTCTTGCATTCATTATTGAAGGAAATTTCCCTGAAACTAAATAATTAGCAATGTCAGTAAACCAAGGAGTCTGAGTAGAAATTGCAAAAAGATATTCATCAGGGAATTGATCTTCAACTGAAGTATTGTCTTTGATGTTTTGGAGTCTAGATAAGAAATCAGCTACTGTGTTTTGTTTTCCAGGCCTATCTAGAATGGTAATGTTGAATTCCTGTAAAAGCAATAACCATCTTATGACTCTGCCGTTAGTAATTCATTTTTTCATTAGATATCTAATTGCAGAGTGATCTGTGTGAAAAAAAGTTTCATAGCCTTTTATATAGTGTCTAAATTTGTTTATGGCATGAACAACAGCTAAAACCTCTTTTTTAGTTACAGTATAGTTTAACTCTGAAGGAGTCAAATTTTTACTGGTATAGTAGATGGCATAAGGAATCAGGTATTTCTGTCCCAATACTACTCCTAGAGCTGTATTTGAGGCATCTGTTGAAATATGAAAACGTAACTTCCAGTTAGGTCGTCTTAAAATAGGTGTTTCAAAGATTTTTGTTTTCAGGGTCTCAAAGGCTAACTGGCAATTAGGATTCCACTTGAATTCACAGTCTTTGGTAAGTAATTTGAAAAGTGGAGATGCTGTCTTGGTGAAGTTTTCTATAAACCTTCAATAATATCCTGTAAATCCTAAAAAACTCCTAACATCTTTTTGACAACTTGGAATAGATAAGTTAGAGATGACTTCAACTTTTGACTCATCAACTCTAATCCCATCCCCTGAAATGTGATGTCCTAAAACAATTCCTTCAATAAACATCATAAAACACTTCTCATGACTTAGTGAAAGATTTGCTTCTTTACATCTCTTTAAGACTTTTTCCAAGTTTGCTAAGGCTTCTTCAAATGTGTTTCCATAAACTGTGAAATCATCCATATATACCTCTACACAATCATGTATTATATCTGAAAAGATTCCTAGTACTGCCCTTTGAAATGTTGCGGGTGCATTGCATAGTCCAAATGGCAATACTCGGTAAGCATAGGTACCCCAAGGACATGTAAATGTGGTTTTGTCTTGATCTTCAAGTGCTACTTGAATTTGGTTATAGCCACTAAACCCATCTAGAAATGAAAAGTACTTTTTTCCAGCTAATGTATCTATCACCTGATCTATGAAAGGTAAGGGAAAATGATCTTTAAGGGTAGTTTTGTTTAATTCTCGGTAGTCAATACATACCCTCCATTTACCATTTTTCTTTGGCACAATTACCAAAGGAGAAACCCACTGACTATCTGAAATGGGATAGATGAAGTTAACATTTAACAATTTCTGCAATTCTTCCTTAACAATCTCCCTAAGATTTGGATTCATCCGTCTTTGAGGTTGTCTAATTGGTTTACAATTTTCCTCTATGTAGATGTGATGAGCGCAAGTCTTGGGGCTTATCCCTTTCATATCAGTGTACTCCCATGCATATGCAGAATAATGTCTCTGTAAAATCTTGACTAGCTCTTCTTGTTGAGATTTCTCTAAGTTCTTGCTTATGTTTAAGGTTTTTCCTGGAAATATCTCAATTGTAGAGCTGCCGAATTTATCCATGGAATAAAGAGACATCTGCCTTGATGATAAAAACTCAATGTTGGATTCTTCTTGAAATTGTTCATGCTTATATTCTGAAGAGGATTCAAAGTTTTCTAAGGTATTCAAAATCTGGCTATCTTCACTAATTTCTGAAATTGTGAAGAGAGCTTGTAAGTCTTCTTCATCCTCTATCCATTGAGTATCATCTAATTCTGTAATTGTTCTTGCTGGAGGATACAAGGTAAATTTCTTGGTTGAACTACCATCAGAGATGTACATATCACCAGATATACAACTAATGAAAGCATCAGCTGTAGCTAACCAAGGTCTTCCTAATATAATAGGATGCCCTCCTAGATTATTCTTAGGAGTTAGGATCATAAAATCCACAAGATATTCCCAAGAATCTAGGGACACTGGAATGTCTTCTATTACCCCATCAGGTTTGATCACAGATCTGTCTGCTAATTGTAATAATGTGGGTGTAAAAAGAAGATTAGGAAGTTTCAGTTTATCCATGATTTGTCTACTCATAATATTGATTGCTGCTCCTAAATCAATGAGTGTGTTTTGGATTTCAATTCCATTGATGTGAATTTTAACAAATGGATTTCCTGGGTCTAGATACTTTGGAATAACAATCTTACCCATCATGATATCTGCTATTTTTCCTGCCAGTTGAATTTTTTTTATCTCTCTTATTCTTTTTCTTGTTTTCTTCATGCTCAACTCCTTTATTGTCTTTGCTAAGATTGGAATTTCCTTGATGGCTTGCAATAATGGGATCTTAATACAAACATTTTTCAGCTCATCTAGGAAATCATAATTAGGCACCATAATTTGTTTTTCTACACCCCTATCAATTTGTAATATTTCTGGGAAGGGAGGTGTAGAAGTGGATGTTGATGGATGCTCTAATATAGGAGTTGAAATTATTGGTTCTTTTTGTTTTGATTTTTCAATATTTGAGTCTTGGAAAGTTGTGTTCTCTTCAAGAATTTTATTTACCCGTAGAGAATCTTCCTCAGAATTGTCTTGCTCTTGTATGATTACAGAAGGTTTCCTCTTTTCAAGTATTCTTCCAGACCTAATTTGAACATCACTAAGGTCTAAAGGAGTGATCAAATAAGTTGGAAACTGTTGGCCTTCTATCATGTATGTGTTCTGAGGATTTTTATTGTTGGGGTTTGGTATGGGTTGGGCAGGAAACTGATTTGTTTTATGAGGAAATGGTAATGGAAGTGGCTGATTTTGATGTTGTGGATTTTGAGAATTTTGTTGAGGATTTTGTTGCGGGGGGAAATGTGGATATGGTGGATAGGATGGTGGATATTGGTAATACTGAGAGTATCTTCCATAGGAATTTTGTGCTCCTTGCGCCCAAGTTTGTGATTGATTTTGAAATTGGGGCCAAGGTTGCTGCCAAGAATTCCAATTTGGTGGGGGTTGATTATACAACTGATCATGAAATCCTTGTGTTTGAGGTCCTTGCCAAGGCCTCCTGGAGACAAAATTGAGAGATTCTGTGGAACTTGTAGGAGTTTCTTCTTGAAAGACAACTTTAAGACCAGGAAGTGAAGGAGAACTCTTGGTCTAATGCTTTTCTGAAAAAATTACACAAGTCTCTACAACTTTTGCATCCAAAGGGCACTCTCTCAAGGCATGTTTCTTTCTACATTTGGGACAAAAGATTGCCAAGGCATCAGATTCAGATTTTTTCTTGTTTTGTAACTTAAGGGTGTCTATTTGTTCACTAATACTCCCTAAGATATTAGATTTGAATTCATCAATCATATGTCCTATTTCTGCCCTACTTACTATCCCAGAAGCAGGCTTACTTGCCCTTGCAAGAGCAGGGTCTCTTGGTCCTTTTACAGTTTTAGATTTCCCTCTTGAAAGGTTGATACATAATTCATCTATTTCAGGTAATGTAAGCTGAGATATATCCCCTTTTCCCATCATGTTAAGGATATATAACCATTCATCCCTAATTGTCTTCAACAAGAGAGCTTTCAAGGTATCTTGGTCTAGGTTTTCCATTTTTGCTCTTTTAATGTTGTAGTTAAATCTCTCCAACAAATCTTCCAAATTTTCATCCTCTTTTTGTAGCATTTTAAACACTTCCTCCTTATGGTTGACTGGCATACAGTAATCCAAATACCTCTCTAGAAATGCTTTTTTCATGTCTTCCCATGTCCTAATAGAACTGTTGATCAAACTCATAAACCACTTCAATGCCGCTCCTTTCAATGTTGAAGGAAATAGTTTAAGTTTTTGAGCATCTTGTAAGTAGTCATAAGTTCTACATAGGACTTCAAATTCAAATAGGAAGGTTTCAGGATCTTCATTTTTAAGTCCATAAAAGTTTGGAAGGACAGAGGGTGAAATTTTTTTCATAGTTGCATTGGTTTCTTCATCTACTATAGGAAGCCCAAAAGAGCTTCCCATTTCTCTTCTACCTCTTCCTCTACCTCCTTCTCCTTCTACACCTCTGCCTCCTTCTCCTCTACCTCTACCTCTACCCCCTCCAAATACTGTGTGTTCTCCATTAAATACTCCTCCTACCCCTTCTTCTTCCATAGTTGATTCTTCTGTGGAAGTGGAAGAGTTTGTGCCTCTAGCAGGGATCCTTGAATCTTCTTTTAAGATAGGTTCAGTGGATGAAGTGGAAGGTCTTTCTAATGGAATATCTGATCTTAAGTCCTCTGAGAGTCTAGGATCAGTAAAGGATGGAATGTGGGTTTGAGTTGAAGATGTGCTGGCTCTTGGTCTTGGTGAAACAAGTGGTGTTCTAGGAATCACGATTCTGCTTCTTATGAATATACCCCTTGAGTCTCTTTCTATACGCATGTCATTGTTTTTGGGAGGTAAGAAACAAGGCTACCTAGTTACACTTCCTCGGCAATGGTGCCAAAATGTTTTCTCAACTTAGTGTTCCTAAATTGAGGTCATAAATTATCAACCAGGGTTAGTAAACTGCCGAAGTGAGGTGCACTATATGTGCCTAGGTATCTGTTTCTCACTACGTTGTGTTTAATGATTTTATGATGTTTTTGGTTTTGTGGTTTTGTGTTAAGAAGGAAAAGAACTAAATGTTGAAAAAGAACAGTTTTTGGTCACACTAAAAACAGAGCAAAACCTATACTAAACAACAAAAAATGCAAAGTTTGATAATGACTCATAGCAAGGAAATAAATCACAACATGAAATCAATAACTCATAACATGAACTCATCCAATTCATTCATTAGAAATATATTGGAATAGCTTGAGAAAATTACAAGTTTAGTGCAAATGAGGTTCTCCTAAGTAAACAATCATCTTACATTATTACAAAGAATCTCATCCATGGCTAAAATTTTATTGGAACACAATTGGAAAAGATTATTTTTAGCACAATAAGATTTCTACTCTGAATTAACTTGTAATGCTAAGATTATTCTATTCTGCAGCTCAACTTTTCACTACTAAGCCTCATTCAAAAGTTAGAGATTTTCTAGAATATTTTTTTGGAAAAGGCTTATTTGTGAAATTGCAAAAGATTGCAGAACAATCAAGGCCTTAAACTGATATCACTAATTCCTGTCCATATGATGATGCATTAATGGAATGTCAGAACAAGAGTAGTTTGTAAACAATGAAGGTTGTGAAGTCTAATTTTGACAGTTAAGACAACTTAAAGAACAATGGATAACACTGAACTAGAATGCAATTGATAAAACTTGAAACATAGTGATCACAACTAAACTAGAATGCCATTAACCTAACTTGAAATACAGTTAACTGGAACTGAACTAGAATGCCACTAATCTAACTTAAAATACAGTAAACAGAGTTGAACTAGAGTGCCATTATCAAACTTGAAATATAGTGACAGAATTAAACTAGAGTGACATCTACCTCCGGAGTATTTCAACTGGACTAAAATGCAACTAATTCTATGAAATACTACAACCCTATCTCATTCAATATGAGTGATATTTTGGAATA
Source organism: Pinus albicaulis (assembly GCA_034641835.2). NCBI lineage: Eukaryota > Viridiplantae > Streptophyta > Pinopsida > Pinales > Pinaceae > Pinus > Pinus albicaulis. The sequence goes on from CM076574.1 coordinate 984,396,207, forward strand.
GTTTGTAAAAACAAGTCTGGATGTATCATTCAATGCAAATGAGCATAAAACATAAAGTTCAACAAAACGCAGTAAGCTCTGAAACACCACAGCTATGTCTCATCAAGAGTTAGTGATATTTTGGAAGAGATTAATAAGAACAAGACTCGTTGTAACAACTGATGTAATTGAGCACAAAAACATAAAGTTCAAGGAAATGCAACTAAATCCTAAAATACTACAGTTATATCCCATCCAATGTTAGTGTTATTTTGGAATAGTTTGTAAGGATAAGACTGACTGTGGCATCCATTGCAAGTAAGTATAAAAAAACAAAGTTCAGAAAATTGATTAAACTAGGAATGAAACAAGACTAAGTTACTTATCTAAACCATATGAACAAAGCTTCTCGGGTAGCAGGGGCCCTCTACCACCGGATTAGCACGGAAATCTACTCAAGATTGACTCAGCTCTTGCAATAAAGTGATGATTCTTTCATTAAAGGAGAAATTCTTCAGAACAGAGTATTACGGTCTTTTGAGATCTAGCAATAAAACATAAATCTAGCTAACTATTTCTCGGTCTCCTGAGCCATACTTATAACAAAATTATATAACTGTATTTGAGATAAAACATGAATAATTTTCTTTCCCAACTAAAATCAAACTAGGACTTTGGTGGTGGCCTCGTACTATGATTAAGGAAATCTGTGTAGTTCTTGTCCTATTAGAAGTCTATCTTCTATTTTTGGTTTCCCACGTGCATAACCACCTGTAGACTTGAGCTCAAACTTCGTGGAAAGAAAGAAATGATGGGGAAGTGATGTGGAATATGGCCATATGCGTTTTTCCTTGAGGTGACACCTGGAACCTGCGTGAACATGAATATAGCTGCGGAATAGGCGACTGGCTACAGAATGACTGCATTCTGTAGCCGAGTCTAGTCAAAAATTACTACAACAACGAAATCATGAAAACATAACAAGTTAGCCATTATATACATTCTTAAATTAATCCTAATCAATCTTATTGATCATTAAAGTCTGTAATTGATGAGGGACAAAGGAAATGAAGTGAAATGTGGTGGAAAAGAAGGACATATTTGGGGCTCAACAACTATCTCTCTGGGTACTCCATACCTTACAAAACATTGTTCAAAAAGGAAGTTTACCACTGTTTGTTCAGTTTCCCAAACAAGTGCTTTTCCTTCAGCGCATTTTGTCACGTAGTAAGTACATACTAATATGTAATTTTTTCCCTTTGAAGGTGGATTGATGGGTCCCATGAAATCTAGAGCCAATTTTTCAAATGGCTCTAAATGTACTTGGGACTGAAGTGGCATTTCATCTGAAGTTGTTGGTCTACCAATTCTTTGACAACTGTCACAACTTTTCACATACTTCTTGGAATCCTTAAAAATTGATGGCCAATAGTAGCAAAGACTGAGGATCTTGAATGTTGTCCTTTTTGCTGCAAAATGCCCACCACAGGGTTCATCATGACAAGATTTTAAAATATCAATTATTTCATCATTTCTTACACATCTTCTAATAATCATATCATATCCAGTGTAAAATAAATCTCCATTAACCCATGAATATCTAGCGCTTTGTTTGATGAGTCTCTTCTTCTCCTTTGTAGTAAAATATAGAGGTGTCTTTCTTGTGGAGAAATAATTAGCTAAGTCAGCATACCATGTATCTAATACTGAAATTGTAAATAAATTTTCATTTGGAAAAGAATCTTCAAGTGGAATAACCTCCCCTGAATTTTTGAGTCTAGAAAGAAAATCTGCCACCTGGTTCTCTTTACCTGGTCTATCTAACACTGTAATATTAAATTCCTGTAGTAATAACAACCATCTAGTAACTCTGCCATTAGTGATTGGTTTGTTCATTAGATACTTAATTGCAGAGTGGTCAGTATGCACAAAAAACTCATAACTGGTTATATAATGTCGGAATTTATTCACAGCATGAATGATTGCAAGCATTTCTTTTTCAGTGACTGTGTAGTTTAATTCTGAAAGTGTCAGATTTTTACTAATAAAATAGATGGAATAATTCAAAGACTCTTCTTTTTGGCCTAATGAGGCACCTACTGTAGCATCAGATGCATCTGTAAAGATGTGAAAGGGTAGGGTCCAATTAGGTCCTTTTAAAACTGGTGTGGTTGATAACTTTTCTTTGAGTGTTTCAAAACCTTTCTGACAATTTTCATTCCAGTTGAAAGGTATATCTTTTGCTAGAAGCTTAAAGAGAGGTAAATCTATTTTACTAAAATGTTCAATAAACCTTCTATAATAGCTTGCATACCCAAGAAAGCTTCTTACCTCTTTTTGATTCTTCGGAATTGGCAAATTGATGATGATTTGGATTTTTGATGGATCTACTTTAATGCCTTCAGAAGAAATATAATTACCCAATACTACCCCTTCATTTAGCATCATAAAACACTTTTCATTGCTTAGGGATAGATTAGCTTCAATAAATCTCTTCAAAACTTTCTCAAGATTTTCTAATGAATGCTCAAATGAATTACCATACACTGAAAAATCATCCATATAAACTTCAACACACTCATGAACTAAATCAACAAAAATAGCTAATACAGCTCTTTGGAATGTAACTGGAGCATTACAAAGTTAAAATGGTAAAAAATTATAGGCATAAGTGCCCCAGGGACAAGTAAAAGTGGTTTTGTCCTGGTCCTCTAAGGCTATCCTAATCTGGTTATAGCCACTGAAACCATGAAGAAAAGAAAATGATGATTTCCCAGCTAATGTTTCCAAAATTTGGTCAATAAATGGTAGTGGGAAATAATATTTGAGGGTTGCTTTGTTAAATTGTCTGTAGTCAACAAAAATCCTCCACTTACTATTTTTCTTGGGCACTACTACCAATGGAGATACCCATTGACTGTCAGAGATGGGATAAATAAAATTGAGTTTCAATAGTTTTTGTAATTCATCTCTAACAATATCCTGAAGAATGGGATTCATTCTTCTCTGTGGTTGCCTCACTAGTTTTATATTACTATCTGTGTAAATATGGTGAGTGCATGTTTCAGGATGGATTCCCTGCATATCGATGTAGTCCCAAGTAAATTCTTTTTGATATTTTCTCAATAATTGAATCAATTTTTCTTCCTGAGATAAGTCTAGGTGAGTGCTAATATTCAATGTTTTTCCTGGACTGATCTCTATGGTCTTACTTTGTGTGTTTGTGATAGATTGAATGGGAAAAATGTTTTCAAATAATGTTTACAAAGAATGAATGGTACATGTTTCTTAAAAACTTTGTGCTAAAAGTTGATCTGCAGCATTGTATTGTTCATTTCTTAATTCTTCAGAAATATCGGGTTGAGAAAGGAAAAATTCTACCAAATCATCATTATTATGTTCTTGAAAATCATAGATTTTATTGATGCTGAAAACATATTGAAGTTCTTCTTTATCATTGTATTTGTCATCGAGAAATAAGTTGTTTGCTACTGTTGGTGATTATGCTGATGGGTACAGAGTGAGTTGTTTCCTTTCAGTTCCTCGTGAAATAATCATATTACCTGATCTACACCCTATGAATGCATCAACAGTTGCTAACCATGGTCTACCAAGAATGATAGGGTGTCCTCCTAAATTAGATTTTGGTTGAAGAACTAAAAATTCAACTGGATACTCCCAAGAGTCCAGTGAAACAATTATTTCCTCCAAAATCCCTTCAGGAATCACTCTCGACCTATCAGCTAGTTCTAAGACAATTAGTGTGTATTTCAAGTTTGTGAGTTGCAGTGTTTTCATTTTTTCAAGGGTCATCACATTTATTGCAGCCCCAAGGTCAATTAAAGTGTTTGGAATAGGTATGTTGTTAATGATTGTAGTGACTCTGGGAATACCAGGATCAACATACTTTTCCATTGAAATGGTGTTTGCCATAAGGCCAGCTAGATGTCCAATAACATGAATAGTTTGTGGGTCAAGTCTTTTCTTTGTAGGCTTCTTTAGACATAGTTCTTCGATTTCTTTAGTATATATCGGAATTTATTTTATGGCTTGAAGTAGTGGAATTTTTATATAGACATTATTTAGCTCATATAAAACATTAAACTGTGGTAAAGACATGGGAAGCTTTTCTTTGATGAATATTTCTGGAAAAGGTAGTGGATGAATTGGTTGCATTTGTTTATTTTGGATGTCATCATTTTGTTTCTTTTGAGTTGGAGTTTCATCTTCATTTTCTTTGTTTTTTTTTTTTCAGCTACTGGAGGTTCTTTTTGAAGTATCCTACCAAACCTAAGCTCGATATTTTGTAAAGGTAGAGTGGGATAAGATGGTCCCTCTTCTAGACTGTAAGCTGGTCTATATGCTATATTATTTGGATTGGGTACAGGTTGAGCAGGAATATGAGTAGGTCTAGGAGGTTGGTTAGATGGAAGTTGTAATTGAGGTGGATTTATTGGTGGAGGAGCATGCAATGTTTGTTGAGTGTTTTAAGGTCGATGGACAACTTGCTGCTGAAGATATTTTTGATATGTTTGAGGATAATTTTGGTATGGTTGAGGATATTGTTGGTATGGTTGAGAGTATTGATGAAATGGTTTCCATTGTTTTTGTGGGTAAGTTTGGTGTTGTCATGGCATGGGAACATTCCAAGAATTCTGAACATACAACTGATCTTGTGCAAGAAATTGCAAATTTTGGTTTGGAAACATACCTGGAGGTGGAGGTATTGGTTGCCATGGTCTCTTAGCACCCATGAGATATACATTCTCCATATCTCCGTTGGCTTCCAAATTACAATTCTACAAAATCTTTATTTTAGAGCAATGAAATATATCATGATTTTCAGTGCAAAAGGCACAGACGTGAACATTTTGAACATTTTCTAAAGGGCAGTCTTTCAAAGCATGTTTCTTCCGCCATTTTGGGCAAAATACAACCATTAATTGGTCTTCGTATTCCTGTCTTTTCTTTGCTTTCAAAGTGTCAATTTGATTTCCTAAGGCACTTAATAGGTCTGTTTTGAATTCTTCTAATAAATTTCCTATTTTAGCCCTTGTGACACTAGCTGAAGCAGATTTTGTGGCTTTGGATGATATGGTTCTTTTTCCGTTTCTAGCTTTGCTCCTAGAATATTTTTCATATAAATCAGAAATCTCATCGAAAGGCAAGGTGGAAATATCACCTTTTCCCATAAAATTAAGATCATCTAAGTATTCCTCTCGAATTCCCTTCAAAAATATTGTTTGGATCAGATCAAGAGACATGGTTCTATGTTTTGATTTTTGTAGATTGTAAACAAATCGTTCCAAATATTCCTCTAAGCCCTCATCCTCTTGTTGATTCATTCTAAAGATATCATCTTTAGAATCTCTTGATCTACAATAAGGTTGGTATTTCTTTAAGAATATTTTTCCCATGCCATCACAATCATTTATTGCATGTTCACCAAGTCCCATGAACCACCTTAATGTCGATGCTTTTAGTGTTGTTGGTAAGAGTCTAAGCCTATGGGCATCATCTGTGCAACCATATGTTCGGCATACTATGTCAAATTCAAACAAGAATGAATCTGGATCTTCTGAAGCCATGCCATAAAAGTTTGGTAGCACAGATGGAGGTATGTTTTTCATTTTTATTTCCTCATCATTTTTTTCTCTTGGTTCTTGAATAGGAAATTTAAAGGTTGACTCTTCTTCTTCTCTTCTATCTTGATCTTGCCTTTGTTTCAGTTCAGCCTCTCTTTGCCTTCTTCTTTCCTCTTGCTATCTCTCATATTCTCTAAGTTGTTCAGGAGTGGGTCCTCTTGCTGATCCTCCTCCTTCCTCATTCATTTTGATAGGTTCTTCTGTTGATTTAATTTCTTGTTCAGTGTCACTTGTTTCAAAGAAAGGTTGTTTTGGTGATTTTTCTCCTTCTTGAGATTTTTCAAAATAAATAGGTTTGAGGAGAGATTGTTGGGTTGTTTTGCTACTTTCTCTTGTTATAGAGGATTCAGGGAGATGTTTCTTCTTTGCTTCGTATGCCAATAAAATTTTTCTCTCTACTAGTGTGAGTCTCTGCCCTAATTTTTTTTTGTCCTATAATTCTTGTACAGTGACTTTCCCAGCTGGATTTGTGTGTTCAATCCTCTCTAAAGGGTCTGCTCCTAGTGGTGGATTAGTTCTTGGATGGGGGGTTTTCATGAATCTACCTTTATCATCTCTAGGTCTACACATAAGTAACCATGACTTCTAAAATGTTGAATTAAAATTAAATCTGTGTTTTTGTTTGTTTTTTATTTGTTTTTTTTTATTTTATTTGTTTGTTTGTTTTTTTTTCTATAAATCCTCTAGTTGTGCCACCCTGGAAATGGCGCCAAAAATGTATAGACCAATCTAGGGTTTTAGATTAGGCTCAATTTATTGTCAACCAAGGTAGGTAATCTTAGAGGCACTTGTCTAATGTTTATAGACCTAAAAGGATATGTTTTATTTGCTTAGGTAAATGTTTATTGTGATAGGCTCCAGCACTCTTTTACAAGATATTGGAATGTGGTTCCTTTCACATTTTAAACACTTATGTAACTAAATCTGATCTACTATTCTAAAAACAGAGTGCTACTAATCTGAGTTTTAAATCCTCTTACAAGGTTATAGTTCACAAAAACTCTTTCAAAGTAACACACTAAAGCATACTAAAAATCAAATTCATTAAAACAGAGATCACAAAAATGATTTGAGATTCAATACTCAATTAAACCTCTTACAAGGAATATTCATTAATCTTGCAATCGAATTCTCAAATTACTACTATGAATCATGAAATATAAATGATGAATAAAATCACAAGAACTTCAAAATCGATGAACTCAAAAGCATGAAAATGAAATAAAATACTAATCAGATCTGAATACTAAATCTAACGGAAATGTAAAGAAAGTGTACCAACTTCACATGGGGGCCCTTCCACGCTTTGAAGGCACACTTGGAAAAATTTAATTGATGAGAACGCTAACTCAAAAACACCATAAATGATGAAATTATATCTTTGATTAAGATCTGGGAATGAGTTACATTAAAAACAGAGTTTTGAAGCACCGATAGAGTCTTAAGTCTTCTCTTACATTCAATATTATCACTAAAATCATTAGTCTATTACATGCTTCCATTCTCTTATTTATCAAAATTACAATCAAAAGAGGCTATTTTCGTTCCTCCTAATCCTAACTGATCTCCAAAATAGATCGAATTAGTTTAGAGTTCCTAATCATACGCAAAATATCAAGCTCATTCATTATGACTTCAGATTTTTCTGCTAGATTGGCTGGGTTTGACCAGCGTTGACCGGCTATTCAGGAGCTTCAAATCTGATACTGGATGGATTTTTCATCATGTGTGTACATCCTAGATCACTTCCTTATCCTTCGTTTTTATCTACCTGCTATGCCACGTGTCAGAACATAAACCATTTACAAGAAGTTATCAAATCCTGTAATTTTCTTGAAATTTTTCAATTTTTAACACAAAAATTCCATAAATTAAATTTAATATAAAATAAAAATTATAATGCTACATTAATCAATTTCAATAAACTATAAGGGATTTATGGAAGAGAATGGTGGATAAATGATAGAATTTTAGAAGAAAAAGATAGCCATAAAATAATACCAACATGCACCATAATAATGATTATTGTATGTAGTAGAAAGAGTTCCATAGAACTTATTTACAAGTGCAGGGCATAAATTTAATGTGCTATCTATGTAAATTCCCTCAGTTGTATGCAATACAAGGTATGGATTCCTTTTTTAAAACCCAAACCACCATTATTTAATAGGAAAACCATATTTGAATGGGTTTGGCCTCCCTTGACATATTTGAGCAACTGTGGATTTGAGTTATATCAACTCTATCCCATGTCGCAATTGGGACATATCCTTACACCACTCAACCAACTTAGCCTCCTCCTCCTCAGTCATAACTATAAAAATCCTTCTATTCTTTATATGAGTGAGCCCATTTATCCAATAATGTATTGATGAGTGAGGAATACCATGTTTTTTTTTTGCAGATACTGAAACTGAATATCCATTAAAATCCATGTCTTTAATTGCAACTAGCATGTCTTATTTTTTCCAACCTCATATAGCGTTGATGTTTTTAGTTGAACTTACACCTTATACTGTGGTTGATGGTGGCTCTATGGATGATGGTGTGACATCATCAGCTTATTTCGCATGGTCATCCTTAATAACAATTGTTGGGAGTAGTGTTTACATTCACATCATGTGTCCTATCCTCATATGAAGAAGGGAATCATAGTTGGAAACCTCTGGTAATTCAACTACCACTTCTCCTTGTACGAGCAACATAAATAACTCTTGCCATAGATGCAACTACCTGCATAATTATTGCATGACTTTTTTTAAGAATAATTGAAATTATGCTTTCATACAAGCTAATAGTATTTTTTCTTTCTTACAAGAAATTAAGAACATGTATGTTAATAGCATCTTAACCTATTTTCATACATATGAATTTTTTACAATATCCGTTAAAAAACAAATCTGCAGAAGGAATTTGTTGTATGTCTTCAGATAAATCCGTGATTATTTTTTTGATAACTTGTTTTTAGACTTAAAATACCATGATCGCATTTGCACTTGGAAAAATACCATCAGTGTGTTGAAATTAGCCTATAATTAGTTGTATGTCTTCAATTACATCAATATATGTTTTATATAAAATGTTTTATGCATCACATGAGGAATTTGAACTAAAAATAGTGACACCTATTTCCTTTTCTTGTTAAGATGTTGATTTGGTCTACTTATTTTTTACAAAATGTTGTTTGACTTAAACTTTTTAGCCTCATGTTTGTCAATATTTTTATTCGTAACCATCACAATCTCTAGGTTCGTTAGTCTTTTTGTGGCAACGGAGTACAAAATAACACCTCCTTAACATTTGGTTGTTCCCTACAAAGGATAAAAAGTATATTTGGTGTTATTAGTGGACATAATTTAAAAAAAAAACATTGCAAATAGTGAAAATAATGCATCTACAAACATAAACTTAAAAAAAAAATACAGATACAAAATAATTCTCAATGGAGAAACAAGTAAACACAATAATGGAAAAAGACTCACTTTATTGACTGTTGACAGTACAAGAATACAATAGAATAGTAAAAACACTTGAAAAGGATCCTTTGAGCTATAGTGCTCAAATTCATTTGCAAGTAGGTCCCTTTCCTCAGTCTCTTTGCAAGATTCTCCTCTTTCTCAGAAGAAATGTGAAGGTGCTCTCCAATGGTGGAATTTTATACTTTCACTAAGATGTTGGATTTCTAAGAAGAAATATGGCCAACATACTAGTGCTCTCACTTCCTCCACTTCAACAACGAAATGTAGTGTTTCTTTGATAGAAAATTTCCCAGCATAACAATGTCTCATGTTTTTCTTCTCCCATGGTTTGTTTCTATAGAAAATTTTGAACCCATATTTCGTCTCTTGGTTCAATAGTGGTAGTGACTCAAGAGTAGGACAAGATGATTCCATTAAGTGATGCATATATTTAGGGTGACTCCAATTCGAATTTCTTTGACTGGAAATGTTAGAGAATATTCTCCCCAAGTGTGGAAAGTGGTCCCTAACTATTGGTTTCACACTTTTCTTTGATCACATGGATTTTTAAGGAAAATCCATGAAACCACGCATTTAACCTTCTCTTATGGTGCGCAGTATAAATTTTCCTTCAAAAAACTTAGAATAAGTTTAATTTTTTTTTATTTCCATAGTTTCTTCAACTCAAAGATATTTATTTGTACTTTTTACTAGATAACCTTAAGTGTCTTTTATACTGTACAATTTTCTGGTGTTAAAAATTGCCTCTAGTGTATGAGATTAGGAGAAAGCATATGACCGAAATACAACACGTTTTTATGTTCTAACTGAGAGTCTATGTAACATATTTGAGAGAGAGAGAGAGAGAGAGAGAGAGAGAGAGAGAGAATACATTGTCCTGAATATGAGTGGAGGGACCCCCTGAATGAGGAGAAATGGAAACCATGCTCTGTAGGAAACCATAGTGATAGATAAAATGTCTTTATATGAGGCTGGCATGTCCCATGCTTTTTATCATGAATGGTTAATAAAATCTGACAGATATTGGTTCTATCAATGGACACTATAGTAGGTGACATGCTGATGATTGGTGATGATAACTGTTGATTCCCTCAAGGGAATTTTTTCTTTTAACAAATCGACTAAATCCAGTGCCCCCATGTATTGTCTAGGTGAAGCACTTTATGAATGAGGTTCTTATGTATGCATGGGTCTTTGATTTTAGGAACCTCCCTTGAATTGTGGCATAAGAATTGATGAATGAGGTGCTTATTGATGTGCAAGTATTTGACTAAATGGTAGAGTTGTAGAATTTATGATGTATGATACCACCTTGACATGAAAAATGGTGTTGATTTCAAATGTTAGAGGGAACAATGACATTAATGGGAAATTTTGATTCCAATTGTGCCACTTGAGGATGTTTCTTAAATGGGGAACCTATCCAAGGCACTACCTCAATCCTGGAATATGAGTGGTGAAGTCGACAGTAAATAATCATCATCTGTCAAAGAAGTGTTGATATAGGGGATCAAGATTTCTAGTGAAGTAGATTGTAACATGGTGGGTTAATATGGAATGATAACGAGAGCTCGCTATTGTAATGGTTATGGAAAATTGGCCCGAGGTCGGCGTAGTAATGCGAGTGGCAACATTCAGAACAATTTCTGATAGGGGTAGCACTAGAGTTGGTAAGACATCTAGGGTATATGTAAGTATGCTCTTGACTCACATGATCTAGATTGGTGGAAGATGCGTGAGCCCCAACCAAGGGTAACGAGAAAGTGTCGCCAAATATAAGACATAAAATATGGGTGAGATTATTTTTCCTAAAAAATATTTGTACATTTTCCAAAAGAATGTAAAGTTGGTTTGGATGTACAAACACGGAGATAGGTGCCCCAAAAAACACATTGGATTGAATAATGATGCACAAATAGTATCTTTTTCTTAGGGTGGGGGACCCTCTGGTTGGTCTTGGTGTGGGGTTGATGAGGTGGATGAAGTGATGCAAATGGACTATGTAAGTGGTGATGTGATAGTCCAGATGTGGAGAACGGTAGTGCGTCTTACTTGATCTAATGTATAATATCAGGGGTGGCCTAGGAAAGGGTTTTAATGAGAGATGAGTGAAAAAGAATGAGTTTTATCTTCAAGGTGTATAATTGAAGTAGTTCTCGGGCCTGCATGGGTGGTCACAGATACAGATAATGAATGGGCATCTATGAATATGAAGGGAGCCATGAGTCGGAAGGCTCTTTCAACCAACATGGATTTTTATCATATGCAAGGCATGGTAATAAAAGTGGTCGAAATGATGCACCCTAGGGTGCACTTTGGAGAAACGATGTCAAGATATGAAAATCTTGAGAGGAAGCTTATCATGTTGAGTGGTGTATGATACCTAATCTTGTATTTTCCTATCAAGAAATTTTCTTGAAGCATGGTGTTTGTGATGTACCCACAATAACCATGGCCAATACCCCAAGTGAAATCATATTTTTTAAATATACAAATAATTTGTGATTGACTAAATGACATGAGTTAAAAAACAAGAGAAGGCACACTAGAAATGATTTCTTGGGCATGCGACGTGTCCAAAAATTAGTTTTGGTAATAACTAGAATAGAAAGCTCCATGATGAATTTGATGTGGTACTGATCCTTGTGTCTCCAATGGTTTTGAGAGAAAAGGTCCTCAGCTCCTGTAATGGGCTCCTGAAAATGGAAAAGAGGGTGATAAATATGGCCAAAGGGCCAAATAGCACTTCATTTTCACTCCTAAGCTTGGGAGACCAAAGCTTTATCCTACAAAATTTCTTTCCATTATTGTCATTAAGAGTACCAGGGGTGCGTGGGGGGGAGTTAGGTAGGATCTTGTACCCTAGCCTTTTCATTTTTGGTAGTTGTAGGATAGGTAGGTCGTATAGGGGTCCCCTATACAACCTTTAAGGGTTAATTTTTTAGGGCCACATGGGTGACTCAGCTGGAGTTGTGTAGTCACTATGTGAACCTCTAAGGCTCACAAAGTGATTCCACACAAAAGATCCCCTTAGTCGCATGATCAGTGTGACTGAGTCGCAATAATCCATGGTGATGCCCATCTAAGGGTTGTTGCGGGTTGGTCGCTTGACCATGCATGGGCTGCACATCTGTGTTTGGTATTATTCATTTTTCGAGATTCAGAAAAGAGATAAAATTTTACTTGAGGTATGTTCCATTTTTGAAAACATTTAATGAGGCGAAAAAAGAGATAAAATTCAACTCGTTTTCATCGAAAAAAGCATCAGTAGTGAAAAAGTTTTATTTTGCACGTAAAAATCAAACATCATAGATATCGAGGAAAAATGATAATATATTAATGAAATTTTTTCAAAAATCTATAAATAGACCAAAAAACAAAATCATTTTAACCTTTCCATTTTGAGAAGAGAATTTTCCCTCCAAATTTCAAATAAGTGGTGTGGCTAATCTAGGACACAATGCATCGATCCGTCAGCGTCAGGTAAAAGCTCTAATCTTATTTTTTTAATTTAATTATTTTCATTTGTAGTTTATTTTTAGAATTAGGGATTTTAAGAAGAGGAATTTAAAAAGTTAAAATCATTTGTGACCAATGTGATTTCAAGCTATCAGGGTCGTGATGGTCGCCTTTAGCCCATTAGGGAAGTGTGCCACCAGTGCCGAATTATTTTTGATAGAGCGTTAGCTGTGGGAAAGATTTTAAAATGAGAAAATCACCCAAATACAATGTTAGTTTCTCAAAATACTTCAATGAAATGTCCTAAAAATCCATTTGGACATTTTTTGCAGGTTCTTTTGTCGAATATGTTTGTCGAACACAAAGAACAAGGCCATGAGGTGGAATACCAACAATATTTGCAGGATCAAAATTGTGTCAATTTTTTGCATAATTGTGGATTGTTGAAATTCTTCCAAAAATTTGGTCTAAGAGCTCAAATGAAGCCTCTCCAATACTTAATCATTATCTGGGACGTGGAACAGCAATTTTTTTTCATCAGGGACCAAGAGTTAGAGCTGCATGTGATGGAAATCTATTTCATCACTCAACTATCCAGGATAGGGGAGAGGATCCAACTCTCTGGAGCTCACGCAAGGGGTGAGAGTACCAGCATGCTCATCCAAAGATATTGTCTTTAGGCACGGAAAACAAGAGTGGGAAGGTAGATATTTATTTCATCATAGTGCTTCCCCTGCGTACGATAGTACACTACATCACAAGAGTGGCAGGAGCCCAAGCATTGCATGAGGCATTGAAATCTCAGTTCTTGTGCGTGGTGGATTGGTTGGCCCCAACGATTTTCAACTAGTGTGAGGGGTTGCTAGCTAACATTAAGAGCTAGCTAACCAAGTGCGATACTTGGAGACTAAAACAGTTTGGGTATTGGTTAATCTTAGGCACCTTCTCTCTAGAGATAGTACCCCTATTCCACTATCAGTGGATAGAGATCCATGGTCTAGCCCCACATAATGCCCTGATAGGGATGGGGGAAACAGATGCATTTCCCCACAACCTTTTTCATTTGGTCATGGCACCAACTTATCATAGTTGAGGGTTATGCATATGCCAACATAGACTTCAGAGGAGATCCAGATCTTTCGATCCCACTAGGCACACAATGAACTCATGTAGATAATTTTTTTTTTTTAATTTTTACTTTTCAAATGTTTTTTTTTTATGTATTACAAAATGTAAACTTACGAACTTTTTACAGATAAGGGTTCTCATATATCTCCAGGCATGTCACCGATTGCACGGAGGGTAGCCCGTCCAATAGAGAATTCTCCTTATGAGGAAGGAACATATACACTAGTTGAGCCAGAGGAGAACCTGGTTGGCCTCAAAAGAGGCATTCTAGAGTATTCTACATTCGATGAGATTCCACTACGCTCTAAAGACATACAGTCGGATTTCCAGGCAGACTATGTCAATTATTCTAGTGAGTAATTCGAGTATTCACCTTCTACCATGACCACCATGTGTGCGGATATAAGCCCTATTTTTACATTTTCAACTGATATAGGCCTAGAGAGCCATTTTTATAACATAACACATATTTTTTGAGCTTTTGGATGTAACACACTTAGAAATCAATCTATATATATGCATGTTTCTACGACTACTTGTGTATCATAATGATGTCTTGATTCACATATTGCACAAATGTCTATCTAATAAATGTTTTTTCGAATGTATCTGTTATTGTATTTAAACGTTTTGGAATATGTTGATATGTGATAAAATCAAAATGTTTTTCCAATAATCTAACGCACAAATACATATGAAAAATTTGAGGATTGTGCATAGAATAATCCCATTCAGTTGTAACACAATGAGTTGTGAGTATAACTTAACAACCAAATCTCTAATCCCAAGATCAATGGCATCCGATAATAGTTCGATCATTGCACTATTTTTGACAATATTGATAGTTTTTTTACCCAAACAAATACCTTGTAAATTAATCAACTCACCATCAGGATCAAAGAGTGCCCATGTTGTAGAAGAGAGGTTCTGTGTCCTACAACAAGTTCCATCAGCAAAACCAACGTCATTATTCAAAGACATATGAAAACCAAGTGGAACACAAGGTGAGCAGAGGAAGCATGTTTGCAAGGCAAACAATCACATTAAAAATCAACTCAAAGCATAGTAATGAATAAAAAACTAATGTACACAGTGTCACACTTATGATTAAGCATAATATTTTTTAGATAGAGCCCATTTCGGGGCCTAGCCAAAGGATTTCCTTCATAATCAGCTATCTCATAGGCTTCACTCTCCAAAACATGTTGAATGATATAGGGCCCATTCCACATTGGCTCAAGCTTTCCTACTCCCAATTTATCATGGGCTTGGTCATAGATCAGGACCAAGTCACCTTCAGATAAAACACAGGGGTGAAGGATTTTTCATATTGAACCTTAAATCATCTTTTTTTGTGCTTCAAGAACTAAAGCAGCAAGCCTTTTGGTCTCGTTGAGACGCTCGGGGTACAACAAACATTCCTCTTTTGACGAAGTGCTAGGAAGGAGTTCGATAGCTAGCTTCAGGGAAGGAATATCACAAATGATCGGGAGTGTGGCCTTGCGACCGTACACCAATTGGAACAATGTAAATCCAGTGGAAGTATTAGCAGAGGTTAAATATGCCCACAAGGAGGAGAAAATAATGAGGTGCTAGTCTCGATTGTGCTTCCCAATGGTGCGTTGAAGCATAGTCACCAAGAATTTTTTGATAGTCTCAACCTGGCCATTAGCCCATGGTTAGTAAGCGGTGGATTTATCGTGACATAACCCTAACTGAGTAGAGATATATGTCATCATATCATTACAAAAATGAGTGACATGATTAGTGAAAATCGCTTTTGGGACACCAAACTGAGTGATGACATGATTGAATAAGAATTGTCAACGAAAATGATGATATAACCATGCCACCAAACCAAATGAGCATTACAGGTCATAAAATAAATGCCCCATTTTGTAAAAGGTCTGACAGTCACAACTGGGTGCAAGGATGAGGGTGGGGCACACTCTTTTCAAGATTATATCTAGAAATCATGGCATTTTTGTACTACAATAATGCAGTCTTTAAAAATAGATGACTAGAAAAAGCTTGCACGAAGGATATTTTGAGCAGTAGCATAACCAGACATGTGACCACTACAAGCCCCAGAGTGGTATTCATTGAGAGATTTCTCAATTTCCTTAAGAGTCAAACAGTGGTAGAGGACAGAGTCAATACCATTGCGACAGAGGGTGTCTCCAATAATATGGTAAGATTCAGACAGGTAGCAAATATGTCTTTTCTCAGAGTGCGATATCTCTAGCCAAAACATCTGGCTCTAGAGATATACATTGATTTCTACATACTATGGATCAAGAGTAATAATTAGAAATAGAGTCTCATCGGGGATGGACACATCAAGAGGGGTGGGATCATCTGTGGTGGGAATATCACAGATCAACTCAGCTAAGACCAAGTATTTGTTCAACTTAGCAGTAGTGTATTATAAGTCAAACTATTGAAGGATAACATTCCATTTAGAGTAATTTCCCCCAAGTAACTGACGTGTGAGAATGTAAGTTATGAGGTCGCAATCGGAAATCACCAAGGTTTTTTGTAGGAGAATGTAGTGATAGAAACATTGAACTTCATGGACAACAGCTAGCGCTAGTTTCTCTACCTGAGAATAACATGTCTTGGTATCAAAGATATTACATATCAAGAACCATGCTAAATTTTATTGACCATTGTCATCATCTTGAACTAGCACCATACCAATAATGTTGTTGATGGCAGCAAAATACAAGTAGTAGTCGTGGTGATAATTGGGAGGATGCAGCTGCGAAGCCGTGATGAGGGATTTTTTCAATGTGTCAAAAGAGATCTGAGAAATTTAATCCCAGAAGAACGGGATTCCCTTTTTCAATAAGCGCGTAAATCATTTGGCAAGCTCAGCATAATTTAGTATGAAACAACGAAGGAATTTGGCTTTCCCCTACAAAATTTTTAGTTGATTAACAAAAGAGGGAGGAGGAAAGTTGACAATTTCCTCGACTTTCAAAGGATCGATTCAAATTCCTTCTTGGACCCCATGAAACCTAGGAGCCAATAAAATTAAACACAGAAGACACACTTATGAAGATTTAACCTGATATTATAGTGTCTACATCGAAGGAGGATAGCTCTAAGGTATTCCAGGTTATCTTGACATTTCACAGAACGAGCAGAAAGGTTATCAAGATATGGCTGAACTATGTGCTTGATTTCATGAAAATCATAAAACATAGCTCGTTGGAAGGTGGCTTTGGCATTATTTAGGTCGAAAGGGAGCTTCTTATAGGAGATATTCCCACATGGACATATAAAAGAGGGTTTATTTTGATTAATTATAGCGATTTTAATTTGGTTATAGCCAGAGAAACCATCCATAAAGGAAAAAGTATCACTCCCGACACATTCATCAATGATCTAATCGATGAAAGAAGTGGGCTAATTTCCTTAGGACAAGGTCGTATGATACCAGGGTAATCAACAAAAACCCAAATGGTCCCTTTCTTCTTATTGACAGGAACAATATTCAAGACCCGATATTTCAATGTTATGGGGTAAATAAAACTAGCTTTAATAAGTTTCTCAACTTCACCCTTTTTAGTGGCAACCTTTCTCGGGTGCACAGGAGGAATCCATTGGTGAACGGGCTTCGAATCTGTATATGTGGGAATTTCATGCACAATGATATTGGTATCAATGCCCAGAATTTCTTCATATGACCACACGAAGACATCACTAACCTCCTGAAAATGTTTTGTATAGATCTTGATCTCATCGAGAGAAAAATATGCACTAATATGCACATTCTTGACAATCACTGGTTTGATGGAGATGTCAATCAGAGTGGTTGGAGTGATATTTCGCATGTTCCCTTTGGACAACACTTCATGAATCAAATTTGTATTCTGAAGTGGGTTAGTCAGTACTAGCGAAGCATGGAATTATATAAAGGCATAGATATCACCTAGGATTAGGAGAAATGAGGAACGATGATGTCCATCATCCCCTGGGTTTCTTCGAGAGACATTACCTCCATGATACTCTCATCGATGGGGAAAGTTTCATTCAAGGGATAATCAGAGTCCCAAGAACCAAACTGGGGAGACTACGCATAAGTGTCCAAAGAGGAAACCAAATAAGTGTTGGCTTCAGATGCAGCCTCAGAAGTTGTGAGAATAGCTTGATACATTTTCTCTACTGAGCTGAGAGGCATAACGTCACCA
Organism: Pinus albicaulis; assembly: GCA_034641835.2. NCBI lineage: Eukaryota > Viridiplantae > Streptophyta > Pinopsida > Pinales > Pinaceae > Pinus > Pinus albicaulis. Next base: position 984,414,093 of record CM076574.1, read on the forward strand.
AAAATCTGGAGCTAGTCTGGATTGATAATAATAAATGGATCGTGACTAGAATAAATCATACTGACGAAGGAAAAATTTGTAGGTGGAAGCATAAAAACTCCCATAAGATATTAGTCTTTGAATAGACCTGACCCATTGTTCTCATTAGGAGCAACCGTCTTCCCACCATACAAAATTTTGCGTGCTAAAGATTCAAAGGGAAAGAAATCCAACTAATAGACATTCATTATCTTCGCTTGATGAGGGAAACAGAGGATGCGAAAGATGGTGGATACCACACAAGCCATAGTGTTTTTTCAACTATCTCCGAGAAGGAGATTATAGTTTAAGTTGGCGTCTACCACTTTAACTTCCATGGTTACTGTTTTCCCCTCCAACAAGATGGGTAATTCCTTGAGAATACCGTATGGATGAGAACATCTACCATCGAAAGCTTCTAAGGTATGCAGGGACTAACTTAATGAGGGAGATATGATGGCTTTCCAGCATGCAACAGGCATGATGCAGGTCAAAGTGCTTTCATCAATGATAGTTCGATGAATATTCTTCCCCATAATGGTAACTTGAATCAGAAAAACTAACTGATATGGGAGGCGAGGAACGAAATTCTTGAGATTGAAAGTAATCAGACTAGAATTTGAAGGATCAATCCCTTCAATAGTCGAGAGTAGTTCCAATTGTCGTGATGGGCATGACTGAAGAACCTCCAAATCTGACATCGTCGAAGGAGCTTGAGCTAGATCTTCTAATATATTGTAGTTTTGTGATGCTCTCACATTAATATTGTAAGATGATATCTAAAGAACACCATTTGGGGATGGTCGGATGATGGATTCACTACTCAATCTCTCAGTTTGGTGAGGACCAGAGGTAGGAGGTGTGGAGGAGGAAGGGTGATCTCTAACTTTCGCTTACACAAGAGCCTTGGATGGATTGGGATAATATTTCATTCTTGTGGTGATGGCAATAGATTCCGTTCTAGCCATGAACACCTCAAAGCTTCTAGATGATTGAGCTTGATCTAATATTTGCATCTACCTAGAAGGAATCAGTTCTTTCAAAACAGTCGAAGTCCTAGCTGTGCCCTTCAGAAGACAGGAAACTTCAGCACATTGAGGAAAATCCTTGGTGTAATGATCGTCATCACATATCAGACAAGGGTATTTGGGCTTACATGTTGAATATTTTCCAACATATGACTTTTTTGAATCCTCTTTAGCGATTTTGGATTTAGACTTTCTTTTACCAATTTTATTACGCTTCGAGGATTTATCTACTGTGGTAGTCTGGACAACATTTACCTCTAAGGTTTTACAATGATTCTTCTACTTAAGGAAAGGAATATGGGGTGCAATGGAAACAATGGATTTATACTTTGAAGAATTTTTAGTTGCACTACTATCGATATGAGCCACTATCCCAATAACACCATCTACCGGAGGTGTAACAAGAGTCTAAGGTGATGCAGGATTAGTTGAAGGATGTGGTTCTTTAGGTAATAACTCATATAGAGTTCCAGAATCGGAATAAACCAAATCAAGGTATTGTGCTCTAGCAATGATCTCCTCTTCCATGACACACCCTCCCATTGCAAGGTCTTTTGAAATTTCAGGAAGGAATGATTTCTTAAACCATTTGGTCAACCTCTGATCAGGGATATCAAATTTGATGAGGAGAAAGTGATTTCATCATTTATGGATGTGATTCGAGATATGTGTAGTAGTTGACTGCATCAACGAGGTGAGAATATGGGTGCCGGTTTCGTACCAGACAAGCAATAGAAAATGACTGAGGAAGGCCATCGCCAACGAATTCAAATCAAATAACATTCCATGATGGAGCTCAATGTATCATTTGGCCATGGCATCGGTCAAAGTGCACTGGAAAAGACGAAGATAATAGATTCATAAACCCAAGAATTAGAGGAACACCATAAGCGGTATGTCATAACATGGGTTTGGGGGTCTTCCCCAAATTTTCCTTCGAACTTGGGACAATATCCTAGAATCTTGGTTGGAATTGGTGACCAATGTAGCTGATGTTGGATGGGCTCATTTGTGAGATTTGACACATCCGACAATTCCTAGGTAGCCATGAATATCAAGGTCAGATGATGAGGTGATAAGGGTCAAGGGTTCCAACCTTATTGATATGGATTATGACCTGGATATGCATATTTCTCCCATGGTTGATAAGGAACTTGTTGCAAATATTGTTGATAGGGACCTTACTGGGGTTGTTGATACGACCCCTGTGGGAAATGAGGCTGTGGATATTTCTGAACATAGGGTCCACGATAAGGTACCTGCTAAACATGAGGTCTAGTCTATGATCCTTTTTGAACATAAGGTCCAGCCTGAGGTCCTGGTTGGGCCTACTGCTACCGAGGAATTTGCTAATATGAAGAACTAGGTTGAGGCCCAGACTAGGGTTGCTGGTACAAATCTTGAGGAAATGGCTGGTACTGAGTACCAGACTGATGAGGGAAAGGACAAGATTAAACTAGAAGGATATTCGTACCAACTTTGGTGCAATAAGAAAAATTAGGATTAGTCGCACCATCACTCACCGAAGGTTGGAGTTGTTGGACGTACTGCTAAGATACGTTCAATTGAGGAGAATACTGGTATTATACATTCAGAATTTGAACATAAGGAATGTTAGGCTGTGGAACATATGAATATGCTACATTCAGTTGTTGAAGGGGCTATTGAACTTGAGATTATTGAACATGAAGTTTTCCTGCCCCAAGAATACACCCAAAACTACTTTTCCCCCCACTCAATAGGGGAGGTACATAGAGATGGTTAGACTTCCCCTGAGGCACTGACGAAACCATGGATTTAACACTCAATGGTGGGATTGTAGTAACTATAGATGGCGAATAAGAGATAGAGGATCTGAACGACATGGTCATTAGACCAATGGTGACCTTCGGTTGAACAACGGGTTGGGAAATAGTGGCCGCATTTAAGAAGTATGGGCCAGAATATGGAGGAATACCCGTTGAAAAAATGGGATCCATAAATAAGGCCCTACCATCGGAAGCTCCAAAAATTAGTTTTCCCAAAGAGGTATAATCATGCAGGAGCGTAGACGCAACATGACTAGACAATATGTCAGTTCCACTACCTAAATCGTGAGGTGTGGATCCAAACAACTCTCCCTCTGAGAAAAACACCAATGAAGAGGCCTCCGACATATAAGAGCCATAGGTTTCCTAGAGAGTGCTTTTTAGAGTGCTCACGAATGGAACATCGTTACCATTATTTGCCATTTTTCAGGAAATGACCGACAAAAGGTAGAGCCAGACGCTACCGGTGAAGCATAAAAATGGATTTTGGGTTGATCAAAAGCATTGTAAGGTTGATGAGGCGAGACTACAATTAGATCCAATAGTGGATTTTGAGGAAAGTTCTAGAACTGTGTAGATGGTTCAATGATTTTTGACTTAGATTCTTCTGATGTGGTCTAAGGAGAACCGTCAGGCGATGCTCGAGATGATATGGGTAGAACATTGATGACAATTTCAAGCTCTTTAACTCGTGCTTCGAGGGGTCCAATCGGAAAAAGAGGGAGCTTAGGAGGAGGTTCTTGATATCCATTAGAGGAGGGAGTCGGAAAATTCGATGATTCAACCATGATGACATTTCAAAAGAAGATAAAAAATTGAGGTGAAAAATCACAATTTACCAAGCAATAAAAAGATTGAGAACTACACGAGTGAGATGTTTTTATGGGAAGTTAATTTAACAATTAACAAAAAATTAAAAAATGGGTGTGCTAGGAATAAATGTTTACCAAGTATCCATGAAGTACAATATACACATTGGTGATCAAATGAAATAGAAATTACCAAGAACTTCATGTACAACAACCAATCTCCCAGAATGTTGTGTTCGGTGTATTACATCTACAAGGCGACCGACTCGGTTACCTATCGTAGGCTTGAAACCAAGTGGTGTCTTCCCATATATACCCAAAGGTATGTGGGAGTCTAGTCTCTAGTAGTGTTTTCTATTGTGTAACCATTCGATGAGAGCGCCCCAAATATACTTATCATACATGAATATACTTCCACACGTGGGACGAGATATTGTCCACAGGTTGTAACGCAAACCATTAGCAACAACTCCTACGTTTAACGATGTTGGAACACATGTATAGCCTAGAAAAATAAATATTCTCGTTAGTTCCAATGCTCCTTAAGGTCAATTGGGCTCATTTAAGTTGGTATTGATTAAAGTTCTAGTTTCAAGGCTCAAGACTAATGTCACCTGAATCCTTACGGTGTAGACTAAATGCAAGAAAGAAAGCTTTCAATTTCGATGAATCCTAAACTATTTATGGAAGAGAGAAAAGAAAGAATGCACTCATTGCAACAACCATAATGCCCCCCAAACTAGTTCAAAGTTACGGACCGAAACGCTTTTCAATTGAATTCACTTTCCCAACAAATGCAACTTATTGAAAAATAAAAATGATTTTCATTTCACTAAAATGCACGAATATATATATATATATATACAGATATATATATATATATATATATATATATACACACACATATATATATATATATATATATATATATATATATATATATATATATATATATATATATTTATATATATCCACTTTTAAATGTAATGAAAAGAAAAACAAATGAACAAAAGAAGAAATGAAAAAACCCTTTACTTTTCTTTGACTCGAACCAAACAAAAATAGCTTTAAATAATGCATGAATGAAATAATTTTCACTCTTCTTAAAACGATAATTATAATCTAATTTTAAATGAAAGTCAAAATCACTTCCAATTCCTTTTGAACTTAGAAAAAACACACTCTTCTAGACTTGCGCGCCAAACAATTTGTAATCTTGTGCTTGACACTAAAATGAAGGGAAAAATTCAAAGATAGAGAGATGAACAAAGCATACACATTTCACTTCGAAAAAAGAAAAGAACAATGGAACAAAGGGTGCTTTAAATGGCGAGGAATTCCTAAACTCACAAACAACTAAAAGAGACGAAAAATACTCTCTCAAAGAAGATAGGTAAGTCAAACACACAGAAAGGAGATCACTGAGATCTCACAGACTCCTTCAAGTGCCAGGGAGCATTGGATAATCAAAAGGGAAGCTAAAATTTTCCTAAGATTGAGATCAACACTTTTGTGCTAAGCAGAAGGGTGTTGAAATTCCAATCAGCATGGTTGTACTATATAGAACAGCGCTACCAATGCTACTCTGTAGACAGAAAGCATGTTGGTCACTAAAAACATGGAAAAAATAAAAAGAGTCTCACACAAACACCACACTTGACACAGTGAAGTGACTAACAATACTTACACAAGTTGACAGAGGCCTAAGTAGATTTAAATTTCAAAAATAGGTGAGGCTAATGCAAGATCAATTTGGGGAAGGATGACTTAAAAGGCTAAAGCTCCCAAGCAGACTCGATAGTTTCATTGTCAAGATAAATCCCCTCTATGGAAAAAGACGCTATCTCTAGCCCTAGAATAGCTCTAGCAATACAAGATTCTTTCTAATGAAATATTTATTAACTAAAGTTTTCAATGAAATGAGGAAACATATATAAATACCTTTTTCCAAATGCTATCCTTGGATGTTGATGGTGACCTCGATCCACGATCCTTGTAGGCCCTCTTCCTGCTACTAAGGGTGTGTGACTACTTGTGGATGATCAAGAGACAACTACAAACGTGATACAATACATAATAAATGTAAAAAATAGCTATCTAGGAGATCAAGGAGTACATAAATATTTGCATAAACATGTAGACAAATATAGAAATAAAAAATCAAATGTTATTATTGAAAAATTACAAAACGAGAGCTTACAACCAAGCCTTGATGTTGGAGGCGTCCTTAGGTGAAAATTTGAGTTCTTCACCTAGCTCAAAATCATTCCTTCTCCTTAGCACTTAGGCTTAATCATGATGCTAGCATGAAAAGGGATAAGAGTTTAGATGAGTCTGACAATGATCAGCCAATCTATAAATTTGGGGGAATGAGGGATGTGAATTTATAGCAAGGGAGAGGAGATTGGGAGCCCATTAAAGGAGGAGGAAGGTCCACTTTCAAAGGGATGATCCCCCATTGATGAGATCAAGGCTCTAAAATGAGAGAGCTTGACCTTATCATCTATGTTCAACAACCATCTCCCTGCCCTTGAGCTTTTAGAGGTCGAAGCGTCTCCTCCATTTGAGGAAGCACTGCTAGAAAGGGGATCACGACAATTTTCCAAGAAATTAAGGTGATGACAGTGTTGGGCTAGAACTATGAAAAGGAAATCAGCGTGGTCATGGGCCCAAGAAGAGTGTTGACCCAGGAGACTAGGAATCTCACCAAGTTTCTTTAGTAAACCTTTCAAGGAAGTCTTCTTTGGATCTTCAAGGGGATACACTATAATATTTCTTGATGATGGAAACATTGCACAGGATCTGTCACGAAGCATTTCAGGATCTGGGACGAGAAAATGAGCATGGTCACAAATTACTGTGTAACAGATAGCTTGGCATATAAATATTGTTTCTCAAGAATACAAAGCACCTCCCACAAATGTTTGAAGTGCTCCTCCCAAGTGTTTCTATAGATTAATATGTCATCAAAAAACACCAACATGAAACTGTGAAGCTTCTTGTGGAACATGTGGTTAATGCAAGATTGGAAATTATCAGGGGCATTTTTTTTCCCAAAGGGCATCACCAAAAGGTCAAAATTCACATAATGGCATCAGAAAGTTGTGTTCAGAATGTCCTACTCTTGAACTATGATCTAGTGGTAAACTAAGCACAAATCAACCTTAGAAAAGTATATAAATCCTCTAATTTTTTCCATCAACTCATATATGCAAAAATCTGGTATTGGTTCTTCAACATCTTCTTTTTCAAGACCCTCTAGTCAATACACTTTTGGAGGGTAGCATCTTTATTCTTCACCAACACAGCTGAATAAGAAAACAGACTCGAACTAGGCCTTATGTATCCCAAGGAAAACAACTAGTTTATGGTATACTCAATGTAATCCTAGTAAGCCTTGGGATGTCGGTATGGAGTGGTGATCACTACATGACTGCGTTCCTTCAACTCAATCATGTGCTTAAATCCCATTTTTGGTGGCCTACCAGGAGGAATGTCTCTAAACATTATTGGGTACCTATCTAAAATCTCATGGATTTCTAGGTGAACTGGTCGTGGATGAGCTCCTAAATCTATAATCCTGAGCTCCACTTCCCACTCTATATCTCCATATCCTAAATCAGCCTCTATCTGATGCACTAACATCATATGTGGTGGGTATGAATACATCCCTCTCAAAAAAACTAACTTTCCATATGGCCCCATGAACTTCATCTCCATCTTCCTCTAGTTTTTAGTGACTCGCCCTAAGGAATAGAGCCATTGGACACTCATCACTATGTTATCTTCCAGTGACCACAAGGAACTATTTCATCATAGACCAATTCCCCATAGTATTTTCTAGACTAGGGACATATTAGGTGCACTACATTGTCTCGTCTCCCAGAACCAAAATTCAAAACCACTCAAAGTGCTCAATATGTATGCCTTTCTACTCCACCATATATGTGTCAATAAGGTTGTGGGTTTCCCCACTATCCATGAATACTACTGCACATTATCCCTTCAACATGGCCATGATAATCAATATGAGATACTTGGGCTCTCCCCTTAGTGAAGAGATGACCCCTCCAGTTGGTTTAAATAGATCTCCATTAGGTGAGGGTGGTTATCCTCCTCGTATACTAAATCCATTGTTTTGTAACTCACGACCTCCTACACCATCCTCCTACTTGACATCATCCTCCGACTCACTATCATAAAACACCTCTAAATAATGGGCCTTGGCCTTGGTACACCTATGCCCAGGTACCCATGGATCCTTGCAAGTGAATAAAAAATTCCTCCTATGTAGGTATCTCTTAGTATCCTCATCCATATTCCCTTGCACCCAAACACTTCTATGTCATGGGGCTCTAGTGTCATTACCCCCTTTTTTGAAAATTATTTATTGGTGGAACTAGTGTCCGACTCTCAGGAATTAAATCCTGCAAATACCTTATGCGATTCACGACTTCTGATAAAGTAATGGCTCAACCAAACCCTCCATAAATTTTTAGACCCTCATAGCATCATATAAATCTCCGACCATCACCGATACCCTCAAGAAATCTATGATGTAATTCTCAGGGCTCTCTGTCTGCTTGAGGAAATTCATTTCTCATAAATGTGCCTATAGATCCCTCCTATGAAAATTCTCCACAACCAACCATGTGAAGCCCTCATACGAAGTCACACTAGCATGCCCTAGCATGTTCAACCCATAAATTTTCCTCCCCCTACTAAGTGCAAGGTATCCATTTTGATGGCATCCACCTTAGTCATCTGGCTAAGGTAAAAAATATGCATTTAGTTTCTCCACCCATGTCCTAGTTCTCAACTTGGATGGACCATTAAATCTGGGGAGATACATCCTTCGAATGGTATGTTGTAAATCAAAGTTCTACATGGCTAAAACTGTTGCATCCCTTCTATTACGATTCTTCGTGAGGTGGAAATAATCCCCGAAACTCAGTGCATCACAAAATTCATTCCCCGTCGATTTCCACTCCCAAAAGTACTCTCCCATGGGAATCTTGTCTTTCCCAACTTGTCCACTTCTCACTAGATCGAGAAGGTAAAACAGGGGCATTATGGTTATGGTTTTCCCATTGAAAGCATATTGGTGAGTTAAAGTGGAATGGTGATCATATTGGTGGAAGCCCCTAAGGTATATCCAAAAAATGAAATCACTATGGACACTATTTTCATGGTTCTTCTGGTTAAGCTCCTCTAGCATTTCTTTCATCCCCTTTTCCAGTCCATTTAAAGGCTTCAACATACTACTGAATGTTGCCTCCTCTTTGGTTTTTTTTCACCCATGTTTTCTTCCACTACCTCATCTTCTGGGGTATCAGTATCAGGTGCAATCTCCAATTCCCTCTCTTGAGTCTTGTATCTATGCCTCCTATAGGTAATGTTATACTTCTCTTATGTGCTCATAGAAGTTTTTACCAACAATTAAGCCAATACTGATGCTCTGGTACCATTAAAATATTCCTACAAGGAATTAATAGTGATAATCAAAACAAAAACACCAAATGCAACACAAAAAATCAACATGCATTTACACATCCATAAATTCAACAAAAAACCAGGTGAAGCTGAGCCATTTTATTATCAGAGAGGAGTGTACAATATATGTATGAGATGTGTGCACTTGGGCTCTCCAAAGAAATATAGACAAACCCAACGTGAGAAAATGTATTGCTCATATGTTGGAAAGCGCTTCCTCTTCAAGATCTGTGTTGGTCGTATAAACCTGCTACTGCTAGATAGAAATGGATTATTGTTTGATCCCTCTATAGTTCTTAGAAAATTCTGTAAAATTAACCTTGTGCTCTCCTCACCAAACCAAAAAATAACTAGAAAGGGTGTGACCTAGTTCCAACCTTTCGAAATTATCCCAAATTAGTGCAATTCCAGCTCTACTTGGGTAATTAACAGTACCTGATAATAATTCTCTAATCATTTTCCTTATGTTTCTCGGTAAAACTCATCCTTAAACTCCATGCAAAGCCTCCACACCCAATTGAATCCTTAAGTGACTGCATAAGCCTAGTCAAGGAACCTTTTCACATGCCCAAGAAGAAGAAATTAGGCCTGGAGAATGGCCACCCAATATTCCCACCAATTTGCTACAAAAATACTGCTAAATACTGAGGAAATGTTCCCCTAAATTCTCAGACCCAACTCTTCCTTGAAGCTCTCTCCCCACAGAAATGTGTGGTCCCTTTCTATGGCTAGTTTGCTCCAAAGTAGCTCTAATCACCTTGTGTAGTTTCTCTAGAACAGCCCTAAAATGTATAAAGTACTCCCTTAGAGTGGCACTCAAAGTCCACTGAAGAAGGAGTCGAGATCTCCCCTTAGAAATATGATGTGTTGAACAACACTCGTAAACTTGGATCAACAACTCAAGCATATAAGACAATTTTTTTTCAAATGATCAAAAGCCCCCAAATGATGCCTTCTCCTCCTATTTATCATTTATCTATCTCTCTCTCCCCATGTTGGCCCCATACATCAACCCCTTTCTTCTCCCTCTCTCTCCACAAGTGTTTTTTTCTCTAAGTTTTGTGCATTCTTCTTGGGGTGGCCCCAGCTTCCACTAGGAATGTTATTTTCGTCCTTTCCCCTATTTTGGAGCCTCCTTAAGCTAAAAATTATAAATGGGGTCCTCCTAACCTACTTTTCCTAAGTCTAAGATGGAAAAACTTAAAAATTGGAAAAACATGGTAATTTACTTAGCAAAATTTCTAAGTAGTAATATCACAGGAGTGGTCCACAATGACTCTATTGTCAATGAAATCAACAATTCTCATCGTTTTTCCCACTAGTACCTTGCACTTATATCGCACCAAATATTGACTGCATGCAAATCCACTTGTTTAAGTTCGCATTAGCTAAGGGTTCTCAAGACATAGTCACCACATAGTCACTCAATTAGTTCCACCCACATGAAATAACCAGCTTTTAATCCACACCCATGGATATGAAAAATTAACCATGAATAAAAAAACACATCGCTTGCAAATTTAAATCCTTTACTAGACCAAAATTTCACCCACCCCTCACAAGTTTGTTAGACTAGGAGAGTACCTAAGAATACACACTAGCTAAGAAAATTGTCACCACTTTATGATGATACTCGCACAAAAATACCAGTTCTAGCTAGAAACCACTAAATGAATTGAAAAATACCACCTATCGAAGTAGAAATCAATTATTGAGTGTAAAAAATGAGATGGCCAAAGATCCCATAGAATAACAGAAGCCACCTTCCATCAAAAGAAACATAAATGTCTCTACTAAAAGTACTATTTCCAGTGAGAAAGTCACTCAAAAAAGGCATGTGAATTTTTTATCACTAACCCCCACATAGTCAAGCCAATGATTCTTGAAAATAACCAACACACATAAACCTTACCACTAAAAATATTTTTATATAGGGAGGGTTGAGGGAAAGCCACAAGAGAGAGAATTGTCTTCAACCATGAGTTCCTCATCCTCCACTCAACTTATTTCTTAGCAAATGTTGGCACTTTTAGAGAGCCGATGAATAAAGAAAAGACCAACCACCAAAATAATAGTAAGGAGAGGATAATAGATAACTGAATGGAAAATTAATAGATATAATTTTCTATTATAAAATATCATTGCAATCGCTTAACTATGTGGAAAATGTTCGGGATGATTCCCAAATCTATTTTCCATTCTCTCAAATAATTTGTCATACATGAGAGGTGCTTGATCTAAGTTGAGGGTCATTACAATGTTTTCCTAGTTGTAGCATTGTGCATTCCACAAACCATTTATTTTGGAGAACCATGGTCACCATTTACCTCCACTCTATTGCTTCAGTTGATAGTGGAAATACAACTCTCCAGCCTCCTTCCTCCCTAATCACTATATTTAAAAATTCATATTTTTTCTTAATAGAAATAGTTGATATACATAAAAATTCACAACCATTAACTCTATTAATATAATAAAATATTTATTAAATAATCCATTAAAATGCATTTAAATTAATTGATCTCACAAGTAAGAGAAATTATATAACCTTATTAATGTCACAAAAAATGAATATTACATTTTTACATTGGTTTGTTTTATGTAAATTTTAATTAATAATTATTTTACTGCTATTAATAAAATAAAATTCAGAGGAATAATATAAGAGAATAGTTTTTTAATTTCTACATTATTGTGTAAGAATCTTCAACATATCAATGTGATCCATAATTAAATGATTTCTCATGAACTCACTTTGGATTTTATCACTTTCACAATGACTTTCTAGCCATAAACTAATCTTATTTTAAAAAATAATTGCGTTAAACATTTTTATAATATGGCTAATCACAATGGTCATATAATTATAAGTAATTCATTTATCCTCAATTTTAAATGTAAGCACAATGAGACTCTAAATCTAAGGCTTATTGAAGCCTTTTATCACTTTCAAATTAAAAAACGTATGCATGTGGAGGAGCATAGGCCTTCACATTTTTTTTTAGCCTGGTAACCTTCAGTGCACTTATATTTCCCATTAGCAAGACATCGAACCCAAAACTTAATTTATTCCAAAGAAAATATATCATTCTCCACAGGGACATTCAAAATGATGTCCATGGAATTCATGGACTCAAAAAATAATTTAAAGGTACGACTTCACGTTCTTCTAAGGAATCATATTATTATTTTATTTTTTATGAATCAAAATTTCCCTTCAAGAAATTCCAGGATTAAATTTCAATACAAATAATAGTTACTCTTCATTTCTATTTCTATAATAAATTTTCTTTCTTTGAATAAGATATTTGTATGGCCCATAGGAGATTGAAAACTTGTTGAATAGGTGAATTTTTAAGGCACTCATTTCATAATGACCATTGCTTTGATACCCCATGGATGTCCCACTTTACTAACCATCAACTGGAGGTTATAAAGGGAGTAGTGAGAATTGACCTTATGTCAAACGAGATTGAGACTAGCTTAGTTGAATCTTCTAGTTACAAAAATGACTTAAAAAAAGAGATGTGTACATATTTTTATTATTAGGTTTTGAAGATTCATCAGGATCATCCTTAAGTAGTTCTATTGGTCTTCCATATGAGACGTCGATAGAGGAATTATTAATGGAAGAATAGGGGTTTGTGTTAAAATTATGATACATGTTTTTGAATTTATCCTTATAAGTTAAGAGGTGTACGTCCCTATTAAAATTATTGAAGATTTATGATCCATTTTATTTTTTTTGAAAACAAGGTGAATTTTATTTTCACAATACTCTTTCATGTGTTTTTGGTCCATAGAGAACTTTAGACTTAAGGTTAAAGGTCTATGATTAGAGTAAGACTCATTGTAATTTAAGAAGTAAAAAATTACAATTTGGTTTGAGATATAGATATCATATATCGGATAATCTATGACACCCCAATCAAATCCATGAATACACAAATTTGATTGTATCATTGTAAATTATAATAGTTTTAAAATTATGAAACTTTACTTATTTGATAACAATTAAATTCTTAATTTGACTGTTAAAATTTGTTTTATATTTATTGAATAAAATAAATTTCTCATATAACCTAAAATATTATTTGTATAAAAAAACCTTAAAATAAAATAAAATATAATTAAAAATATTTAAATATGGTATAATATAATTTTTGTGATGTTTTATAGTTGGTTATTTACATATTCAACCATATTAAAATAATATTACTACGAAACACCATTAGCTTTGAAATTGTTCTTAGTAAAATACTTTTACATATAGAAGTTCTTGTATTGTGTAACATGTACACCCTCTACTTGACATATATCCTAACATCACATAGTACGCAATACTTTTTTTTCTTATTACTAATGTTGCTAAACCTTGTAACACGGATAAAATAATTCTATAATTGACCCTTACATTGATTTCCTTCACTGAAATCTAAACAAAATATAAATTATACCAAGTACTTCAATGTGATACCAAGTAATTTTATATGTACTCATACATTACAAGACTCGTTGTTGAGTAACCTAGGAGAATAGAGTAAGGATAAACCCACTAACCTAAGTTGACATTTAGAGGATTATCTCGAAGTTTCTTTAGAGTCTAGTTGTCCTACACTGCATGGAGATTAGTGCATGTGGAAAAACAATGGTTAAGATTATTGAGGTTGATTCAATGGTTCATATTGATTCCCTCATTGAATCGATGGCTCACAATTCTTGACTGGTGATTAGGTAACACCCCTCCCCCAAATCCTTTTTGATGATCTCATTTGTTCCTCCTTCCTCTAGTGATGTAACTCTACAAAAATGGCTCTTTTGTCTCCTACTAGCCGATAAATCACCTCAGAATGGAGTCTCACCCCTCCAGGTATTCCTCATAGTACCTTATTTGACTTGGTTATACTCTTTCTTTTCTATAACACTTACTGGTAACATTCATACATCGAAATTACCTTTTCTCTTTTGGTCCTTCACATAGTTCATAACCATGACTATTCATTCTCGGAACTGATGCCATTCTGGAGGTGTGAAGGTAAGCGAGGCTTGGCTTATTATTGATGTTTCACAAGGTTCTCTATCTACAAAGGAACACATTTTTGTTTAAAATTGTAGGGAATTCACTCAATTGGGCCTTACAACTATTAACTCACATGTAACTTAAAACTTCTCATTAATACATCCGTAGAGCTCCTTATTTAGTTGAATATTTCCCTCTAAACTATATTTTTGGTGGTTGTAGGTAAGGGTGTCCTCTTTGTGCTGAAATTTTCTTTCTGAGTTGTCTAGCTCGATAGTGCCAGTTATAACTAGATATTTTTTTTCTTTTTAGGGACCTCAATTCTTACTCGGTATGGCCACAAGGAACGTCCTTCCTAGTTAAGAAGATTCAACCTTCTCTTATTAGAATTTATTTTTTAGGGCTTATTCTCGTAGAAGGATTTCTTACATGGATACTCTTGGAAGCAATAGATAATACTTTAAGCTTATAAATACTCCATTCAGACTTTCCAAAACCATCGAGCTTTGGATTTGAATGTATGTGGAACCTATTTATTGTCATAAATTTCATTAGCCTCCATGGTTGCTACTCTTACTTGTACCTTTGAATACAATAAATTATTAATTAAATTAATTGGTTGAGGTTATACATAGTTTACCTTGAGTAGTTGTGTTGTACTATACAACAACCCCTCATTTATTTTTACTAAATGGAGACCCTTTAAATATAATTAGGAAATTTATTTTGTTTAATTTTTAGCTTAACGTCAAAAAACTTTAGGAAATAAAGTTTCTTTTACTTTTCTGCTTTCATTCATTAGTGTGCATCGCAATTTGCATAGCTTACAAGCTTAAACGAATTAAAATCCACTAATTCATGCGGGGTGCGATATACACTAAATCCTTTCCAAAGTCATATTAAAATCTTATTACAAACACTTAAAAACACCGTTATAAACCAAAATCACATCGCGCCTAATACAATTATCAACTTATAAGTAATTTGGTGAAAGTTGTGATTAAATGGACCTGATGAAGCAATATATAAATAAACATAAAACGCCAAGGTCCAATAAAGTGCGTCAACATGATTTCTTAAAGATAATTTCGCATTTTGCAAGACATAACTAAAATAAAACCCAATACCACATAAAAATTGCAATGTGCAATTTGCAAAGATTGCATTTCGCGAGATTTATTGGTAGCATAACAAATGGAAATAGTTATAAGTTGCGAGTGTGATGAAATGATAATTAATTTCTCAAGCATGTGAAATGACTCATGTCAAATCAAACTGAATATGAGATCCAACGTCTTAAATTGATCAATAGACATTTCACGTGAAGGTGTAATAGATTTGATTTAAAAATATTATTGGTGATTAAAAACAATTAATAGAAATAATGTTTTAATATATTCATATCTATTTTGAGCATCTTTTGAAGTGATTGAATGCCAGATTTGTTTTAATTTTGTCAGCCTCTCTATTCTCTATATTTTTATTGTTTGCTTTGTTCACTTGAAATCAGGAAACAACTTAACAAAGCAAGAAAAATTGAAATGAGCAAGAAAGGCAAAGAAATTTCCCAAGCGTCATCTACGGAAGACTCAGATATGTCTCCCTTATTATTAGACACCACCTGCAACAAAAAAAGTGGAAGTTATTTATGGTAGGAAAGTATAAGTCTTTCGAAGATGAAAATCCAAGGGTAATAGTCAGAGTTGTTACAATAGGTGCATCAGTTCCTTTAGACGCGACCGATTTCAATGTTGCATTTTCATCCATCCATAAGGTAGAAGCAAGGAAAAATATTCTCCCATATACAGATATGGTTAAGTGGGTAATTGACCGCTTGAACGTAAAAGATATAAAATTCAAGGATTCAAAGGGCGAGAATATTGGTTCATTCAGGGCAGAATATTTGAGGACAATGTACCATTTACCCATCCCACAGTAGAGCTATGACAAATCTTTTCTTTGAAGCTTCAGAGAAAAACATTCAAACCTGATGAAAGTCATAAAGGAATGGAAGGAAGACCAAGGTAAGTTGAAACGAGATAAACTCGGTACGTACACTATAGAAAAAATTCCTTCCCCTTACTATTATGATGTTGGTATGCTGTGTAGATTATATGAAAAGCCTAATACCACTAGGTTTTCTATAGATTGGTTCCCATTAATTGACGCAATTGTCAATTCCTTAATTTTCAATTGGGAAAATATCCTATCTGATAATTTAGGTAGAAATATCATGGAGTATAGGAGTAAAAGAAGTGTTTCATTTAGATAAATACCCCCCTTTTACATGAGTGCCTATGTGATGGGCACAATTTTCTATTCTTCTAGTTTTCCTACTATGGGATGGAAATGGACAGCTCAAGACCCTACTCCAATCCACATTTACCATAGAGCCTTTTGGGAATCAAACTTCCATTTTCAATTTTAGAAAATTTTCCATAGAGTCATGTTGCCTATGTACCAGATTATATTCAATGAGAAAGCCCATAGGGTTTCTAAAGGTGTTAGTAGAGACATTTTCCCAGTTGCTAGATGTTTCGTAGAGAAAATTTTCACTTATGTCAGATTTTTTGGTAGTTATGATTCTGCTCATGTCCTACCATATTATGTTGGTGATAAGTTACTTGCAAGAAAAATTGCCTACCAGCTTGTTCTAAATGGTATTTCTAAACAGCTGAAAGGTGCTAGGAAGGTCGTTTGGCCTAATTTTCCTTTACAGTGTTGTACTTTTGCGCTTTTTGATATTGGTCATGCCTACATGGAAGTTTTGAATGTTACTCCATCGAATCTCAGAGAATCACTTTAAGAAAAAGCAAATTGGTGAGGGTCGTTTTTGCATGGACCTTTTTAAGGTCCGTCACCAATAAACATATAGACGAATATTAAAAAATTACCTATAGAGTAGTGATGGTCCTTATGGTCCGTCACCAAAGACATTTTCAATGACACTTTTGGTGAGGGCTTCTGCAGTTGGCCCATCACACTTTCAGATACTTCTAGTGACGAAATTTTAATGACCCTCACCAATGCTCTTTTTGTTACTTTTGGTGACGGTCAAAAAATGTTCGTCATCATTGATCACTAAAAACCATCACTGTAAGTGTATATAGTGATGGTCCTTTATGGTCCGTCGGTCCTTTATGGTCCGTCACCAAAGACATTTTCAATCACACTTTTGGTGAGGGTCATTAAAGGCCCATCACTAATTGTCTCTTTGGTGACACTTCTAATGACAAACTTTTAATGACCCTCACCAATTCTTTTTTTGTTACTTTCGGTGACGGTCAAAAAATGTCCGTCATCATTGATCACTAAAAACCGTCACTGTAAGTGTATATAGTGATGGTCCTTTATGGTCCGTCACCAAAGACATTTCACTTTTGGTGAGGGTCGTTAAAGTCCCATCACTAATTCTCTCTTTGGTGACACTTCTAGTGACAAACTTTTAATGACCCTCACCAATGCTCTTTTTGTTACTTTTGGTGACGATCAAAAAATGTCC
This sequence comes from Pinus albicaulis, assembly GCA_034641835.2. Taxonomy (NCBI): domain Eukaryota; kingdom Viridiplantae; phylum Streptophyta; class Pinopsida; order Pinales; family Pinaceae; genus Pinus; species Pinus albicaulis. Next base: position 984,431,771 of record CM076574.1, read on the forward strand.
ATCATCATTGATCATTCCAATGAGTTTTTGATGACGTTATGTGCCTGTTAATATATTTTTTGTCAAAAGATAACAATTTAATACCATTATTGTGGATAATTTTTTATAATATGTCCAAGGCCATAGTGGTTAGGGTTAGTCAATTTTTTAAGAAGTAATAAGCATGTATCATTTCCCTCAAGTAATGACTAGTCGAATAGAGATTTCCTATGAGTCAACACATGATTCATATATATTAAGTTTATTATCTATAAAATTCGATTTAGATAAAGTTCTGCTATTGTGTGTAGGAAATATATTATTTAATACATAATCGAGCTCTGAGAATTCTATTAATGAGAAAGACCTAACAATCCTCAACAATCTGGGCACACCTTAAATTAATGCTTTGGCACACACTAACATTTCTTAGCACCCCACATGTCTTGGAACATCTTTGTACCTAGAACATCTTGTGATGACACCGACGCCCAAGCACATGGTGGCATGTGCTAGCACAACATGGAACTCTCCTAGCATGTGTTGGCATGCTGCATATAGTCCCTAGCATGCCCTGGAACACCTTGAATGCATTGACATATATTAGCACTTGGCACACAATGCCACTTGGCATGTATTGGGACCTATTATTAGTGTGCCTAGCATGCCCCTTTTCAAAAAGATAAAGTCATGACTTATTAACCCTCTTATTGGTTCTTCCTTTTGTTTCCTTGACACATATTGACATACCCTAGCACTCTGCGCCACATCCTTAACACCTAGTATGTATTGGCATATCTTGGCACTATTAATTGGCACATGATATAATTAGCACACCCTGGAACTCCCAAACACACTTTGGGAATTCTTAACATGCCTATATTCCCTAGCATGCCTTACCAATGCTTAGCATACCTTGTCACTCCCTCCTTGGCATGAAAACTAACACTGACCATTAACACTTGTCTCTGGAAATACACGTTCCTCGTATTCATTAACTTCCATGAATTTTTACCTAGTACTGATCCCTTAATGTTTTTTCCTAGTACTCCTTAACACTCATCAACATGCATTATCACTCTCTAGCACACCTTAGCACTCTTCAACATTCCCTTCCACTTCATAACATGCATAACACTAGTCCCTGACACATATTGGCGCTTGGAAAGTCTTAGCATGTATGAAATACGTTGAGATGCCTTGGTATGATTTAGCATGGTTTAATATTAAATTTATTTGTGATGATCAATTGTTGGAAAGTAGATGAGAAGCAACAAAGGAATATTTGGCACTTAGAATGCACTAAGACTTTGCACTTGGCACCTATTGCCGCCTAGTGTTAGTGTGCCTAGCATGCCACTCCTGGAAAAGGTAAATTGATGACTTATTAACCCTCTTATATGTTCATTTCCTTGTAGTTTAACTTTTTTCTCCCTTTTTTTGTCTTGACAGTCCCTGACACGCATTGACACACCCTTACACATCTTGGCATGCCTTATCACTTGGCACATCTTAGCATGTTTGACATGTATTCCCACTATCTGGCACATTAAGGGGGTGAAGAGAGTTGCAGTCCTAAAGTAGGTCGAGTACGAGGGCTGAGTAAGGGTTGCTAAAGGGAGGTCATGATCATCCTCTAAGAGCAATATCATTATGTGAGGGTTCAGAAGAATGTTGCATACCCTAATGGTCGGTTTGTGCTAGGAAGTAGGATGGCATATTGTTGGTTCTCTTCTAGCAGATCAAGCTTAAGAGAGGTTTCTCATGAGAATATGGGCATGTTATTTCAATGGTGTCATTGTGTGAAGGCCACATCAAATTTTGAAATGTTGAAATTTGCAACAAGAAACAGTGAGATTGGAAACTAGAAAGGACAAAAAAAAATGCACCCACACTGGTGAGGAATTTTGATGCACCAGGAGTGAGGAATGTGGGGTTTCTAATTTATTTTTACCTTAAATAAATTGGACAATAAATTGTAATTTCATCTCATAACAACTTGTGTCAGTTAATTAAGTCATGATGACCAAGTTAGCTCAAGAAATTCGAGTTGAGGGTCTAATATGAGGCATCTAGAGGGATTCTAATATTTTTGGGGTCCAGTTGAAGTTGATGCATTAGTGGGTTGCAGGTGTAATTAACTCAATTAAATGACTTAAAATCAGTTTAACTAGTTCTAACTGAGTGATGAGCTAGTGAGAGGTCCAGTGAATTAAATTAGATTTAATTCACAATGAGTGATCAATCAGATAACTGATAATTCGCTATTAATAGTTGCATGCATGTCAGTTTCAAGGAATACCCAGTTCAGACAGAGGTTAAAGGGAACATAACTATCAGTTGTATTCAGAGAAAATTTTCCATGCGCAATTATGAAGTCATTGGGATGCCATGATGGATTGCACAATCAAGGAAGAATGATTTTCCTAATTAATAAGGAGTTAATTTCCTAGGAATTGCATGAGCAAGGCAAGCTAAAGTAAGGATGAGAATTGGCTAAGTACTAGACCGAGTTTTCCTAGATCAACAGGAGACAATTGACCGAGTTCTGGAGAATCTCATGAGAGATTAAGCATTGTATTGTTTCATGATTACTTTACTTAATACACAATAGAGATAGAGGGGTTTTGATTAGTTGCTTTCCCCAAATACATCATGTTGTTGTGTGATTGATAATTTATTTCTCTTACTTATATGTGATTGTGCGATCGATTTTTGTTTCCGTAAATTGTAGGAAGGATTCAATATCTTGTTTTAGAAGATTACAAGATCAGATTGAATCTTGTTGGTTAGATTTTCTACATGGTATCAGAGCAGGAATTTTTTGGGCAGCGAGTTTTTAGAGAATATCTAAAGATTTTGGTGTAAAATTTTCGAAAACAAATAGAATATTTGGATTCCTTGCAAAAATCTACCCAAATGGAAAAAAAAATCGGTCAAATCAGAGCTCGGATGAGGGAGATATCATCGATTTAAAATCAAATCTTTTTTAGAAACTTCTTGTAACTTCGAGACAATTACACTGTGCGCGAGTCAAAAACCTATATGCACTTGAGTTACTAGATGCATGCAAAGCTTTGAGGACAAAGGCAGAAGTCAGAGACTTGGTGGTTTAGAGGGAGCATAAATTACCTCTCAACATGCATCCTCATGAGAAGCAGTCTCAGAAGGTTGTGGAGTAGTTGCCACAATTCGAGAAGCAGAGAGGAGACCAAGTGGAAGTGTCCACTCAAGCAGATACCTCCATGAGTGGGATATTTCGAGCCAGATGGGAAGAGGGAGCAGCCATACCTCGAGGTGTACGGTGGGGTTATTTGTAGACATAATCCCAAGATAAGAAATCTGGGCAAGGTCCATTGAGATGGCGTGTCTCATGGATCAAACCTGGCTACGAGGAGCCCACAATACAACAGTAGTAGGAAGGATCAGTTAGATTGATGTAGTCAGATGTCAGCAAGACAAAAATCAGAGTGATAGATGTAAAATACTAGAGCACAAATAGAGTTAGCAACAGCTCAAAGGGCACGGATGCAGATGTCAGTAGCAGTGCAGAGAATCCAGTACTAGACAGGTGTAGTAGCTAGCAGCAATCAGAAGACTCTGATGACAGATGCATTATATTGATTCAGTTGTTCAGAGGCTATTCAGTTTCAGGATTTGCAGGTGCAAACAACACTAGAGAAGTGTAGCATGCAGAACATTCCAAAGGTACCGGATGGGGATAGATTGAATTCCTTTCTTTTTTAGAGGGAGTGTTGAAATTTGCAACAAGAAATAGTGAAATTGGCGACTAGAAAGGACAAAAAAAAATTCATGCACACTGATGAGGAATTTTGATGTACCAGGAGTGAGGAATGTGAGGCGTCTAATTTATTTTTCCCTTAAATAAATTGGACAATAAATTGTAATTTCGTCTCATAACAACTTGTGTCAGTTAACTAAGTCATGATGATTGAGTTAGCTCAAGAAATTTGATTTAAGGTGATCAAGGTGGATATTGGTGGCCACCCGCCTATTCCACTTGGGCCCTTACCATTGTCTCTTTCATTTTTTCAGTTTCCTTAATTATAGCACAATTTACTGTTTTTGTTTATTTTTCAGGTCCTGAACTTTCGAAGCCATTTTGAGGCCCCAAACAATGATTTTTGGGCATGAAAGGTTTGGTGATTTCATAGAAATCATATTAGTAGTTGTAGTCCTCTGAGAGATCTTTCTAACGAGGTATCATGTGTGTCAAACGAAGATCATATGACCAAGTTACGACCTTGAGAAGTTGGCTTCCCAACTAACCCCAATGAGGCCCACAAACTCTTGGTGTTACATCTCCTCAGGATAGAGTTTTGGTTGTTTAGGGTTTTATCTTATTTTAAATAATAAAAAGACCCTTGATCCTTATTGTAACATAGTTCAGAGGAACATAACTATCAATTTTATTTATATAAAATTTCCCATGTGCAATTATAAAGTCATTGGGATGCCATGATGGATTGCACAATCAAGGAAGGTTGATTTTCCTAATTAATATGGAGATAATTCCATAGAAATTGTGTGAGCAAGGCAGGCTAAAGGAAGGGTGAGAATTGGCTAGGTACTAGACCGATTTTTCTTAGATCAGCAGGAGACAATTGGCAGAGTGCTGGAGAATCTCAAGAGAGATTAAGCATTGTGTTGTTTCATGATTCCTTGACTTAATACAAAATAGAGATAGAGATTTTTGAGTAGTTGCTTCCCCAGATACATCTTGTGTTGTGTGATTGATAACTTTTTTCTCTTACTTATATGTGATTGTGCGATTATGTCTTGTTTACACAAATTGTAGGAAGGATTCAGTATATTGTTTTAGTACATGATTACAAGATCAAATTGAATCCTGTTGGTTAGATTTTCTACATGAAATAGAAGAGAGGGTTGAAACCATATTTCCTTGTGGTGGTTAGTATGCCGCAAGGTCTGTGATAAAGACCAACATAAATGGAGGAGGGCTTGCACTGTAATTTAGAGCCATAACAGAAGTTGACGCAAGCGTAATATTGACTGAGTTAACCCTAGTTGAGGGTCAACATTTAGATCTGAAGTTCATGTCAAGATTCAGTCAAAGAAATGCCCAGAATCTATGGATCCATATGAGCTAGGTTGAGTCTCTTATGGAGGCAAGAGTCATGTTTCTTCTATGTGTGGATAGGGTTTGTTCTACAACAATTATAAGTACATAAATATAATGCCCTAGTTAGGACAGTTTCCTAGCATGTTTAGTTCATAAGGTATGACCTTAAGACTATGACAAATTTGCGTAGAAGAAGATGGGTTGTGACCCTTAGAGCGAGTTTTATTTCTGCAATAAAGACCGTAGATCTGGAAGATGGTTTGAAGATTCAGTATGTGTGGAGACAACATATCCAAAGGAGGGTGGAACCTGAGCAGAAGATTGAGCATGCAGAAGAAATGTACCATATGAAGAATGGATTGACATGCAGAGGAGTTGATTTTGGTGGACTTTCCATGAAGTTTTAGATAAAGATCTGAAGAAACCTATAAAAAATTAGTAAATGGACTGTTAGTGGCTGATTTGTGACCCTAGTTTAGTCATCTACAAATTGTTAGAAGTATGATAAGAGGAGTAGTTCATATTTGTTCATAGATTGGACAACAAAGATATAATTGTCGATACACAAGAACAATGATCTTGAGAGGACTCAAACCATTGTTAGGTGGTAGATTTGAAGAGCCCTAGATGAACACAATATTGTGGGCCTTAGATCAGTAAAAAGAATTGACTGTGGTTGGGTAGATTGATGGTAGGCCAAGTACAGTTGGAGGGTTGTTAGGTTACTGTTAAAGAAGAGCCCTGATTCTTGTTATGGTGAAGGACAACAAAATTGGTAGAAGGGAAGGTGTATAGGGCCTAAGGATGTGTAGACTTTGAAGGACTAAAGTAACAGTCAAGTGGGCCAACCAACTAGCCCTAGTTCACTATACTGTAGAGGATTGATTCAGTGAGAAGAAGGGCAACCTCCATAGCCTTGGACTTCTCAGCTTGGAGCTGTAGTATGGCAAAAGTGGGCATACCAGAGAGTTGTTCACAAACGGAATTGTGAACAACTTGTTACCACTCAAACGAGTAGTGGATCTAAAAGGGGTTCCTAAGAGGGCAACTGCTAGGACAAGGGAAACGATGGAGGCTTAGCCCATTGTCACCACAGCTAAGGCTCCTTGCTCTTCATGGACTTTCACCGATGGGTGGAGTCCCGGTAGTTTAGGAAGTCACTTGTAGAGTATAGGTCAATGAATAGGTGGGAAGTGACCCTCGAAACCCTTTCCCTAAGATAAAATAAAGAGTGGGACTCGCTTTCCTTTTAAGCAAGGGAATTTATCTTCTAGAGAGAGAGGAGGGGGATTGAAGGGTTGAGGGAGAAGAATAAGACTTATGAAGGAAGTTCTCAATCCCTAAAATCCTTTGGGAACTTGGATTCCCAAATGGTCCTTGATGAAAAGCCTTTGACACCAAATGGGACCACACGGGGCCAAGTGGACCCAGCCCAGGTTCAAGGATGGAATTTAGCAACCAATGATGTTCCTATCTTGTACAAGGTGATGGGAAAGGATCAGACAAGTGTTTTTACTTTGATAGGTCAAATTGATCCTACTAGGTTCTATCCTTGGGAACACCTAGGCAAAACTTGATCCTAGAGCTAGGGCTTGAGGTATCTGGAGATTCCATCATCGTAATTGGCCCAAGTTCTGAGGAGAGTGAGGGCACCCAGCAACGCAACTACCTCTAGGAGATAGAAGTTTTCCTCTAGCTAGATTCCTGGGAAATTGTTGCCCTAGGTGACCTAATGGGGCTAGACCTAGGGAATGTGAAAATTTCTTAATATAAGAAACCCTATTGCAGTATCTTGATTTACTTCTCCTACTTGAATTAAGTTACAAGTTAATTTTTGAAATATTCAATAAATTAGTGAAGTAAATAGTAAATACAACTAGCAACCTACACATACAGATCAAATACTGAATAACATTCTCATAGACAAAGTGATACACGATTTTTCTGGAAAACTATCCCTAGAAAAAACCAAATGTGGGAAAACCGGTGCAGCTAGCTCTGGAAGGTTTTCATTATTATGTTGAATCTAAGTACAACAATCCTGGGCACCAAATTTGGTTCACCCAACATAGAAATAAAAATGGCAATAATACGCTGCTCTGAATCCCTTTATGTCCGCCTCTGTGCTGCTCAGTAAGGGCCTGCGTCACACCTTAAGGGCTTACACTGCCCCTGCGTTGCCTTGAATAGGCCTACGTCAACCCTGCGTGGCTCTTGCTGCCTTTGCGCTGCCCCTGCTAACAAATAAATAAATAAATGTAAAGCAATGGCTAACAAATACTATAAATTAATAAATAAAGAAGACATGGCAACAAGCAAAAATAATTACAAAATTGTTACATTTAGACACAAATAATAAGCAACTATTATGCACAAACAGAGACAAATGAAACTATCATCTTAACCCCTAACCCATTTAACCCCCTAAACCTCTAAACCCCTAACCCATTTAACCCCTAAACCATAAACCTCTAAACCCTTAACCCTTAACCCTTAACCCCTAACCCATTTAACCCCCTAAAACCTAAACCTATAAACCCTTAACCCCTAACCCCTTAAACCCTAATTCCCGACCCCTAACCCATCTACCCCCCTAAAACCTAACCCCATTAGCCCTTAAATTTTAACCCCATTAGCCCTTAAATCCTAACCCCTAAAATCCTTAACTGCTAAATCCCCTAACCCATTTAACCCCCTAAACCATAAACCTCTAGATGCATAATATTAACCCCTTAACCTCTAAATGCATAATATTCCCTCAACCCCTAACTCATTTAACAACTAACTCATTATTCCTAATTACTAAGATCACCGAGCATCATCATAGCATTGAGCACCATAACTAAGATAACCGAGCATATTCATTGAATTGAGTATCATAACATAGCACTGATTCCATGGTAGATCTGTTTGAAACCGAGGCATTGTTTTGCTACAACATCATATCATGGAAGTTACCCGATTCATAACATAAATGGTTACCAAAATTCCGTAATATGTTCGAGACCTTATCCTCCAACACCGAACCCGTGATCATGATCCGAACTGTATCTGTGCCCTGAAACTTCAGAGATTTCCAAACTTCTATGGTAGAAATGAAAATTATACCCTTGTATATATAGTTGTTTGCCATAGTTATTGAGCCAACATGACAGTGTGAAGTGTCCTATCTTGATTTGAGCCGACTTGAAGTTTGATTGAAGCCGACTTAAGGATGCAACTTTGATGACTTGTATCACTTGAGATGAGGGTTGTATTTGAAGTAGATTTTGAGGATGATGACCTTGAAGAAGATGACTTGATGGAGGATCCTTTTGACAACCTAATGTTACATGATTTAAAAGCCCAAAAATTGGATCAATTTAAATTTGTAACAACTAACCTAGACGTCCACAATTGGGACCTTAATCTAAATACAACCCAAGCATGAAACCCATGCTTTAATAAGTTGAATAATAATAAGTTATTTTGACAAATACATTAATAATGAAGACCGAACCTAGTTACATTCTTCAACATTATGACTCCTAGATCATAATTAAGCATAACCATATTGAAACCTCATCGAGAACATGTTTTGGCATTAAAGAATTAAATTTGGTGATAGTGTGGGTTTTCTTTAAAATAGATAAATTGAATTGACATCAAGCATAACCATATTGAAACCTCGTCGTGAACATGTTTTGGCAATAAAGAATTGAATTTGGTGATAGTGTGGGTTTTCTTTAAAATAGATAAATTGAATTGACATCAAGCATAACCATATTGAAACCTCGTCGTGAACATGTTTTGGAAATAAAGAATTGAATTTGGTCATATAATAAGATTTAGAATTGTTTCTGATTAACTAAAAGCTTATTTTCCTTGTACACAAGGAAATAAGTTAACTAAGCAATAAAAAAAATATCTTGCAATAGTGAAAGTCCACCCCTTAATGGCCTGCGAATGAATCATTTCAAATAATTTAATTTTATAAATAAAATTATTGAATTAGCTCTCACTCTATTTTGATTATAGAATACAATAAAAACAATTACTAAAAAATGATGCATGGAAGGAGAGGAGATTTCCACAATAAAATTTGGTGTCAAGCAATTGCTTCCTATTGAATAAAATACAGTGTTCATTGATTATCTAATTGTCTTTGAATTGGTCTTTGTGTTGGAGTTTTTTTAATTGCGAGGTGGTTGAAACACCATTCTGCGTATAATTGTGAATAAAATTGCCGTGTAATCTCCGCATGCCTCTTTGTCCATTGTTGATCGTAGATTTCTCTTGGATTGTTAGAATAGGCTCTGTTGAAGTAGATCCCAGGAAGAAGCCATAGTCAGATGTAATTAGTCCTCGTAACAAACTTACATTGTACCCATACTGTCTCTGAGAATGAATTCGTAAAGATTTTTGCCCCAAGCCCTGGTTGTGAAAACCCCGCTTACAGAGAAATAAGTTTGTTTTATTGTGAACTGAGAGTGTTTTCCAAGAGTAGAACCTGAGTTTAGTGAATTGGAGTGAATAGGAAGAAGGGTGTTAACCCTGGTTCAACCTACAATCACCTACTGTTCAAAAGCCGGAAGCAGTTTGATCGCACCGCCTTTGTGGGGTAAGCTATATTTCCAATTCGAACGCGATCTATGCCATAGGCTGACACGTGACCTTAAGTGGTTTGGAGATACCGCCCTCATCGCATGCCATTGCGCGTTAACTATCAACTGTGGACTCAGCCCGATATTGATGTATGCCGTCCGATCGGAGGCTGGCTCATTGAACAGTGATCGCTCTCAAAAGAGCTCGGAGGATAATCTAAGGTATGGCGTGTGTATTTAATTGAACCCGTCGATTGTGTATGTGGGCCCGGGACCTAAGGCGTGCCAAAGTGTTTCATTTTAAGAGTTGTTGGGTATTAATATCAGCATAAAATATATTAACGTGTATTATCGAATTAATACATTAAAATTCCCGATGGTTGGACTTAGGATTGTCGTGGGTTATGTTGCGGAGTCACAAGACGTTGGGCATAATACCAAAAAGGACTTATGTTATGACTTAATTGTCTTTAATATGATTTATATGAGCAGAATTTAGAATACAAGGACAATATATATGTGTGTGTGTGTGTGTGTGTGTGTGAAGGATCATAGTCCAAGTTGTTTAAAGTATTTATTTTTCAATTTCTCTGAAATTGATAAATAAAATTATAAAAGAGTTGAGAAATGAACTGAGTTAATTCAAGAGAAATGCTGACAGAGCTACATTAGAGGCCAGCTCTCCTTGGGGGTTAGAATTTCAATTTTGTTGCTGTCATATATTCACAGATGTATCTGCGTTATGCCCAGGGTGATCCACATTTTTCTTTGATGTACCATTTCAAATAGATCCAGAATTCCTTGCTATGCCCTTTTCAAAAGGATCCACAATTCTTGTAGAGATGACCGCTACCCTTTTGGAGATGACCGCTAATCTTACCTTCCTTTATCCGCAGATCAATGGTATATATACAGATAATCTTACTTCTTTAGGGCTGACCACTAATTATGCTGGTAGGTCGACTTATCATTCGACTAGAGGCCGACTTCATAGTTTAACTTGTAGCATGTTGGAGGACTGAATGAGACCACTCATTCACAGTTTCAAGAACTAGGTCTTGGAGCATTTCGATGCTTCATATACATATGACACATATTACATTTGAATCTAGAAGATAAAATCCTAGATGGACATCAAGAAGAAGTCCACTAACCTATAATAAACTCTTGCTCATGAAACCCATGAAGAAAGTACAAAATACATTTTATTATCTTTGTCTTCTACTTTACATAATTACATAGTCAACATGAAGACTTACCTAGTTACACTTTTTAACAGGAACTACCTAGCATACCTTGTCACTCCCTCCTTAGCACACCTAGAACTCACCGACACTCCCTGATACTCATTCTTATTCATTCATTTCCATGAATTTGAAACTAGTGCTCCCTTGTGTTTCCCTAGCACTCCCAAACACTTCCTGGCATGCATTGACACACCCTAACACCTGACACATCTTGGCATGTTTCCCTAGACTCTAGCATGCCTAAGCAATGCCTAAAATACATTTTCACTCCCTCCTTAACACACCTGGAACTCACTGACACTTCCTGTCACAAACTGTTATTCATTCATTTCCATGCATTAATTTGTCCTAGTTCTCCCTTTTGTCTCCCTAACAGTTCCTAGCATGCGTTGGCACACCTTGGAACCTAGCTATTGGGTTTATGTATTACACTAACATGCCAACTCAATTATGTGCCTTACCCCTTCGAATAGACTCCAATAGTAACCAAAGGATCATGGCTTAGGAGTCTTCAATGCCTAAAAAAATGCTCGACACAATACTCAAGAATTTGTTGTTATTCACTAAAGAAGGAGGCTAGTTGTGTTTGTGTCCCTTCCTTTAACAAATATTCCCATCGACCAATATGTGACATGACCTATTATCACCACATTAAGAATAGTTTGACTAGGTGGCAAAAGGGCCAAGGGGCTCCTTACTCATGTTGCAAGGGGAAACACCCTATAATTCTAGTAGTTGCTATAAATACCCCCCTTTTATCTAAATCCTTTGCACTTGAATTATAATCTATAAGGGTAGGTTCATAGAAATTAGTGTGCTATCATACCATGAGAAAGTTTATGAAGGCTCTTTAACATAAAATAAGATTTCGTTGCATTTCTGTCACAAAAAGCAAAACACTTCAACATGAACAACAATCAAATAAAAATTAAACTTTGTGGCCTATGGAAGATGTTTTGCTAACAAGATTGCATTCCATATAATACCAACAAGGGTCACTAGCAACACAAATATGTTGCCTAGGGCCATGTAGATTTGACTAAGGAACAAAACTAGAACACACGTTTTAGGGTTTTTAACTCATCTATAGTGGGAGAACCATGAATTCTAAACTCTCAAGTATATTAATATTATATTTACAAGTATACTCCCTATCATTAGTGATTATACAAAAAGAGTCTCTATGGCCTTACCATCGACTTTCATAGGGTTCACCACAAGGAGACGTAGGTTTTTTTTTGACAAAATATTTTGTTCAAATAACCATCAAGATAAGGTTAAAATAAAGCCACGTGGAATATATATTAGGCTCATGTTTCATGAAAATTATAGAACAAGCCCATTTTCAATATCACCACCAATATTTAGATGATTGAGTTATTAACATAAAAATGAGATCAATTGAATCAATTTATAAACTTGTTACAAGATAATATTATTAGGGTTAGCTGACATCTATGTAAGCTTGAACCACTACCATGGAAACTAAACCCTTAAATGATAATTTAGGTACACAAGAACATTTATTTGGAATTAACAATGTCAATGATATTAATTGAAATAAAGTGATATTAGTTTATCCAAAATTAAGTGAAAGTTAGGATGGAAACTGATTTCTCCAAAATTCTAGTGGAAAGTGATAATATGAACAAAATTCCAATAAACTTTTCAAGAGAGTCTCCAAATTAAATTAAATAAAAACAAAAGCTAAAACCTACTAAATAAATGGAAAGTATCTCATAACTCTATCGAGATAAACTTTTTCAAAACAAAACCTAAAACCTACTAAATAAATAGAAAGTATCTCATAACTCTATCGAGATAAAAATTTTCAAAACCAAACCTAAAACCTACTAAATAAATAGAAAGTATCTAATAAAAGTTTTCAATTCGTATGGAATATATTTATTTCCCATAATAAAATTTATTTTCTTCCATAATTTTTAAGAAAAACTTAATTAAATTCAGTATTACATTATTGAAATGATGAATTTTTTCTATATATTTTATGGATTCATTATCAGGCCAACATTGTTTCGGATAACCCAACCTAAAACGCTTAGTAACTAATACCTCAGGATCACACCAAAAACCCAAGTGACCGAGGGAAAAGACAAATTGCTCAGAGAAAAGCTTAAATCTTCATCTCAATTCGGTCATTGTAAATTCCATCCTGAGCAAAACCCTGTCCCTGGAAAAATGTCGACAGACTGGTGTGGCAACTACTCGTAGGGGTTCTGTCACTATAATGCATCCAACAACACTGGCTACTCGTCCAAGGTTGAGCCATTGGCTTTGGCACGGGCTTCCCTATTTATATGTCAGGTAGTTGATTCGGGTAACCTGGAAAATAAAGGGTGGGGAAAGATAGATTTGTGAGGGTTTCTGATGGGTAAACTCAATAATCTTCTTATGATTGCTAATATGTTGTACCGTCCCAGATAAGAGATCTCTCCGCCACTGCACATTGAAGCTAGCTCTTCACCGAGAAACTTCGGGTAAAGTCCCACAATTATTCTTTATTAAGGGGGTCAGGGCAATAAATGGTAAAGCCAAACTTCTTCGGTTGGTCGTCATGAATTTTCATCACCAGAGCTTGGCATCATCAAGCGAAGACTTATCATTGTTATCTTCAATGTATCCCTTGCTTCTCATCTCGAATCTTCCTTACAGTGTTCTCAGAGTACCCCGCATGCACCTGAAGGTGCCCTCCTTTTCGCCGCACTCAAGCATGACTGTCTTCTCCCTCGTCTTGGCCACCTATTTCTTCGTTGTCTCTGGCTTCCTCTACAATGTCATCATCAAGCCACCGGGCTTTGGCAGCGCACAGGATCCTGTCACAGGAACATAAAATCGGTGCTCTTCCTCTCCGGAAGAGTGAACGGGCAATATATTATTGAAGGGATCTCATCGGGGTTTATGTTCTTGCTTGGTGGGGTGGGAATAATTTTTCTAGACTTTCCCCTGGACAAACTCGCGAGGATCAAGGTCTCTTTTGTGGTGGCCGGGCGAGGATCAAGGTCTCTTTTGCGGTGGCCAGGGTTTCTTCTTTGGCGATCACTTTTATCACGAGTAAGCTATTCATTCGCATCAAAATTCCATCTTATTTCAGTTAATCGGGGTTATAAATAGTGAATCTAGACGTTTTAGGTCCATTGCTAGTTTAGTACAACCAAAAAAAATGATTTGTCAATGGCCAAAGCCGTGAGTAGTACTACCTCCAAAGTAATCTGTTTGTGATAAAAACCACTCTGACACCAAACATCAAAACTGTTCTGTCTGCACAACTTAGAAGGAGAACTGATATATATACCGATCTGTTCAAAATAAGTCCAATCTGGCAGTAAATAAAAATCAAAAGCTGACCTTCGTGACCTAAATATTTACAGAGAAAGTAAAAAATCTGAAAAACTGTTCAAAAAAGGATAGAGAAATATAATCTGTAATTTGATACAGAGGAGAAAAACAGAGCATTAGATATCTATAAAAGAGTGGCGCTAGAAAATTTGGACTGTCCCATTCACATGTTCCGTGACCTACATGAACCTCTATCATTATAAAAATTCTTCTAGATTTATGACTAAATTATGGGAAAAACTGACAGGAAAACATAAATGCGAAAGGGAATGCCAGCATTGTGCAGATCCAGGTATTTCTTGGCCTAAAGGAATAGCAGTTATGACAAATCGAATACTAGGCAGACTTCCTGGCAAACAGTCTAAATATGACCACTAAAATAACAGTAGTGATGTAGGAGTGGGGACTTCTTCGAATGTCGTCCTTTACAATTATGGGAATAAATTTCCCCTTACTCCTGTCTTGAGTAATGGAAGCTTGAAATCTTTCGGTAACAACTATGAACCTTTGCCCTTTTTCAGGGATGTGCCCAACTCTGACAGACAAAATTTTCTCATAAAAAAATTGAGCCTATTTTTTGTTGTTTTTTTATTTCATTGACCCTTACAAAAATGCGAGAGAGAAGGAAATTAAACACCAAAACCTGCTGGACCTTGTGGATTTCATCATTTCAGGTGGTTGTAGCCTCAATAAAACAATAATGGAGGAGATTGCTAAGATGGTTTCTGCCAATTTGTTTAGGAATCTGACATCAAGACCTACACCAACACCACCTTCTATTTAAGGCCTTGATCAAGAAGAGGAGGTGACAGTCTTGGAGCCTTCCTGGTCACATCTGCAGTTGGTCTATGATTTCCTCCTCAAGTTCGTAGCATCTCCTGAGACTGATGCAAAAGTGGCCAAGAGATATATTGATCATTCATTTGTTCTGAGGTTAATGGATCTCTTTGATTCTGAGGACCCAAGAGAGAGAATGTGTGAAAAAAAATTGCACCGTATTTATGGAAAATTCATGGTGCACAGGCCCTTAATTCATAAGGTAATCAACAACATTTTTTACAGATTTATATTTGATACTGAGAAATTTAATATCACGAACTTCAGCTATATTAAGTCCAGTATTTTCAATCATTGCCTACAGAAACCTAGAGAAAATTTAGAGACAAATCTGTGCACTCATTTAGGAGGGGGGATTTCTTCTAATGTCCTTTACAATTATGGGAATAAATTTCCCCTTGCTTCTATTTTGAGTAATGGAAGCTTGAAATCGTTCAGTAAAAACTATGGAACTATGCCCTTTTTCAGGGATGTGCCCAAATCTGACACAGAAAATTTGCTCATACTAGTGCAGAAGCAGAGTAGATGAGCAAAGTGCAGTGCTACAATCCCCACAATTTTCCCTTAAGCCATTTCAGTCCAATCTAGTCGTGCACGAGCAGAGTAGGTGAGAAAATTGCTACAATCCTTCGAATTGTTTCCTAACACGGCTATATTAATCGTTGTTGGTCTCTCCCACCCTAATTGTCTGAACAAAATAATGACACAGCAAACGAATAAATCTGAAAGCCACTGTATACATTTATGATCTAGATTTGTATAACTAAGTACACTAAAAAATTTCGTTCCTTTATATGGTATCTTTCTTTCTGGAACTAAATACAAAGTTGGCATTGTACATCACAGAGCCCCATTTCCTTCATGATAAAGATGACGAAGGTAAATTTCAAAGGGTTGGAGAATTCTCTTGGGATTTTTCTGTAAGTTTTTTAACCTTTCGTTTTCATTATCTTTTTGTTGCGTGTAACGTAACTTATCCAGCAACGAAACACCAATAATTGTGAAACTCAACACGAATTACGGTATAAGGCTTTCGAATTATTATGGACTTCAAAATCTTTAAATGGAAACTAGATAAGTAGAATGCAATGGGGATGAGAGGGATTTTTACTCCACAATATCTAGGTGAAAGAAAAATAACTAATTTTCATTTACACATGGCAATAATGATTGTCATTGTCTGTGGAAAATCTCTCTACCAACTTTGATCATTATTTGAGAAAGAAATCTTTAAGGGTTTATTTCTTCTGTAAGATTGTTGCTAGACAAGTCAAATATGGTATTTGTAGCTAGCACATATGTTAAAGCATATTCAATTCCTTTCATTACAATCCTCAAATCCTCATAGAGTGTATTACTGCTAAGTTGGGAAGACCCAAGAATTTTGAACCCCCCTAGTCTTTGAAGGTTGTATGGCATTCTTCCACTAAATTTATTGTTGGATAAATCCGACACTCGAAAAATGTGTGAGATTTGTAATCCATTGAGAAATTACACCAAAGAACCCAGCCTTAAAACTCTCAAGTCATTAAAAAATGCAATGTATTGAGGAAGGTCCCCTGTTAATCCATTTTTACTTAAATCTAGTAGCTGAAGTTGGGCACAAATGGCCAACGATTGAAGCATGATCCCAAAAAATTTATTAGAATAAGTAGAAATGACTTTCATAGGCACCAGAAAGTGTATGTCTAGAGCTCCACTAAGGTTGTTTTCAGATACCTTCAGTATCTGCAATTTTGTACACCTTTTTAAAATTGATGGTAGTCTACCTGAATCAAGTTATCCAGAAGAGTCAACCATCAAAGACTTGCAGTTCCCTATAGAATCAGGGGTAGTCCCATTCAACTTGTTTTCGAACAAATCTAACTGCTGCAGCTCCACACATTGTCCAATACCTTCAGGGATTGTACCTGTGAGATTGTTAGTATCCAAGTAGATATTTTGAAGCTTTTTCAAATTACCAATGCCTTTACGTATGCTACCACCTAACATGTTGGAACCTAGATGTAAGAAGTTCAAGTTACTCAGCTCTGTAATGAATTTTGGTATGCCACCGATGAGCATATTTGAACCTAGATGTAGGAAGGACAATTGAGTAAATTATGTAATGGATTCTTCTGGTATGCGTCCAGTGAAATTGTTTCCACCCAAATTTACCTGGATCAACTAGGTTAAATTAGCAATTCCTTGAGGTATGCCACCTGTTAAACAGTTGTCAAAATAAATTTTTTCCAGAATACTTAAATTACCAATACCCTGAGGTATGACGTCGTTTAATTTTTAACCTAACTGTACCAGGATTTAAACAGGTTAACTGATTCAATCTGGTAATGGATTCAAGAATGACACCCGAGAACTATATTATTCCCAGAACTAGGGAGCTCAGTTGACTAAAATTTGCAATGGCTTTAGGTATATCACCGCTCATATTATTCACAAGTAGACTTAAGGTCGACAGGGGAAGCTGAAATATACATTTCAAGATGGAGCCCTGATTATTGTTGGCTCCTAAGTCCAACTATTCAAGATTGCTGCAATTTCCTATTTCTGATGGGATCACACCTGAAATATTATTGGGACCATAAATAGATAGTTTACCAATGTTTCTCAAGCTTCCCAACTTAGGTGGTACACTTCCCGGCCATCTTTTGTCCCCCAAAAATAAAATCTGCAGTGAAGAGAGGTTTCCCAGAAATGGAGTAATGAAATTCTTGAATTTGTTTGTTTGTAGATACAAGCATTCTAATTCTTGCAGAAACCCAAATTCAGAAGGAATTCTTCCACTCAAACCGTTGTGAGAAAAAGGAAATATACCACAACTGAGTACAATTTCCTAGAGTTGGAGGGATCTGACCACTTAGTGAGTTTCTTTAAAAGTACAGATAAGATAGATTTTTGAGCATACGCAAAACTGAAGGGATTGGTCCAGTAAGACTGTTGTATCCAATGGACAAATCTTGGAGAAACATGCAGTCACTGAGGGAAAAGGCACTGTGGCCAGATAGAGAGTTGTTTTCAATGTGAAGATAGGCTATATTTCTGAGCAGACTCGAAATAGAAGGGATCAGACAAGTGATACTGTTGTTTCACCCAAAACATTACGCAAAAAAATATGATATGTAGTTTAAAAAAAATATGATGACATGAGACTAATACTTGCAACTACAAGTCGAGAGAGCATAATTAAATCTTGGATTCACCTTCAAGATTCAAGATATAGTCCTTTGCAACTCTGTTCCACTTGTTTCCAAAAATATTTCTGTCAATTCGTGGGGCTCACAACTTTTAGTTAGATAACAACTGGTTTTCCATGTAAAGCTAACAAACTATTTGTAACTTGAAAGGGATAGGAGAGACAAGCCGAAAGACCAAAGCTATTTTTGTTCATTTAAGCCTCTTCATAGTACTTAGTCTAGTAAAGGGACAGATTTATTCCTCTTTTATCCCATGAATTCAGTTTGTTGTGCAAACATTTATGTCAAACAGATATTGTTGTGCTCAGGGAGTGATCACTTTTCTTGGGTTTGCTATTTGTTTATTAAAATATTTAAGACTGCATATAGAGTTCAAGTATTTGCAACAAATATACTTTACAAATTAGAGTGAAGAAGGAATTTTTTGCCAGCCAATTTCCGGGCCTCACACTAGGAACTGGGTGATTATAGCAATGATAACGGGCCTAACACAATATATCAGAAAATGCGAGAATATTTTGTAACTTCCTAGGAAGAAAAAGGAATACTACTCCAGTCAAAAATATAACTCCTCAAATATGGCCAAAAGCTTCCCAAAATATCCAACCAACCATGGATGATAGCACATAAAGGAGATGGATTTTGGCTACTTTTCTTTAGCATTCTTGCATCTCTTCAAAAGCTACAAGACATATTGCTCCATGTTACAGATAATAAAAGAGTTTAGCTAGAAGAAAAGCATAATAGGAGCAACTGAACAAATAACCATGCAGAGGATTCCTAATAAGCCCTACAATAAGTCCCAGAAAAGAAGGAAGCACACTTGTGATTGTAATTCTTGTCGTCCACATCCTACAGAAATGACCCTCCCATTATCAATTGAAATTCATAATTTTGAAAACAACTGCTGATGTATTGCTTAACATATTTTTTTGTGGATAAATGTAAGACTAAATCAGACAATGTTTTGTAGACTGCCACATCACCACTATATTCCTTTATGACTTGATCTCAGCTGCATACAAGCAGATACAAAACTAGAAAAAGAACTCAACAGCTGAATGTGCATTCTTATTAATAACCGACAGATTGAAGCTTTATCTTTTCAGTAAAACCTAGGATTTTGGTTTATGGCCTCAGCACAATGTTTTGTAGACTGCCGCATCACCACTATATTCCTTTATGACTTGATCTCACTGCATACAAGCAGATACAAAACTAGAAAAAGAACTCAATAGCTGAATGTGCATTCTTATTAATAACTGACAGATTGAAGCTTTATCTTTTCACTAAAACCTATGATTTTGGTTTATGGCCTGGGCACAATATCTTTCTTCGGGATGCATTATACAAAATGGGTAGCAACCTGATGGAATTTTATGTCAACCTACCCAGTCATATTTGAATTTTGCTAAAAATTCATTGCCACAAAGAACACAATACCCACTATCCATCAACCTTTTTATGATGATGAATAAGCTAGAGGAACAAAGCCTCATTAAACTCAATTCTGACCTTGGAATCTTTCGGTTAAAAGCATCAATGTCTTACATGAACTCAGTAAGAACTTTCAGGACCTTACTTGAGTTCAATAAGACATTTTAGGACATTCTACCTCGGGTAAGACTAGGACTACATAGGGAGATTAGATCTAAACCAGACCCAACTCACTTTGAGATGGGATGGTTTTCTCTACAGAATGGTAGGAAAGAGATCAGGAAGGCAAGGTCCTGGTTAAGCGAGCCAACCAGAGAAGAAGGTCCTGGTAAGTAAACCTAGTGATTAGATGACATTTTTAAATGAGTGGAACATAAAATTTCAATTTCAATAAACTACAGTAAACTCAAGTAACTGTTATTAAATAGTAATTTAAAAATTACATTTAACTAGATCTTGACGAGATCTGTTTCTTGTTCCGTTATTGATCAACCAATATTTATTTTCATGTAGACAAATCTTTGCACATCAGATGAGGAGTTCAATTCTTCAGGAGGGTAGAATGACTTCTTCAGGACAGAATCTCAAACGAGTGTTGTCTGCTTCATGCCTCTATACATTCAGAGCTGCAATGTTTCAAGCATGCTTTCGTATTGTTTACCAATCCAATGACTCACTGTCTCCTCTATTTTAGTGATTTTCTTTTGAATTAGAACATTTCCAGATTAGGCTTCAATTATTAGCCTTAGGAAATCACCCTTACCAAGCACTTACAAAGACTGATCTGAGGTCCTAGGAGGCTTCTTCAATTACTGTTTTCTGCTCAGATTAGGGCTCGATATTCCCATCATTCCAAAAACTAGAACTCACTCAAAAATTTTCCCCAGGGCCCCACAATCTAGGGCACATATTTTCTTTCGATGTAGATGTCATGAATTATAGTTACATTATTGTTATGATTGTTCAAACACTGTCCAAACATTGTATTTACAATGACTAAAATTTTTCCCAATCTTCATTATCACAAGAACAAAAGATTAGGGCACATGAAGCTTTGACATAAGACAGCACAAACAATGTTCTATCCCTATCAAAAATACCCAGAGTTCTGAATATACCTTTTGGGTCACAGTTATGTGTCTCTTTTCAGATGAATCTCGACAGCATAGGTAATACTCTTGACCCTGGTTAGGGTATTGAAACTGCCTTATTTTCTGCGTTATCCTTTTGGGAATATACAGCCTCACTGTTGGAAATAATGAGAGGGGCTTTGACTTCACTGTCCTCAATAGATCTACACAATCTCAACAAAGGTCTCTTACAGCTGCCTTCAATACACTTCCAAGAATCTGCTTCAAGTCCTCAAGTTTGCTTCAAGACTTCTTTAAGTTCTTATCAACGTTGCTCAGAAGACTATAATCCAAAGGTTCCAAAGTCTTCTCCAAGTGACTATCCTTATGTCTGAGTTCTCCAAATAATAGCCTTCCAAACTACTCCAACAAATTCTCAAATATTGCCACCAGCTACCCACAAATAATGTTTCCCAAAAAATGGCACGTTGTCCAGAAGTGGTGCTACAGCAACATATATCAAAGAACTCTTGTTCTTTAAATGTTGATTCTGGAAGTTGAGTCCAGAGTGATATCAGGTCCAAATTCTTTAATTGTTCAATAAACCAAATTTGTTCTTACTCCATGTGTCTCTAATCTGTCATAGATCTGAGGCAACACTTATTTAATGTGGTGAGGTCTATCCAACTGTAGCCTGAGATAAAGTGATGATTGTTCACACACCGAGGTCAGTGTTCTGAGTTTTTACCTATTAGACCACAGTTCAATAGGTCCGAGCTTCAACTCAACCTTTTACAGGACTACACCTTTCCTAGCAGCTTCCAGATGACTGTAATATAGTCCAAGATTACACTTCAAGCTACCACAGGACAGCCACAACTCCGAGCACCTTCAAGCATCTCCACAGAATTTATTCCAGAATCTGAACCCATTGTATTACCACTGTTTTTGTCCAAAACCAAGCCTTCAACCGAGCTTGAAACAGTCACACAGGTCCGAGCTAACCAAAGCTCCACAGTTAGTAGTTTGAGCTTCTTCAACACTGATCCAAGCCTCCAAATTCATTTAACTGAAACTGTAATTTCTACAATCCAAGTTTGTAGGGTAACAGTCCTGTGTAATGATAATTGAGCTTCCACAGATGTGCTTATCCAAGCCTAGCACTCTGCTTCTCCTTATATACTTGTCCACTAGTATGAGTTTGAGGGAACCTTAATACAAAAAAACAGAGATTTGCAGGTCTGAATTTGTCTTCAAAACTGCCACTATAGTTCCGAATTACAAGACTGTTGCAAGGTCACATATTTCACCACAGGTCCGAATTAGAAGGGTCTGAGTTGCAGAGAAGAGTCTTAGGTCCGAGCTTCTGGAAAGGCCGAAGTTACAGGCCTGTTAGGACCGAAATTTCAGGCTTTGATAGGGCCGAAATTTCAGGCCTGAATTCAGTTCTGAAAAAAATTATTTCCACAGGTGCAAATAGGTCTACAAGAGATATATCCTTATAGCCCAAAACGTTGTAATTATGATCTCCCTTTTAATCTCCTCGGCCTCCTGTTTTATCTCTGAATTCTCACTGTATTTTTCACCGAAATTTTCATTCCAAAATGATGAGCATGACTAGTTATTTATAGTTGTTTGTGTATGAACTGAACAGTCATGTCTTCTGATTAAGGAGCCGACATACCGATTTGAGCTGACCTGTGCATCATTTTTGGCATTTATTTAAACCAATTTTAAGACTGATACAGGGGGGCAATTTTATGGTTAAGTCTGGGCCTCAGCGCTTGATAGGAACACCATACAATATAGCGGTACTTCTTGTATCTTCTACTGTAGTGCAGACATGTTTTAACACCTCCTTTGCTGAACACTTGATATTTGTAGGGGATCAACAAAATTATGTTAGATCCCTCCTTTATGGCTCAAAAACTCTTTTTGTCATATAAAATTCTGCATGTCAAAGCCTCTCTGCTCCTTCACTTCCCACAGGACATTGTCAAAGCTTCTCAGCCCTGTTGCATTCATTCAGATCACCAAACTACACATATGTTACCAAAAATAGTAGTGCTCTAGACCTCCACAAACAAACATACATATATAGAAAAAAAGAGAGATTTTATTCCTGAGTAGTGGTCATTATAGGGCTCTAGTTAGCTGGATAAAACATGCATGTAGAATAGAAAAGGCAAATTTTCACCATGGAGTGTGTTGTTTCCATCATTCTTAGGCAGCTGATATGTTTTCCCATTTAGTGTGAATTCTCCATCCTTGATACGGTTGGGTACACGACCCACCAAGGCACCAAATTAAGGTCTACTAGAGCTCATGTTCTGCATTAATAAACAATCTCATATTCCCCATGGTAACACATACATTTGAGATCCATTCCAATATGTGAGTAGAAACTGTAAATTTATCTTAAAACTCTAGCATATGATGGCAGTACTAATTTCCAAAGGGAAATTCAAATACATACCATGTATGAGGCAATATTGTCATAGCCAAGAAGTATGTCTGCTAGATGGCCTGAATGCATAAATACCAATACTTAATGAGCTAGCTCCCTCTGAGTAAATGATGGTAAAGTAGTTGAAGGGTAGGGTTTAGGGATGATTATCTTTAGCATCAAGGAGAGCGAGGGAGATGAGGGTAGCTCCCCAGTTGGTTAGATTTATATATAGATCGCCTCTGCGAAGTTGAAAGAAACTTGGGGCATTGATATTTCTATAGGGATGACCATAATGAGCCAACTTGCCTTTCCCTTCCAAATTTTTTGGATTCAATTCCCATTTGTGCCCTTGGCTACTAGCATGGAATTTGCAGAGGTGAATGAAAACCTGAATGCACCAAAAATTCAAGAGAATGGATGACACTTTCACCATCATCGATTGATTGACTAATCAAGGGATGGATGGATAAGCTAAAGCAGAACATTCAATGATATATATAGAGAGACTCACATAATCGATACTAGACTAGGGTGTGTCTGTATGCCTTAAGATAAGGTCATGGTGTAAGACATAACATGGATTGTGTGCAACTATAGACAACCCATGCACTATGGCTACCAAAAAATGTAATTTTTGGAATCTAAACATGTTACATTTTTGAGTTTTTGTCTATTACCCCAAATTTTTTTTTGGCCAAATATTAATTTTGTTATTTAAAATGGAATTTTGACTACATATATGGATTCAACACCTTGAAAAAACCCTAGAGCAGTACATTTTTGTTGTTTGTAGATTGAAGGACCTAAACTAATGCAACATGGTTTTGTGGATGCCATTTCTAAAGTTGGGCTGGCCAAATTCCTTTCTGACCTTTCTACCACCTATATAACCAAGTAATTTTCTATCACCTGTATAACCTTGCCTTTTAATAAAAAAAAGAAGGTTCCTACACTCAAAGGATTGGCTTTTCCTGGCCATGGGGAAATTAGAATGTTGAAATTCTATAACCTTTTGGATGATTAGAAGATCCAATTTTGCCATTGCTAGCTTGAACTAAGTTCAAATTGCGGTTTTTGGTTTTAACTGTTGGTCAGTTGAAACCCATTTATCAACTGCACTGTCTGAGTAAAGCCTAGATAATATCTAACATGAGGAGGCTGGACTTATTTCAGGCTATTGTACTCAAGCTAACGGTCAAACATAAGGTTATGCATATACATGTGGTTCAAGGTCTCCTTTTCTTCACGTTATTCTCTATGAATTAAGGAATGTATGTTGCCGAGGAGGAACACTTGCTGGTCTAGGATCTGATACAACCAACAAGTTACTAGGAACACCCAACAGATTACTAGGATCTGATATATGCTTTAGATTGCTAGGATCTAGTCTAGGAACACCCAACAACAAGAGGTATATCCACAAACCACTCCAAGTAAGATATGAAAAGGGCTCTTGAAATGCCTTTGAATACCAAAGCACTCCAATGTTTATAATGACATACTGATGTCCAATTCAAATGCTACCTAAGGATTTCACAAAGGTTCTAGTGCCTTTGTTCAAGGGTTCGTTGTATGTTTCCAAGGGTTTCAAAAAAAAAAACTTTCACTAGATATTAACAGCCATTATGATATTTTTTACCACCACCATTTCTGCCACAAAATATCTGTAAGGTGAAGACACATGAAGATTTAAATTGGTTCCTGCTTGAAGGAAAGATGAACTGTTCTGATTGATGGGTATTTAGAGTTTTATTGTTGGCTATAATTTGCTTAGAATGACCCTAGATGTAGTCACAAACAAGTAATAAAGATTATTGTTGTTCACAAGGTTGAAAAGTTGTCTGAAATCCCTCAAATTATCCCACAACAAGCTTCCCAAAAATCCCACATCATTGTTGGAAACATTTGTTGATTGCACTTGTATTTTTATACTTGTTTTAATGCTGCCCTATCTGTCCAAACATTGGTATCAGAGCCATAATCGTGTTGTCATTAACCCTAGTTCTATTTGTTGGTGAAAATTTACCACAGTTGGAGGTATCAACCATTGGAAATACCAACACTATTGGGTTCCAGAGAACCACCAATCAAAGGATATATCTACTGTTGTATCTTCTATTTAGGGCTCTTCACATGCTGCCATCGAATCTGCGGTCATTTTCTTCTATATATCATCTTCATATTGCCTCATAATCCTACAAGAGTAGTTACATGACCTCACATCCTCCCAGCGAAAGTTGATCTTATATGCCGAGTTATATTTATGCTTGGATGGTGATCTGTTTGCTTTGTTTGGAGATCATGGAGGATGACAACATGCTACTAAAAACGGTTGTATTATAACAAGATTATTGATGTCAAACTGTTCATGGAGGCTACCACCAAACACTGCAAATACTGCAATAAGGGAGACTTTCCCATGATATTTTTGGAACCTTAAAACCATGTTAAAATTATTTGAAACATGAGCCCTAAAACTAAAACAAATGCTACAACAAAATCACTATAATGTGATGGAAGTTCTATTATAGGACTTCTCTATTGCTGCTCATACGTTGTTTGAAATAATCAGGTTGAAATTTAGAACCTAACTATCCCTGGTCTAGTATGCAAAATCAAATTCCTGGCATGAGGCATATGATGAAGCCATTGGCTAGATTACATGTTGGCAGTGTATGTTATGTTGATCTATTACTTTTTCTTTTGGTTAGAAACTGGGAACTTCACCACAACATCATACCAATATGTAAAATCTGAATTAATTTTTGTGAGACAACTAGCATCTAGGATATTTGTTTATATCCCATACTTTGCCATTAACATCTAAGTTGTATTGCTTGTGCATGTGTTGAGTGGAGTAGCTATTGTGGCATCTTTATGATTATCTGTGTCAAACGTACTATTCTGCCATGTCTTCTCTTTTGTGGGGAAGGTATTGCTACATTGTATTTGCTAAGGACACATGTTCACCAAGACAAGTCAAATACTTCAAAATGTTGGATGTGTTTTGTATTATTGTTCTAGAACATATTCTCTTTGTCTTTGTTTTGTATTATTGTTCGATAACATATTCTCTTTTTCTTTGTCTTTATTTCACACGTTGTTTTAGGATATTTGAGTGCTTTAGGTTAATTAGGTTTTTGGCCCTGAAATTAGTGATTGAAATGCCAAATAATCACTTTATAATTGTGGATTTTCTTGTCTATTTGAGTTATTTTACATAAGCAATCTTCATAATTAGATCTTAAGTATATATTCTACCCTTAGCTCTATTTCAAAGTGTTGTAAGAATTTCCGAGGACCTCTTCTATTCCTTGACTCGAGGTGGTCGATTCCCCATCCTGCTGAGGCCTTTCTCTTTCATCTAGTCCTTCATTTTCCATTGAATCTGATTCAAGAGATTCTCCCACTGGATCTCTCTTGGGGGATTCTTGTGGTGGTAGTCCATGTATCATTTTTAAAAGTCTAATTCTTCCCTTCACCTACTTTTCATAACTTCCATAACCATTAGGTAGGGACCTGCAATGTCGATGGTGTTTTGTTTGTTTAGTAAAAGATTGTCGAGATTTTAATTTATTGAAAGTTGTAGAATTTACAATCTATGAAGTTTCAAGATATAATTTTTAAAAGTCTAATTCTTTAAAGGGTGCTAGCTCAATGGAAGAGCACCTTCTTTACAAGCAGGAGGTTGGTGGTTCGATTCCATCGTGCCCTGATATTCATATATAGGGAATGACGAAGATTAGTTTTTGGTGACGGATGCTCTTTTGACCATCACCAATGAGCTTATGGTGACATTTTTCGACCCTCACCAAAATATGAAATGGTGACGATCAACGAACGCCACCATATATACGCATCAATAGTGACGACCATTAAAGGTTCGTCACCATAAATCGTTGTTGTTGATATGAAATGGTGAGGGTCACTGTTTGTCATTATAGTCATTATTCATGATGGACCTTGATGTCACCAATGAGTTTATAGTGACGGTCAATGAACGTTGCCATATATATGCACCAATAATGACGGCCATGAAAGGTCCATCACAAAAAATCGTTGTTGTTCATATGAAATGGTGACGGTCATTATCCGTCATTATAATCAATATTTGTGACGGACATTGAATGTCACCACAACACATACTTTCGGCGACGCCACCTTTGGTGACGTTCAGTTTTTTGGTGACGGAGGCTATTGTCTGTCACCATTGCCCATATGAAATGGTGACGGTCACTATCCGTCACTATAAATCATTATTGGTGACGGACCTTGAATGTCACCACAACACCTATACTTTTGGCGACGCCACCTTTGGTGACGTTCAGTTTTTTGGTGACGGAGGCTATTGTTTGTCACCATTGCTTATATGAAATGGTGACGGTCACTATTCATCATTATAAATCATTATTGGTGATGGACCTTGAATGTCACCACAACACCTATACTTTCGGCGACGCCACCTTTGGTGACGTTCAGTTTTTGGTGATGAAGGCTCTTTTGACCCTCACCAATGAGCTTATGGTGACCATTTTCACCCCTCACCAATGTGCTTTTTTCTTGTAGTGAATGCCAAAGCGGCCATATGAACCCAATGATGTGATTAAAAATTACCTCACAGATCTAAAAGTGAAGCCTTTTGTGAAAGAGGCAGATAGATTTGATGATTTATGTCAAGGTATTGAGAAGTTTTTAGATGTACTTAAGTTTTCATTCAGTCAACTCAATCAAGATGAATTGGAAGCCTTCCAAGCATACAGAAGAAAGAGACTGAAAAGGATTCCCCTAGATTTATTTATTATTGAAGATGCCAACAAACCTATTCCAAGTATTAGCGTAGATAATGAAGTGAAAGACATGTCTGAAGATGTGTCAGGTTAATTAGAAAATCAATATCAGAATTCAGTTCATTATGAAAACTAGTATGAAAATAGAAAGGAGAACCCAGAAAAGGTAATCAATCAAGTAATAAAAGAGATTGAGATGCTAGAGAAAGGAAAAAGAAATGGAACATAGTCATATTCTGAAGAAGTTCAATACAGTCAAGATACACTTGATTAGTCAGAAAAGTCTCAGCCAAAGGAGTTGAAGAGTGAATGGGATAATTTTTCTAAATAAATGAAAAATCCTCAAAAAAATCCCAATACTGATCAATCTACCAGTTCTCAGATGCCAGAACATTCCCAAAAGTTAGTGGAAATTGTTACTCCACTACAACAAGTTCCTAAAACTCATGATCGAGAGATCATTCCGAATTATCCTAAAGATAATATAGTGTTATAAGTTGAGAAAATCCCTTCGTTGGATGCATTCTATAGTCCTAGCCATATGGGTGTATTCAAGAGAAGAAAAATGAGAAGAATTGATGATACAGTCTAAAACCTTACAAATGAATCTGTTGATGTTTTGCGGAAGGATCCTCTAGCTGATCCTAATGAATATTTAACCAAACTATCACAGTTTGCAGGTTCATATGCTATTTCCACTGTTGATAAGGCCATTGAGGTTAAAATGTTACTAAGCAGAGAGAATATAGAATACATGACTTAGAGAGACTGTTAGAGAAATAAAATTCTAACTCCAACGAGCAAATGAAATTAAAGATATCCCAATCTCAAAAGGATTTTGAATGTCTTAATTTGCATCATCAAGTACAAATCATTGAAAACCAAACACAACTGGAAACAACAATAAATAGATTACAAAACTAGCCACAACTAGAGAAATTCATAAAGGAAGCATTGGATGTGAATTCTAACTTAAAGCAATAACAAGAATTATTTTGCCAACAAGCTTCTGTCACTAGCTCTTATTGTGACTCAAGTGAAATACTGATCCAACATGTAGCTGTCTAGAAACTTGAATGTTAGAAGGTTGAGAAGAAAATTAATGAACATATTCAATGGCAAGCATGAAAATTAGGCAAGGATGTTGATCTACCTCAGGTAGATAAATTCCACCAGGAGATCTTATTCAAGGACTGGAAGGCATAGATAAATCAAGCAGAGAAAGCAACAATGAAAGCATCAATGTTGACAAAGGATATTACTAAATATGTATGTGAACAACTTTGAAATCAGAAATTATCAAAGAGTGCAAGTCTGAAGTGCTCTCAAAACTCAAATAGCTGGAAACATAGTGGAAAAAAAAGGCAGAAATGTAGGATGAAACGATTAAAAAAGTAATAAGTTTGATCAAGAAAATTATTGGAATTTTATGATCAAACCTTATCATCGGTACCAGACCTTGCAGTCTTTAACAGATTCTACTAGAAGATTGCAACCAACACTCTCAAATGCGGTATTCAAGGGACATGTCAGATCGAGGATTTCACAGCCAACTCAGCTCAAGCCCATGCTAGATATTTGTCAACTTCAGGATCAAATCCAAATAAAATATCAAAATTTATAGTCATATTGTTACTTTATTTTCGTAGATTGTAGTTAAAGTTTGTCTTACGAGGATGCTTTTTTGAAACCTTCTCTATTTTTATGTAATAATGTATTTGAAAAAATATTCATTTTATTCTTTAAACCCCTCTCATGCATTTATAGAAGGGTCGAGAAATTTGTCAAAAACATTCTCAAAGAATGTACTTTTGTATGTTTGTGAATTCTTTGATGAATTAATGGAACACAGTATGTTATCTCTTGACATTTGAAGCAATTTAACTGATGTTTCAGTATTGTACTCTTTAAATTGCTTTAAAGTGAAGAGGAGAAGATGTATATTGTCAGTTTACATGAGTATAACTTCGCACATATGGTACTTCTATTCACTTGTATTAAGTTTTAATTTCTAGATTGACAGTGATAATTTTATTGCATTATGATGATGATGATGGTTAGCGTCCACTGAGACCAAAATTTGGTATATTGGACCTATAATTTTCTTAATTCTTAATTTTCTGGCTTCTTGTCTTTCTTAGCAAGATTGGTGTTGTCGCTTTCATTTTCTTCTCTACGGTATTCCAACTTCCTTTACCTTGCAACTCCTTCATCTCTTCCGATCCTTGGGACAGTAGTGTCTTATATTCGAGATCTGGGAGATATTCTTTGCTACTAAATATAGATTTATTTTCCACACTATTCGAATCCTCATAATTTTTTATGCTTGAGGAGCTGTCGAGTTCTTTTTTTTTGTTGGGCGGGGCTTTCCCCCTGCTTGTCTTGAGGGTTGTTTCTTTCTTTCCTTATTTCCTACGATTCAAATTTTTATGGAGAGTATTATTCCTTGATGACAGCGTAATTTTCCTTCTATGCTCCTTCCCACCATGTAGATCTATGGTGATTCTTTCTAGCAGAATTATTCTGGGAGAATTTTGGGCAATTTTTTTCTATATGGCCTATCTCAAAGCAGAATCAACATCTAAAGAGGACACTTTCATAGTCGATTTTCTGGTTCCATAAATAGCATTTAATTGTTAGGATTATTTCAGCTCAGAATCTGGCACTGAATTCCATTTCTACATAGATGCGTGCATAGGTGGTTTTGACATATTCCTTTGTTTCTGGGCACCTGTAGTAAAATTTCCCAATTTCATTTCCAATGGCTTTTAGCGAGGAGAGATTATAGAGATGCAGAGGTAGGTTTGGAAATCTGACCCAAACTGGTGCTGAGGTTATGACTGTTGTTGAGGGATCGAATGATGGGTTCCATGGTTTCATGAATAGGCTCGATTTTTCCCAAAACGAAGGGCCATAACCTAAAATGCATTTTCTGCTTTTAGATTTTTAAAAATCTACTATAAAGAAACCCTTATCATAGGGGTAGATATTAATTTCATCAGAAATTAGAGGCTTCCATACCTCCAAGGTCCAACCGTGGAGAGTTTTCAACCATGGTCAAAATCCATTAAACCAACAGATTAAGCCAAAAGATGATAAAATCCATTATCGTCATTCTAGATGAATGTTAAATGAACTTCTGTGATTTCTTATTATATATACAACCAAACATATGAATGCGATATAATTTCCACAATTCTTCTAATAAAACTATTTTGTTAGAAGAATTATCTTACATAATTTTCATCTCTTTTGACTATTAAATAATCTACATTACTAATAGATGAAGGATATCTCTTTAGATCGCATAAAGGAAGATACACCCCAGGTATATAATAGAATTAAATAGTGTTAGATAGATGCATGTGATATATTAGAATCATTTTTCCATTGCATATTGTATAATCAAAACACACTCCAAAATCATCCTTATTGGGAAACTGGTCCCACTATCCCTAGTCGGAGCCACCACATGAAACAGAAAAGGAGCTACTTTAAGGTCCGGACCAGGTGGTTTTCCCAAATTTTTTTGCAATGAATTCTGAGGCGTCAACATTTTGGCGCTAGAAGGAGGGCCTTGTGAATGGAAATAAGGTTTGACCAATCTAAACGTCAATCTAAAAGTCTCTCTCCTTCTAGATCCCCAATAAAATTCCAGAAAATTATCTAGATCTTCATCTTTAAAATTTGAAGGTGATCATCTTTCTCCTAAGTATCCTAGTTATACTTAACCCATATTGTCTCCTAGGTTTCATAAAAATTCCCCTGAAGTTGAATCTTTGATAGAAAATTTAGAGAGAGTATCCATTTCTGGTGAAAATCTTGAAACTTATAGAACATATGAGATTAGTATTACATATTCTTTACAACCTCGAAGAATATTAACTCAATCAAAAAGTCAAAAGACATGAATTATTCCTTGTGAATTTCTCATCAATGGTACTCAAAAGAGAATAAAGAGGACTCAATCAGAGTCAATCGCCAGTGAGACCTTATCCCATTCACGTCCACTCATCTCCACCACTTCCACTCCAACAATCAGTGTTACTTTAAATAGTTCTAGTACTCATACTATTATCCCTTCAGCTAGTTCTAACGCTCAGCCTACCTCTTCTTCAAATCAAAATCGATCCACCACATCCACCAAAGGTCCAATCGCAGGCCATCCATGCAACAATCGAGGGGCTGTAAATATGCCCTCTTCTCTTCATGCTCTACCAAAATCACCTGAAACATGGTTACCTAAGTTTAATCCTGATGATGGTCTTCCGGAAAAATAAAACATTCATATTTATATGCTAGCCATTAATTTAAAAGGAGTATTTGAGGAGGATTGCATTGTAATATTATTTCCATACACTCTCACAGGATCTGTAGGATCATGGTATTTTCCATTGCCTACTAGCTCTATAACTAGCTGGAATATGTTCGAAGAAGAATGTATAGCTAGGTTTGGGGATTACAGGACCACTGATACACTCATCAATGATTTATCAAATTTAAAAGCTAAATCAGGGGATAAAATAAAATATTTTAATTCAAGATTTAATAAATTTCTCAATAAAATTCCCGCTACATCATTTCCTGGCGCAGAAGTTCAAATTGAGTGGTATATTTCATCTCTTCCATCCAATT
Organism: Pinus albicaulis; assembly: GCA_034641835.2. Classification (NCBI taxonomy): domain Eukaryota; kingdom Viridiplantae; phylum Streptophyta; class Pinopsida; order Pinales; family Pinaceae; genus Pinus; species Pinus albicaulis. The sequence continues at coordinate 984,464,450 of CM076574.1, forward strand.
TAGCCATTTTTGTTGATAGATTAAAACTTCCTACACTTGCAGAAAACATGAAGGAATCTTTATCTGTAGAGAAACACATAATGACTCTTGAGAAGAATAATTCTCAAGAAGACAAAAAATCAAAGAAGGTATTTTTTATCACTCAAAAAATTCAAACATCATTTTGACAAGGTTACATAGGTTCATGGGTCAAAATAGGATTTTTAGGAGTCATTTTTAAATTTGATCAAGGGAAATGTTAAATTTTTATGGTTTAAGTTTATCCTTAGGTCTAAACCCACTCATGTTCAAACTCCTTCATGTCACATCATTCATCATTTTCTGATTTATTTCATTTTCCAAAGTTTTTTGTTCCGAAACTTCCTAGTTAGCCATGAAACCATAGTTTCGTAGTGCATTGCATTGTAAAATGTCACTTTTCGCTACAAAATTGTTGATAGTTTCATAGCAAAAATAGTCAAATTTACACTAGAGGCGCTACGAAAGTGAAATTTTCTGTCTGTCTTGTCAGTCTAGTTGTTAGGTGTCAGAAAACGTTGGGAAAGGGTAAGTTAGATGTTTTTCGAGTCATGGAGTGATGAAATCAAGGTACATACCCACATTTTCAGTCATCATGGTCAGTTTAGGTAATGAATAAGTCATCAGTGAGTCATGAGAAGATATTTAAACTTCAAAAATTTTCCTAATTTATTCATTCTCATTTATCATTCCTCCATGCGTAATATCTAAGCTCTGGAGAGTTATTGTATTGAGCGAAACTTGTGGCCGGTTTATTCAAAGGTTTACTTTGAATATTATCAAGTGATTTTGAATAGCATCAAGCGAGGTTGAGCAATTATTTGAGAAGTTATGGCAGAGAAAATAAAAATACATAAGGGTGGACAATGTTTCAGATATGAACCTGAAGACATGAAAGAAATCACTGAAGATCCAGCAGTAATGGAAGCCTTCAGAAATGTAGGTTTCCTACAATTTTGTGAGAAATTGCAGGGCTGTAATATGTAGGTATCCAAGGAGTTTTCTTTGAATTTCAGTGGAATAGCCAGTAATGTGGGAATGCTAAATTTTTCCATCACACTAGAGGTTATTACTAATACTACAGAAATTCCAAGATGTCAAGAAACCTAGTTCAAAGGTTTCAAGTTTAACATGGAGCAGTGTAAGGAGTTCATGAAGCTTGAGAACACTGAGATGGATCTCAACAATATTGTTCCAATAAGCTACATTAAAGACAACTATTCAAAATTTATGCTCATCATCCAAAAGTACTTTACCTGTGAAGGTAGATATCAAAAAGTCTACTCATACCATTTTAAATTACTTCTGCACTTCACTGGTAATATTTCCATTCACTTACCTTTCTATCTACATATAAGTCTGTCAAAGATGGCTAATAAGGTCCAAGAAAAGTCATAGGGGAGTAATACATCATTAATTCATCATGGCTTAATGAAATTATTGATTTTAGATGAAATTCAAAGGTTAGGCAGAGATTGGTCCTCATTCTTGTTTGTCAGTGGTTTTAAACTAGATGCTCTAACTCCTTCAAAAACTCTTAAAACTAAGAAATTTCCATCAACACAAGTAGAAAAATAGAGCCAACCTTTGGTTGCAAAACCAAATGAGCCTGCAAGAGAAAAGCCAAGAAACAAAACTATGAAGGAGCCAGAGAAAATGCAGAATCTTGACACACCAAATTTCCCACCTACAAAATAAAAATCAAATCTGGTCAAGCCTGCAAAACAAAAACAAATTGTTAGCAAACAAGTGACCAAAAGAATGACTAGAAGTCAAACAATGGTTTTGAAAGAGAAGACAGTGGCTGTAGAAGACAAAGTAGAAGCTAAGGGGAATCTATAGGATATTATACATGCCATTTACATAGAGGAAACACCTATTGTCCAAGCTAAATTCATAGAGGAAGGTGGGAAGAAGTTAAAGAAGGCCAAATCTACAAAGAAATTAGGGTTTGAGGGAGAAGATGCAGGTTTCATTTTCCAAGAAAGAAAGCCCATGACAAGGCATGCTAGGAAATTGATAGAGAGCAGCAAAGAAGTTCAAGTACCTATTGAGATAGCTCAACCACCGCAAGGGATTATTGATCTCTCATCACCCACAATAAAGGATATAGTCAGGAAATCAGAAAAAGGAAAGGATAAGGTGACAAAAAAAAAGAGTTGCAGCTCCTTGAAGATAAAATGAAATTAGAAAATCAGGAAATTTTTGTCATGAAAAAAGAAGCTAGGAAACACAGTGTTGAGAAAATTGAATTTGAAAAGATGAAGGAATTTTGGGAAGAACATGTGGACACTTTCTCAAAAACCTTAGAAAATACACAGTAACTTGTCAAGTGGACAATTCCATCAAGGTTAGAAGCCAAGCATGTCAAAAATGTGAACACTCATCTAAAATAAACTAATAGAAGACTTAAAGACTAGGTCAAGGATCTACAAGAGCAGCTTGAACTGATACATGAATAATTACAGAAAAAAGGGGCTTAAAATGACAGTGATTGAAGAACCAATAGCCCAACCAATTGTAAATGAGGAATAAATTTCTCAAGGATCCTAAATTGAATTTTTTTATGGTTAATGGAGGATTAAGACATGTTAGTTACAAATTTTTCAACACTTTTTAGCAGTTTCATAGTGCCTCCAGGCTTGAAGGGCAGCAAAGTGCTACGAAAATACTATAGCTGTGTTTTTTATTTTTTGACCAGTTTTGGAGGGTATCATGAGATGAAATTGATATGAAGGATGTGTTTGATGATGAGTAACCTTATGCAAAAGGAAAGAGCTAAAATTTTTGAGGTTAAAGGCTTATTTTGCAGCGCTATGAAAGTGCGCGACGAAACTGCCTTACTTTCGTAGTGCACTGCATTTTAGCTTTTTTAGCAGGTCTTGGAGAAGTTCTTGGACAATTGGAGGTTATGGAAAAATTAAATACCATGTAAAGAAATTATTAAACACTCTAGGACCACGAATTCAAGACTATATGACAGCCAAAATATTTGAAGAAGAAGAAGACCATTTACCTAAAAAACAGGGTTTTGTTTCCTAGTTTTGAGGAGGTCATTTAAGTGGTCACAAAGTGGTGAATCCCATCATATAAATTCGACCATGTGACAACATACTTGTCAAATATGTAATTTATTTTAGTAGATAAGGTTGCTAAAGATAATAATGAAGAGTTTGAGTCCTAGTTGAAATAGGACTCTCAAGTAGGATAGGTGTCTGTTTGTCATAAAGTTAATGTTTTATGGTTATGCAAGGTGTCAGTAGGAAAAAATTTGATGTATCTAGCCTAGAGGTAGATCATCTCATGATGTAACAACTATATAAAAGTCCATTGAGTCGAATTTTTCAAGGGTTGGAGATTGTTTTGTAAAATTTTAGCTTATTGTAAATTGATTGTTTCAGTAATACAGAGATCTGTTACTTGACCAAATTGAGATTTTGAAGGAGTTTTTTGGTGCTTTCCTATTCTATTTGTACCTCTTATGTATCTCAGTTGTGGTGGTTTTCATTTATATTACTTAGAATTCATCTATGTGGTGCTTAGACTTCTTTTATATGTGAATTGGTTGTGTATTTTCTTGTTTCATGTGTGTATATCCTATTACTAAAAAATATAATATGCCTCAACTTCCATGTCAAGTAAACTCAATGAATCACTGAAATTTTTGACTCCATAAGCCCAATGTCTACATGTTGATTTTATTTTCAACCCACATTCATCATAACCAGTTTATTTCCTAAATACAGTTAGCCATCTATATCTTTATTTCATATCATTAATCCTTGAGAGAGTTGTCTCGGATTGAGGAGGCTAAGCCTCAATCACAAGATTGGTTTGAAATATTTGCACAAGATTTTCTGATTAGCAGCCTATCAGGGACAAATTTTTTGATAACAGTATCTTTCAAAGATGATTCTGAAAAGAAGCCATCTAAAGACCCTTTTTATGTAGAAGTTCTTCAGAAATTTTTAAATACTATGAAAAATGAGATGGAATATGTCAAGAAAAAAGTCATTGAAAGTTATAGCTCAAAAAATACTTTAAGATCCTTCAAGAAAAATAATTCCTCTAATAATCAACCACCGAATATCATATCTAACGCTGAGTATGATTAATATACAGAGGAAGAGAAAAAAAAGGAAGAATAAAATGAAGAAGAAGAAGAATTTGAACTAAATGGAATGTGGGATTTCATCCTACCAGATGAAGAAAAACATGAAGCTTTAACTCTGAGTACAAGAATAAAAAAGACTACTGAAGAAATGAATCCAAATCAAGAATAATAGAATTCAATGCCTGCTAAGGATAAAACAATAAGTAAAAAGTCTACTTCAAAGGCTACACAAACAAGTCTTATTACCTCAGATACTCCACCTACAGTAAATAAAATGGTAGTCTCAGACACTATTGAGTATAATGTAGTTGAATACATGAAGAAAAATAGGGTCAAAATTTCAACTCATGAACTTACTAAATTAAAGCAACAACAGAAAATCTTTTTTAGACACTTGAATGTGGTTCCTAATTCAACCTTGCCTACTCTAGTAGTAGTGCAAGCTACTAATGAAATGGGTAAGCCACCTCCTCCTTAAACTAAAATAGGTGCCACATATTTGATTATGATAGGTGATCGATCCATCTCTCATACTCCTCCATTTGTCATAACCTATGAGATCTATAATAAAAATGTCCATAATTGTTTAATAGACTGAGGGGCTTCCTCTAATATAATTCCAAAATCAGTTTATGCTAAGTTGAACATAACTCAGCAGAGTTCTCGTGTTCATATGGTATAACTTAATATAACTAGAGTAGAGGTTGTGGGAGAAACAAATTCTATTTGTATCAGATTGTCCTCAAATCCAAATTTTCTCAAATAATCAATATATTAGTGGTTGATACTCCTAAGTTTTACGATTTATCATTAAGCAGAGACTGGTCTGAAAATATTCGTGGTTATTTTTCAATAGACTGGTCACGTATGTGGCTACCATACAATGGAAAGCCAAATCAAATCTGAGTATAGCGTGAAAATTTCATGAAACATACAGTAACCGATCTTGAAGGAATAAACGAGCCAGTAGCATTATATAAAACATTATTGGAAATTACTCGGCAGAATCGTTTTTGGGAAATTTTAGCACTGAGCCATCACCCTTTTTCGATAATGCAGTTATTTCTCAGATCGAGAATTTTTCTGAGACATAAATTTCAAAATGTAAAATTTTTATAGATAAACCAATAGTTAATTCTTTATTTTGGACTCTTTATTTTGATGGTTCTAAATCTGAAGATGGTGCAAGATATGGTTGTATTTTAATAATGTTGGAAGGAGAAAACACCATGTTAGCCTACAGACTTGAATTCAATTGCACGAATAATATAGCTGAATATGAAGCATTAGTCCAAGGTTTATACAAAGCCATTGATATTAACATCAAATTTCTAAAAGTCTTAGGAGATTCATAAATCATTGTTAGATAGGTAAGAAATACCATTCATTGTAATTCTGGACATTTAAAGCATTACCAATCATTAGTCCAAGATTTCACCATTCATTTCTTAGCCTTCAATATTTCTTCTATGTCTAGAATGAAGAATGCTAGTGCAGATATACTGGCTAATGTAGCATCAAAGTTAATTCCATCTCAAGAGTTTAGTCCCGATATATTTTCCATTGAATTAATTTTTAGACAATCTGTTCCTGACAATATTACCAATTAGAGAGTATTCAATAATGATTCAGATAGCATAGATTTATTACTACCTGAAGGATCATATGATAGTCAAATTTTGGATGAAAATGAACATGAGATTTAGATTAAGGAAGAAAAGAAGGAAAATCCAATTCCTAAATCAGTTTTCAAGTTCGAAGACCTCTATGATTTGAAAGATAGGTTTAAAAGAGTTACTAACTCAAAAAATCAATGTTCTACCTTAAGATTTGAGTTAGTAAATCTTGGAACTGATGATAAACCTCAAAATGTCAACCTAGGTCTTGGTCTATCTTCCGATGAAAGATTATCATTTATCAGGTTGTTTATAATGTACAAAAGAATTTTTACTTGGGATTACACTGATATTAAAACATATGATACTTATGTGATTCAAGACACAATTCATATGATTTCAAATGAGAAACCTATACAGAAAAAATTGAGGAAGATTCACTCAAATATTGAAAATAAAATAAAGAAAGAACTAAAAAAACTCCTCAAATCGAAGTTCATCTTTTGAGTTAGACATTCTATATGGGTTTTAAATTTGGTTCTCGTCAGGAAGAAAAATGGTGATATTAGAATTTGTATTGATTTTTGGAATTTAAACAAAGCATCTCAAAAGGACAACTTTCCATTACCAACCATGGAACAAGTACTCCAAACAGTAGCTGGTTCTGAACTTATGTCCTTTCTAGATTGATTCTCGGGATATAACCAAATTCTCGTACATCCAGATGAAATATTAAAAACTACATCTAGGACTAAGTGGAGAACTTACTCCTATCAAAAGATGCCAATTGGATTGATTAATTCAGGTTCCACTTTTCAGAGATCTATGGACACAACTTTTAGGGGGCTCATAAATAAATAAGTGGTTATTTATTTAGATGACATTATAGTATTTTCTAAAAATGTTACCAATCATGTGAATGACCTAAAGCAAGTCTTCGAGCAATGTAAAAGGTATCAAATCTCATTAAACCCAAATAAATCATTTTTTTCTTTATATGAAGGAAAATTTTTAGGATTCATTGCATCAGAGAAAGGTATCTATATTGATCCTGAAATAATTGAAGAGATTAAAAGAATTCCTTTCCCTCATAAAATAAAACTATGCAGTCTTTTCTTGGAAAAATTAATTTTGTTAAAAGGTTTTTCCCCGAGTTTTCACAAATAGTTTTACCATTACAAAATATGATTAAGAAAAATCTAGTCTTTAAATGGGGACATAATGAAAGAGAAGCATTTGATTTGATCAAACAATCCATTGTCAATGCTCCATTCCTGACTACCCCCAATTTTCTTAATCCTTTTACTTTATATACTTTTTCATCAGATACATCATACGCTATTGTTTTAACACAACTTAATTACAAACGAATTGAAGCATGAATATCATTTTTCAATTTTAATTTGCAAGGTGTAAAACTAAATTATACATCTGTTGAGAAGAAAGAATTTGTTGTCTTTAAGGCTATAAATAATTTCATACCTTTTCTCCTAAAAACTCACACAAAATTAGTAGTTCCATTCTCTATAGTAAGACAACTATTAATGCAAAGAGAATTAGGAGAGAAAAGGGCTAACTGGGTTACCACTTTACAAGAATATGATGTAGAAATTAGACCCTCGAAAATTGTTAGAGGTCAAATTTTTTGCAGAATGCTAACAAGAGCATTCCATTTATCATCAGAAGAAGATTCAGGTAACAATGTAAAAATATCAGAGGTAAGCCTCAGCTATGTACAATCTCAATACAATGATCTCATATTTTATTTGAAAACTAGATATGCCCCAACCCAACTCAGTTATAAAAAAAAACATTCTTTAAGATCAAAGCCAAATAAATATGAATTAATCAACGATGTATTGTTTAGGAGAAATTTTGATTCTGTACTATTAAGATTCTTAGAAAAATCTAAAGGAGAGAAAGTCTTGCAGGAACTCCATGATGGACTAGCTGGAGGAAAGTTTGGAGGAAATACGACATCTCACAAAATTTTTCATGTAGGTTACTATTGGCCTACACTTTTCAAATATGCTTACGAATATACAAGAAAATGAAAAGTGTGCCAAAGTGCATCTAGAAGATAAAGGAAACTGACCTTCCCATTACAACCGGTTAACATCAAACAACCATTTGAAGAATGGGGATTAGATATAATCGATGGGATCATTCCTAACTCTTCCAAATAGCATAGATATATTCTCATAGCTACAGATTATTTCACTAAATGGGTGGAAGAAATTCCATTGAAGGTATCCAACTCTAAGAATATCACTGATTTCATTGACCAATATATCATAACTAGGTTTGGCTTACCTACTGCTTTAATGTTTGATAACGCATCTTACTTCTCAAGAACTGCTATGATAGAATTTGCAAGAAAAAGAGGTTTTAAACTTAAGTATTCTGCAAATTATTACCCACAAGGAAATCGTTTAGCAGAATCCACGAACAAAAACCTTATTAGAATTATCAAACAAACTGTTGATCAAAACCAATGAAATTGGCATAAGTCATTAATATTTGCTCTTTGGGAAGACCGAATAACTCAGAAAGATTATATTGGCACTTCTCCACTCAATATTGTTTATGGAAAGGAAGTTGTTCTTCCTACCAATGTCGTTATTCCTTCCCTTGCCTTAGTTCAATTCATTGATGAATCTCCTTCTTCTTTAGTACAACTAAGACAATTTCAAATTCTTAATCTAGAAGAAGAAAGAGAAAAAGTTAAGCATACTCATGCACATCATCAACAGATAGTAAAATATTCATTTTATTCAACTTCTTTTACTCCAAAAAACGTTCAAATTTGTGATTTGGTATTGAAATGGGACAAAGTGCATGAGGGAAAAGTTAAACACACTAAGTTTCAAAAACTCTGGCTAGGTCCATTTCAAATAATTGAAGAAATAGGACCATCAAAATTCTTATTGCAAGATCTATCAAGAAAAAGAGATTCTTTTCCTATTAATGAGCATATTTTAAAGAAATAATTTTCATAGGAGGGAACCCCTTCTATTCCTATATACTAGTGTCTTTTTATTTTCTCTTAGGAAAATAAAAGTTGCATAGTATGAATTTTTGGATTTTCAAAATAAACATCTCAGATGATCTTTTTGATTTATCGCTTATAGAAATGAGAATTGCTAAGGAAACAATCAAAATATTTGAAAGAAAATTTTATTCTATTTTCACTGAAAGATACAATTTCACTGAGGTTATTTATTCTCTGATGAACTCTCATATTTATAAAGCATGGTTATTATATTATCAGTCAAGAAAAGAATATTTAACACAGTAAAGACTCTTTTACATAAAAGCAATCTAAAAACTCAAAATTATCATCCAGAATCCTCAAAAGAACCAATGATCCACCCCATCCAAGAAAAATTACTAATTTTTAGAAGAAATTCAAAAAAGATTATACTAGAAAATCTTAAAAGATAATAAGTCTCATCACGAGCTTGTTTACCATGGTCATAGGGAGATATTTGAATTGACATTACCAATACTGCCTACCAAAACATGGTAATAACATGAGATTATATCAAGAGGACAAGGGGTCTCATCAAGAGCCATCTTGATCAATTTAATTAAAACTAGTGAATGGAATTTTCATTATTTGGTTACCAAGCCAAGACAATGGCTTTTAAGTAAATAAAAATATGATACAAAAGGAAAAATAAGTTTCGAAAAAGATCAAGTGTATTAAGTTGGAATTTATTTTTGAAAATGATTAGAAAGACTGGATGGAACAATGAATTATTACTGGGTAAAAGGTAACCCTGCCAAGAGCTTAAATTTCTTATTGGAATAGAGGCTCTACCTGTGATAAAAGAGTAAATATTTATAAAGCTAATCTGAAAAGAGCCACCTTCTTTATCTTTTTGAACTGAGTAATTACTGACATAGATTCTCATACTTTTATGTTTAAAAGAGGAATTCTTATGAATTATAATTAAGAGATATTGTGTTGCTTAGTGAGATATTATTTGTTTGAAATTCATCCCTACAACTATTTTTATTTCAAAAAAGTTTTTGGAAATTTCAAAAATTTGGTTAGAGATAGTTGGTTCTCGAAAGTGAATCGCCAATTGTTGTGCTATACAACAACCCCCCGTTTATTTTTACTAAATTGGGACACTTTAAAAATAATTAGGAAATTTATTTTGTTTAATTTTTAGCTTAAACTCAAAAAACTTTAGGAAATAAAGTTTCTTTTACTTTTCCACTTTGATTCCTTAGCGCGCATCGCAATTAGCATAACTTACAAGCTTAAAGAAATTAAAATCCACTAAGTCATGCAGGTTGCGGTATGCACTAAAGCCTTTCCAAATTCATATTAAAATCTTATTGAAAATGATTTAAAACACAGTTATAAACCAAAATCGCATCGCGCCTAATAAAACGATCAACTTATAATCAATTCGGTGAAAGTTGTGATTAAACAAACCTGATGAACTAATAAAGAAATAAACATAAAACTCCAAGTTCTGATAAAGCGTAGCAACATGATTTCTTAGAGCATATTTTGCATTTCACAAGACATAACTAAAAGAAAAATCAATACCCCATAAAAATTGCGATGTACGATTTGCGCAGATTGCATTTCATGAGATTTATTGGTAGCATAACAAATGGAAATAGTTATAAGTTGCGATGTGAAATTAAATCATAGTTAACTGCTCAAGCATCTAAAATGAATCATGTCAAATCAAATTGAATATGAGATCCAATGTCCTAAATTGATCGATAGAGATTTCACATGAAGGTGTAAGAGATTTGATTTAAAAATATTATTGGTTATTAAAAACATTTAATAGAAATAAGGTTTTAATAGATTCATATCTACTTCAAGCATGTTTTGAAGTGATTAAATTTCATATTTGTTTTAATTCAGTCCTCCTCTCTTTTCAATATATTTTTAATGTTTGCTTTGTTCTCTTGAAATTACGAAACCACTTAACGGGGCAAGGAAAATAGAAACGAGCAAGAAAGGCAAAGAAATTTCCCAAGTGTCATCTATTGAACACTCAGATATGTCGCCCATATTCTTAGACACCACCTGCAAAAAGGAATTTGAAATTTCTTCATGGGAGGCAATGTATAAGTTTTTCGCAGATGAAAAGCCAAGGGTAATAGTCAAAGTTGCTACATATGGTGCATCAATTCCTTCAGAACCGACCTATTTCGATGTTGCATGTTTATTCATCCATAAGGTAGCAGAAAGGCCTAATATTCTCCCCTATACAGATATGGTTAACTGGGTAATTGACCACTTGAACGTAGAATATATAACATTCAAGGATTCAAAGGGTGAGAATATCAGTTCGTTTAGGGCAGAAGATTTGAGGACAATGTACCACTTACCCATCCCACAGCAGAACTATAACAAATATTATATTCAAAGCTTTAGAGAAAAACATCCAGACCTATTTAAATTCATAAATGAATGGGAAGAAGACCAAGGCAAGCTTAAACTCAATAAACTCGGTACATACCCAATAGCAAAAATTTCTTCCCCTTACTGTTATGCTGCCGATATGTTGTGTAGATTATATGCAAAAGCTAATATCAGTAGGTTTTCTATAGATTGGGTCCCATTAATTGACATAATCATCAATTCCTTAATTCTGAATTGGGAAATTATCCTATCTGATAATTTAGCCAGAAATATCATGGAGTGTAGGAGTAAAAGAAGTGTTTCATCTAGAGAAATACCCCAATTTTACATGTGTACCTATGTCATGGACGCAATTTTATTTTCTTCTAGTTTTCCTACCATGGGATGGAAATGGACAACCCAAGACCCTACTCCAATCAACATTTACCACAGGGCGACCTGGGAATCAGACTTCCATCTACATTTTTACAAAATTTTCCATAGAGTCATGTTGCCTATGTACTCAATTATATTCAATGAAAAAGCCCCTAGGGTTTCCAAAGAAGCTAGTACAGTCATTTTTGTAGTTTCTAGATTGTTCGTAGAGGAAAGTTTCACTTATGTCAGAGTTTTTGGTTTTTATGCTTCTCCTCATGTCCTGCCATGTTATGTTCCTGATAATTTACTTGCAAGAGAAATTTCCTTCCAGATTGTTGTAAATGGTATTTCTAAATAGCTTAAAGTTGCTAAGAAGGTTGTTTTACCTAATATTCCTTTACAATGTGGTAATTTTTCACTTTTTGATATTGGTCATGCCTACAAGGAAGTTTCAAATGTTAATCTATTGAATTTGGAAGTAATGCCAAAGCGGGCATATGACCCCAATGATGTGACTAAAAATTACATCATAAAGTTCAAAGTGAAGCCTTTTTTGAAAGAGACAGATAGATTTGATGATTTCTGTCAAGGTATTGAAAATTTTTCATATGTACTTAAGTTTGCATCCAGTCAACTCGATCAAGATGACTTGGAAGCCTTCCAAGCATACAGAAGCAAGAGACTATAAATGATTCCCTTGGATTTATTGACTATTAAAGATGTCAACTGACCTACTCCAAGTATTAGCTTGGATAATGAATTGAAAGAAATGTCTGAAGATGAGTCAGGGCAATCAGAACATCAATCCTAGAATTTACATCATTTATAAAATGAATCCAAAAATATAAAGGAGAACCCAGAAAAGGTAATCTATCAAGTAATGAAAGAGATTGAGATGCAAGAGAAAGGAGAAAGCAATGGAACAGAGTCATATTCCCAAGAATTTCAGCACAATAAAGATACACTTGATCAGTCAGAAAAGTATCAGCCAAAGGATTTGAAGAATGGATGGGATAAATTTTCTAAAGAAATAGAAACTCTGCAAAAAAATCCCAATACCGATCAATCTACCAGTTCTCAGACGTCAGAACATTCCTAGAAGTTAGTGGAAATTGTTACTCCACTACAACAATTTCCTGAAACTCATGATCAAGAGATCATTCCTTCTTATCCTACAGAGAAGATAGTGTTATAAGTTCAGAAAATATCTTCGCTAGAAGTCTTCTATAGTCCTAGTCATAAGGTTGTAGTCCAAAGAATAAATAGGAGAATAATTGTTGATACAGTCTCAAACCTTACAAATGAATCTATTGATGTTTTGTGGAAGGATCCTCTAGTTGATCCTATTGAACATTTAACCAAAATATCACATTTTGCAGGTGCATATGCTACTGCCACTGTTGATAAGGCCATTGAGGTTAAAATTTTAGTGAAGCAAAGAGAAGATAGAATACATGACTTAGAGAGACTATTAGAGAAAGAAAATTCTAAGTCCAGTGAGCAAATGGAATTAAAGATGTCCCAATTTCAAAAGGATTTTGAAAGTCTTAATTTTAAGCATCAAGTAAAACTCACTAAGAATAAAACACAACTGGAAACAACAATAAATAGATTAAAAATATAGCCACAATTAGAGAAATTCATAAAGGAAGCACTGGATGTGATTGCTAAATTAAAGCAACAAGAAGAAGTATTTTTCCAAGACGCTTCTATCACTCTCTCTTATTGTGACTCAAGTTAAATACTAATCCAACAAGTAGTTATCCATAAACTTGAATGTGAGAAGGTATAGAAGAAATTAATGAACACATTCAATGTCAAGCATAAAACTCATGCAAGGAAGTTGATCTACCTCAGGTAGATAAATTCCACAAGGAGATCTTATTCAAGGATTGGAAGGCACATATAAAGTAAGCAAAGAATGCAGCAGTGAAAGCATCAAGGTTGAAAAAGGAGATTACTGAATCTGTATGTGAACAAGTTTTGAAATTGAAACTTAGTAAAGAGCACACGTTTGAAGTGCTCTCAGAAGTTAAACAACTGGAAACACAGTGTAAACAAAAGGCATAAATGCAGGATGAAAGGATTAAAAAATTAAATAATTTTGATCAAGAAAATTATTCAATTTTCTGATCAAACCTTATCGTCAGTACCAGACCCTATAGTCTTTAACAGATTCGACAATAATATCACAACCAGCACTCTCAAATGCAGTATTCAAGGGATAGGTCATATCAAGGATTTTGCAACCAGCTCAACCCAAGCCCATGCTAGATATTTTTCGAATTCAGAATCAAATCCAAATAAAACATCACAATTCATAGTCATATTGTTATTTTATTTTCCTAAATTGTAGTTAAAGTTTTTCTTCCGAGGATGGTTGTTCGAAACCTCCTCTATTTTTATATAATAATATTTTTTTTAAACTTACTTAGTTTAGTATTTAAACCCATCTCATGCATTTAGAGAAGGGTCCAGAAATTTGTCAAAAAATTATCAAACAATGCACTTTTGTACGTTTTTTAATGCTATGATGAATTAATGGAACACAATCTGTTATCTTTTGACATTTGAATCTATTTAACTGATGTTGCACTATTTTACTATTTAAATTGCTTTAAAGTGAAGAGGAGTAGATATTTTCCGTCACTTTACATGAGTAGAACTTCGTACATATGGTACTTCTATTCAATTGTATTAAATTTTACTTTCTACATTAAAAATCATCTTTTTATTGCATTATATATTTGAAATGTCATTATAGACGAATGTTAAATGCACTTATGTACTAATATTTTTCTGTGATTTTTTATTAGATATATAATCACACAAATTAATGTGATATAATTTTCACAAATTTTCTAATCAAACTATTTTGTTAGAAGAATCATCTTACATAATTTTCATCTCTTTCGACTGTTAAATAATCTACATTACTAATAGTTGAAGGATATCTCTTTAGATCGCATAAATGAAGATACACCCATTTGTATATAGTAGAATTAAATAGTGTTATATATATGCATGTGATAGATTAGAATCATTGTTCCATTGCATTTTGTATAATCAAAACACACCCCAAAATCATCCTTATTGGGAAACTGGTCCCACTATCCCTAGTTGGAGCCACCACACCAAACGGAAAAGGATTTGCTTTAAGTTCCAGACCGCACTAAAAGAAAAAAGGACATTGGTGAGGGGAAAAAAATGTCACCATAAGCTCATTGGTGACGGTCAAAAGAGTCTTCATCAACAAAAAATGAACGTCACCAAAGGTGGCGTCACTGAAAGTATAGGTGTTGTGTTTAAATTCAAGGTCCATCACCAATAATGATTTATAATGATGGATAATGGCCATCACCATTTCATATGAGCAATGTTGACGGAAAATAGCCTTTGTCACCAAAAAACTAAACGTCACCAAAGGTGGTGTTGCCGAAAGTATGTGTTGTGGTGACATTCAAGGTCCGTCACGGATATTGATTATAATGACGGATAGTGACTGTCACCATTTCATATGAACAAAAACATTTTCTTGTGATGGACCTTTCATGAACGTCACTATTGGTGCATATATATGGCGACATTCATTGACCCTCACCTTTTAATATTTGGTGAGGTTCAAAAAAATATCACCATAATCTTATTGGTGAGGGTTGAAAAATGTCACTATAAATTCATTGGTGATGGTCAAAAGAGTCTTTGTCACCATTCCATATGAATATCAGGGCATGATGGAATCGAACCACCAACCTCCTGCTTGTAAAGTAGGTGCTCTTCCATTTTTCTAGCATCCTTTAAAGAACTAGACTTTTAAAAATTAAAACTTGAAACTTTATAAATTCTAATTTATACAACTTTTGAGATATTATAAAACTTTGTAAAGTCTTGGAAAATATTTACTAAACAAGAAAAATAGCGTTGAATTTGCAAGTGTCTACCTAATAGTTCTGGAAATTATGAAAATCGGGTGGAGGTGTAAATGAAGTGTTGGGAAGTACCAAACATACAAGGAATACACTTATTCCATTTTATAAAAAGTCTTAGAACAAGTTAGAGATTGTAATCTATATGAACTAGTTAACTATTCTGTGTAAAATATGCATATGCTCCAATGAATAAATCAAGACTGTTAAATGTATATTTGTGCTATGGATATTTGTATCCTACACCAATATGGAATAGGTAGTGTTATCCAAATGAAAAGTAATGTACATGTCAGAGACAAAATCAATAAGAGGAAGTTATTTATATGAATTTTGGGGCACAATTGCTACACTACCTATTTTTGAATGTCCCTTGGGTATATATATTATTATCTTTAAAGCTATAGTATATTATAGGACCAGAATAATACTTCCCTATTTAATGCATAGCTTCTCTTCCATAGGTATAGAATATTCCCTATCATCTGTAAAGATCTGCATTTTATATTTATGTTGACCACTAAAAGAACCCATTTATCTTGAGACAATTTATAATTTTATGAATATGTTTAGCCTTGACTAAAACAATGACTGGAGAGGGAAAATGGGAGTAGACCTAGTATGTGTATGGATTGAGTGGGGTATTGTCTAGCAAGTTACATAATCTTACAAAATTGATGGTGTTAGATGTGGTGGTGAATGTTAGTGGACCTACAGTTGTTCTCAGCAATATGGAACATAGAATGTGCATGGGTTGAATATAAACAAAAAAGGAAAACTATTATAATGTTTTCAAATTTTTTGACGAAATCATTAGATGGAGTATAGTAGTGACAATTTGTAGTGTATTTGTTTTGCAGACATATTTTGGTTTGCTTGAAGAGGGTTTTTCCCTAACCAGACTGCCATCATTAGAGAAAACTAGGTCATGACCAGGTTTTCAATCTTCATTATATGCTCATGGAGGAAATTATGAAGGCATGTCAAGCCATTACTAACTTGAATGTAGTGTTAAAAATTCTCTTTACTAGTGGTAAAATTATATTGAGGCTCAGTTTCAGGGGAAAATCATTGGCTCAAACTTGAAAATACCCCTCTCAATTTTACACTCATGAAATGTACATCAAAATTAAAAAGGTTTTCCAATTTCAATATTTCATTAATTTATATGCCACAAACATTTCTTATGTTGGGCATGGGGATTTGGTGTCACGGACTATAGACTACTTCACTAATATATTAGAAATGTTGAAATTTGCAAGAAATTCTCCTTGGACATCAAATATGGGAAAATTTTCCACTTATCGTCAATTTGATTTACGTTAGTGTGATCATTAAGCTAAATAACATTCATCTCAAGAATTCTTATTAAATTTTACTTAAATATAACATTCCATACCTGACTCACATTAGGACAAAAAAGGAACCATTTTTGATAGAAGTGATAGACTAGTAGTTCGAACAATAATCTACTCTACGGAGTACCAAAAAGGACATGAAAAATTAAACATGGTTCTAGAATTTATACAACACCTTAGTGTGTGATGGCCAAGAAAAGCATAAGATAAATCCAAATCTAACTAATACACTAGACATTCAAAAATCAGCATGCAATTCTCCTTGGACACTTCAGATATGGAACCTTTTTCAACTTACCATCAAGTTGATTTGTTTCACTGTGATCATGATTGAGTTACAAAATATTCATCTCAAACATTATTACTACAATTTACTTAGATATAATAGCCCATACCTAGCCCACCTGGGGGCATAAGAGGAAACCTTTTGGATAGAAGAAAATCAATAATAGTTAGAACAATGGTCTAAACTATTCTACAAAGTACTAATGAAAATATGACAAATTAAACATGGTTCTAGAATGTACAAAGTGCCTTTGTGAGCGATGGAAAAGAAAAGCAGTAGATAAATTGAAATATAACTCCAAGATTTTGTGAAACCATCCATTAAAGTCTCCATAGAAGTCAATCTAATGTGGACAATCAGAACAAATAACAAACACAAATGATTTCAGTGCATATTGGATTTCTATAAAATTCTATAAAAGACAGATATAGGTTGACTCCTATATAAGAGAAAAAAAAATATTGTATATAAGATCTCTTCTAAAGAAGAGGTAGAAGTACAACCAAATAGCAGGATATTTTTTGCCAAACAAAGGTATTCACTAGTAAGTTGTAGCATAAACCCTACAGAACCTGAATTACTATTGAAAAAAAATTACAAGCACTCTGGAATCAGAGCATGTGAGTTTTATAATAATTCCTACAGAGCATACAAAATATTTTCTAGTACTTTCTACTATCCCAAAAAAAACTGCAGAAACTCTCCTTAATAAGACATAAAAATATCCAAATACAGAGTTGGTGCCATACACAATTCCATCCAAGCAGATGTCAAAACCTTTGAGTTTTTATGCTTCAGTGGCTGATGAAGTTTACAATTTTTGTATAGCTCCTTAGGCTTTCATAGAAGATCTTTTGCAGGGCGACAATTGTATATATCATCAAACAACATTCCCGAACTACTGAGAAATCTACTTTTAAAGTCTTCATCCTTTTTTTGGCTCTGATCCAAGCTTTTGATAGCATAAATAATAAATTCTAGGAGACTGATGTTTTTTTGTTAAAACATTGTGCGTTTTTGAGCTTCCATTTCCTCCCACTCCATGGTAAAAGCTTTCAACTGATGGATTTTAGCCAAATTTCTTTTGTTGGAGAAACTTTGTTATAGCTATGGGGACAATTATCTAGGACTGAATGTTCATGCTGAGTCATGAAAGTAGCAAACCAATCTTGGGAGTTAAAAGGATTTCCCTCTTGTTAACTTCCTGCTACAACCAAGGCTTTTCCACTGGTGAGCTTTATGTCAATGCATAAATCACTCGGCCATCTTCAAGGGAAGAGAATTTGACACCTTGGGAGAGAGATGAAAAGAAAAAAGGTGTCGGACTATCTTCATGCTGATAATTTGATGAGGGATGTCTATTGTTAGGACATATGTTTAGACAGGTGTGTTTAGTGTGTGTAATTTTTACTCGTCCATTAGGTACACATAACATGGTTCTATATATGTAGTCACATGAATTTATGCACATGTGAATAATCACATGTATTTATCCACACGTGAATAATGATATAATCACATGTAGTAAAACTTGTTTATTCATATGTAATTTTCCTCTAGGAACTCATAATTTTTTTTTATTTTACAAACTACCTTGCTTACCTTGCCTACCATTTGTTATCTAAATATATATATTGGAGGTATATGGAATGAATTTTGTAAGAGAAATGTGAAAAAGGTTGTAGTTGTAACCATGCATCATTGATGCTTATTTTATAGAAAAAATATATTCCCATATCCACTTTCTAATTGCATATGTTTTTATTTAAGTTAGTAGGAGATCATTTCCACATTGGCAAACAACAAAAAAAATTGGAGAGAGATGGCACAATTATAAGGTTCGTCCGTATGCGTTTGATTTTCTTTATGGGCCCTCCCTTCTATTTTGTATTTTCATGAGTTATTATTGTGCATTCATGAAGTAGTGCACATACCATAGAGAATATTCTCTTGTAATATTGTGGGGCATACATCCCTCTCTGGAAAATTTATGCTTGGAAGTTACAATTGTTGTGTAGGGCTGCACTTACCAAGGAGCATTTATTGCTGAGCATGTGGCGAAATTTACTTTGGGAGTTACACTCCATGAGGGATTTAATTAGCCAAGAATGGTGCAATCCTTTAGCCCATTAATGGCAGTTTGTAACCCCCTTGTCTTGGCTTATAAAAGGATAGAGGGCACATTAATATTTCAAACAATAGAGTTGTTCTTTTTGTATCTTTCAAACGTGTAGAGCTTGATCATGATGCAAAACTTCTATAATACTTTATTTCTGAGTAATACAAAAACCATGTGATTTTTGTTGGAGCCTTTCCTTGCCATCCAAAAAATTATGATCGTTGCATGATCTATATCATACCCTATTTAGCTGGTATAGCTTGCTATCATAATTTTGAAATTGTAGATTTATGTCAAGTAGACATTATTTATCTTTTGTTGTAAATTGTCTCATGAAATGTAGTCTTTGAACTCCTGAATATTTCCTTACAACATTTTATTATATACTCATCTAAATTATTGACAGGTGTAGTCTATATTCTAAATTTTAATTTTTTAGGAGTTGTAAATTTCATTATTTGGGTAAAGATCTGAAACATGGTGTAGAAAAATGACATGGTATCAGATTTGTACATATGAAATCTCTCAGCAAATCCACATATGGATGGGACTGTTTTTTGTGATACAGAGCTATCAGAACTTTCAGTGTGTGCAATGCCCTCCTTGTTTTCATGCTTGAAGCTGATCTTCTCCCAATATAGGCACTTGGAAATGTACTAGGTTTGAGGGTGAGATGCCCATCCATTCATTTGGTTGAGCACAATAAGAAGGTGGCCAAAAAGAAGCAAATTTTCCTTTATTCATTCAAGGAACGGCTGATCTCTCACATCACATAGAAGAAGACAGGGAAGAATTTATATCATGCTTTCATCGTTGTATTAATGTGTGAAATTTGAACATATCCCACAAGATGATTTTGAAGAAAAATCTCATTAGTAACCACATGAGAAATAGTAATACTATGGCAAGTTATCCAGTGAATATCACCAAGTTGAGAGATCAACCTACAAACATAAGAAACACAATTTATGAAGATGATTTAGTTCAGATAACTCTAAATGGATTCTTAGTATCTTGACTTACATTTGTGCAAGGAAAATGATGATGTGTGAAGTTGACCACTTTTGAAACATTGCGGGATGACTTTGTCCAAGAGGAGAATTTGTCAATCAGAGTGTAAGAGACTCAAAATATTCCACTCATTGGGAGGATGGCTAAAGGAGGACCAAAGAAGGCCAAGGAAAAAGAGGTTTGTTCATGTCATTCTGAGGAGGAGACTATGGTCCATGTGACATGTTTCAAATGTTTTAAGAAGGGACATTATCCAAGAAAATATACAAAAAATGGAAGCAGCTACAAAAGTAGTTTGAGATGAGTGTTGGAGATGAAGTGGGCGAGTTGGCATCCAAGCTACATATATCCTTCTCCACAATTTCATATGTATCAACCAGTACCAATTTATTGTTGATTAGCATGTAGATAGTGGAGGATCAAAGCACAAGACTTTCAACTATGAGATATCCAGCATGTTTCAAGAGCAAAAGGAGACATGCAAGTGGAGTTGAGTGATAATTATATCTATGTAATACTTGCACTTTTGATACCTAGAACAGTAATGTATATGTCTATATGATAAATGGATAAAATTCCGAACAATGGAATACGTAAAGTGGTACAATGAATTATAGTACTAACACATCACAGACTACATAAGAAGAAAGGAAAAACAATGGGGGGGCTATGATCCCACAAGAAGGGAACAAAAGGGGGCTAGCAAATTATTCTTTCTTTTACCATTTTATTACTCCCATCGCTTATTTAACCTTAACCTTATTAAACCTTTATTTATAGTTATCGTAAGTCTTATTAACCTTTGGAAATTTGGAATTGGTGGTTAAGAGAGAGGGATGTACTTCTTATGAAATCACATGGTATCTCATATGCATGAAAATATAATCCATGATTTTTGAGAATGCAAAAGATATTTTGACATCCATTCTTCTATGATTTCTTTCTCTCAATGTTTAGGCTATCGTATTAATGCTAAAATAGAATTATAGAAACAGTTTTCATGAAACTATGTGGAAATTATGACAATGTGAAAGGGAAATGATTGTCATTGAATAAAATTAATTACAGTTGATAATCCCTGGAGTCCTAGCAGTGCGATTTCCTGGCCAGTCAGTGCTAGAGAACTGGAGGGAAGAGGGATAACCTGAGGGACTGCATGACAAAGATCCATTCCATTCCTTGGGTTATGCAACCGATGTGAGAGGGCTGGTATATTGAGATAGTTTTAAGAGTTTATAGACTAGGAAATCCTAGGAATTAGACTATGTGAAGGGAGATAGAGCCAGCAATAGGTGATTTTATCCTTGCCGATCCCTGGTCCAAACAATTAATTAATTTATATTAGGCAATGTCCTATGTCATATGACCCTATCCTTGAAAAAAGAGTGGTTAAAGTAAATTTATAATATCGTCCACCTTTAAAATATAACCCAAGGAAACCATTTTAACAAAATACTCAAGATTGGATATTTATGAAGCTATGTGCTTCTTCTTGTTCTTGCTACTAAGTGGAATTTCGTCTACTTTATTATCCTTTGTTTAATATATATGTTTTTCATTCTGCAGCTCATTCCCTTGTTTCCTTAATATGGTTGATGTATCAATTTTTATATATTTAAACCTTCAAATATTCCCAACCTCTTTTAAATAGAGAAGAATCTGAAAAAAATGACAAAACTTCTTACTAGTGCAGATTGGGGTTCCACCATAGGAAGATATGGAGTCCATTTACTGTGAGAAAACCATAATCACATTTTCACAAAATCAAAACCCTGGCGTAGTGCAACAAAACCCTCAGCAGCTAAGAAATAAAAATGAAAAATAAAGGGAAAAGGGGTAGTTAATCTCATCATGTGAACAACCAAGAAATCAAGACTATTTGTTTTCTCCAAGAGCATTTAGAACATCAACTCCAATTTTTAATTTAAAAGAATTAAAAATATAAAAATAATTATTTTAAATAAAATAAATAATTAAGACAAAATGATAATTCTATCTTAAATAAATGTCTTATACAAGCCTTTTGGTGTAATCGTGGCTGTAAGTGACTTATACATCAACTTTCAACAAATTCTATCACCTAATTCCCCCAATAGTTTGGATGTGATTTTCTTCAAATGACCGAGATCTAATCACCCAAAAGAATGAGGCTAGTGAGGTGATACTGTATCGATACAGCCAAGATAAATCACCTAGGTGTTGTGAGTGACCTATCAGTTATTAAATATTCTCATCTCAATATTCAAATGATAGATATTGCAAAGGCCTAGAAGCTCATTTGTACAATACATAAAATAAATCAGCCACGAAATATTGTGGAGTTATAAAATAAAGTAAAAATAACCTAACTCCAATACTATTAATCTATCAATTATAAGTTGCTTCACCTCCTTAATGACTTTTTTTATAAGAAGATTATGGTTGGGACCAAAAGGGTTGTATACTTAAAATATTTTCAACTTTGCAATTGAAAAAAACCATGATAATGTTTCTATGTGGTGACCATGAACAAAAGGGTCATGATAGATTTGATTCAACACCTAGTTTTTTAGAGTTTCCTTATGTATTTCCAAAAATATTGTTTTGGGCTCCCACCCATGCATGATCTCAAGTTAACCATTGAACTCAATGCATGATGATTCCTATCTCCAAGGTTCCTTTTCAAATGAATTCACCCATGTTATATGAATTACATATGCATCTATAATAAATGTTGAGTTTTCAATTTCAACCTAGACTGATTCAGGGGGTGTGAAGAATCTGAATCCTTGGTAGAGTTGTGTGAAGATAGCTTATTCCCTCCATTTTGAATTTGGTTGAGGTGGATGTGCTACTAAATGGGTTTTAACAATAGCTCCTAAAATTACTATGGCGAACATAATCAGGATAACAATCTGAAATACCACACAATGGTTCTATGGGAGCATTATACAACAGATTCATAGAATTTTTAGTGGAGAGTGACCTTGTGAAAAATGGGTAACATTAAAAAAGGACTAGGCTTGGAGTTAGCAAGCTCTTCTGGAGAAGGGGAGTCAGAAAAATTATGGTCTTGCAACTTCACCTTACAACTTGCAAATTCTTTGACAACTGAAGGGGATTTTTAAGGTGCAATACGTGCTTTAGAGTCCGGACAATAGCATGCTAGTAAATAAATTATCTTCAACTTGAGATGGTTTTTGTAACATAGATATTGCACGTTCTTCTTATGCAATGGGAAGATTCTATAGAGAGAGTTGGGAAAAAATGTGATGCCATTTGGAATTCAATCCCTCATGATCAAAGCTAGTGTTGTTGTGGTCTGCGCCTTTATACTGAATGTTACACATGTTTCATCTTCTACAAATATGTGACTACAAGGAGGCTTCAAACCATGTGAATATCTTAGATGTTTCCTTGTAAGATGATATGCAACAAATATAACAAGTTCAGTAGTTGGGTGCAGAACTTAACAAAGTAGAGATAATGTTATTACAACCTGGTCTACAGCCAGGTCTGGTAGAGAATGCCTTTTTTTTCTAATGGTTGATTGATCCAGATTTATGTAGGAACGCAACAGAATAAAAATATAACCATAAATATTTTTATTTGATTGATTTCCGCTGCATATTTGTATTTATGGTTATATGTTTATTCTATTGTGTTCCTACATAAATCTGGATTAGTGGTATCAGAGTGGTTTTCTTTTTCTCGATCCTTCTATGCATCTCCCCAACGAGGTTGGGGTATAAAGAGTTAGGGCTTGATCTGGTGGAACCTTTGCAAGATCAACCTCGAAAACCCTGACGGACACCCCTAGGGGATGAAAATAAAGATAAGGGAGCAAGAGATCCTATCAAAATATTGCTCAAGGAGGCCCTCGAAAAACAAAGGAACGCGATGATGGATAACTTTGCCCAGTTCCTTCAACGGCTGCCCACCGCGGCTCATCTGCATCCAACAGCCACTCTCGAGGTGTGACTCCTTTTAAGGAAAAATAAAATCTTGACATTCCCATATTTGAGGGTCAAATAGATGCAGATTTTGTAGATAGATGGTTGAATCTATTAGAAGGATATTTATCGGTTCATGAATTTTCTGACTGGCAGAAGATTATTTTTTCACTCCTCAAAACTATTCCCCATGTCAAGGACTGGTGGGAAACCTACTGTGGGAAAAATAACGAGATAGAAGCCTCTCTGTTCTCGGCCATACCCACTTGGAATTATTTCCGAGACGTCATCAAGGAACAATACTATCCCATGGGGAGATATGAGGACAAGTACATACAATGGACCACACTGCGACAACAAAGCGATCAAGATGTGCATGAGATGATGAATATGTTCCATACCCTATGCACAAAGTTGGGTATCAAAGATTCAGAGAAACATCTGGTGTTAAAGTATCACAGTTGTCTGCACAGATATATTCAGGATGAAATGGAGTTCCTCGACATCTCCTCGCTTGCTACGACATACCGATATGATGCCAAAATTGAGCATAAATTCAAACAGAAGAAGCGAGACTTTGGATTTGTGAATCAAAATCAAGGGAAAGGTGCTCCCAAACCGTAGAACAAAGGATAAAGCTAACGCATGGTGGCTAAATACAACCTGTCAAAGCCACAAGCAAAGAAAAACACCGCAAAGCCAAATAAGGACATTGGAAAGTCGTCTGATTTCCATAAGAGCTCCACTCACAACACAAGTGAGTTTTGGGCCAAGCAGTCAGTGGTGGTCGAGATGAGGTATTCTGAGTCAGATGCATGCTCCAACTCTGAATCAAAACCTAACAAGGGGAATGAAAAAGGGAAACATATTATTGATGCAGAGCCCAACACCATTGTTGCCACTACGAAGATCCAGAAGGAGGAACTGGAAGATCTACAGGAGGAGGAACGTCTCTTCCACTCCCATATGTGGGTAAAGGGCTCCCTAGTATAGTTCATTTTCAACAATGGGAGCCAAAAGAACCTCATTTCAGCAGACGCCATGAAGCGGTTGGGCTTGCCGACCATAGCTCACCCACATCCATACACCATCGGGTGGCTTCACCAAGGACGAGATCTCCGCGTCAGCCAGCAGTGTTGCCTTCCCAATAGCATCAAGCCCTTCATGGATGAGGTATTATGTGACGTTGCTCCTATTGATGTTTCTGATGTATTATTAAGACAACCATACTTGTGGAAGAATCATGCGTGTATGAGTCTTAGCCTTGCGTTGTTATTGTTACTTTGGGAAATAAGTTGTACAGGATACCATAGGTACCACCTCCTGCCACTATCTCTTTGGTTACATCAGAACAATGCAGTAAGCTCATTTCCCAAACTAGGAAATTCATTTTCCTGATGATCCATGTCCAGGGAAAGAAGAAGATTGTGGCCAGAACCTCTGGACAGGGCTCCTCTTCATGAAAAAAAAAATGGACAAGGTTGTGGAGGAGTATGGGGACATCTTCACCTCACCCACAGGGGTTCATCTGCACTGTTAGGTCAAGCACCCGATTCATCTGACCCTAGGTGCACCACTACCCAATGGACTGATCTATTATTGCTCTATTCTGGAGAACGATGAAATCAAGAGGCAGATTCAAGAGCTTCTGTAGAAAGGTCACATCTGACCATGTTCATCACCTTGTGGGAGCCTGATCATGTTGGTATAAAAGAAGAATCGGACATGGAGACTTTGTATTGACTATTAGGTGCTGAACAAGATCACTATTCATAATAGGTACCTGATCCCATGGATTGATGACCTTCTGGACCAACTCAAAGGGGAAAAATATTTCAGCAAGATCGACTTGAAGTCTGGGTATCACCAGGTACCAATTGAACCCTCCGATGTGTGGAACACTGCCTTCAAAGCTAAGGAAGGCTTTTTAGAATGGCTGGTCATGCCTTTCCGGTTGATGAATGCTCCTGCATCCTTCATGAGGTTGATGGATGACATATTGCGGCCATTCATCAACTAATTTGTAGTGGTGTACTTGGATGACATTCTGATC
The DNA here is from genome assembly GCA_034641835.2 of Pinus albicaulis. NCBI lineage: Eukaryota > Viridiplantae > Streptophyta > Pinopsida > Pinales > Pinaceae > Pinus > Pinus albicaulis. The sequence goes on from CM076574.1 coordinate 984,490,641, forward strand.
TTTAGCCAAACTTGGGAGGAGCACCTCCACCACAGCTGACAAGTCCTCCAAACACTGCAGCAACACAAGTTGTGTGCCAATTTGGAGAAGTGCACTTTTGGCATGACCCAGGTTCAATATCTGGGATACACTATTGATGAAAGAGGGGTGCATGTGGATCCAACGAAGATCCAAGTCATTCGGGATTGGCCAACCCCAACCACTATAACAAAGCTTCGCAGCTTTCTGGGTCTTGCTAATTTCTACCATAGGTTCGTGTTGGGATTCTCTCATATCACTTGGCCCTTGAGTCGAGTCACCAAGGGAGGAGCAAGAGAATAATTCTTTTGGTCGGAATCTCAACAGAATACGTTCACAAAATTGAAAAATCTCCTCTATTCTGCCACAGTGCTCACATTACCAGACTTGCAACATCCATTTGAGATCGAGACAGATGCCTCTGACTATGCTATTGGGGCATTTCTTACTCAACAGGGACATCCAGTGGCATATCACAATGATACATTGTCTAACATAGTTCGCAAGTATCCCACTTATGACAAAGAAATGTATTCCATTGTGCAAGCTTGTTGATAATGAAAGAATTACATTTTGGGGAAGGAAAAAATCATCCACATAGAACACCGGCCCTTGCAGTTCATACAGACACAAGGGAAGTTGTAGAATGATCGCCATCAGAGGTGGTCCACATATCTACAACAATTTCATTTGAACATGAAGTACAAGAAGGGTAGCACCAATAATGTTGCAGACTGCCTCAGCCGATCACTGATCGTGGCGCTCACCACCATTCTCAAATCTTGTGGGCACATGACTTATGATCAGCTGCTTCTCTATGAGAGCAATCCAGAATTTGGCCACACATACAAGGCACTCTTGGGGGTACACAAGTTCCAAATTTTCACCTCCAAGATGCACTTTTATGTCGCCTGGGACACCTTTGTGTTCCTTCAAGCGATCATTCCAAGATGATATGGGAAGCACACTACAGTCGAGTTGCTAGGAATTTCGAGGTCAAGAGAACTGTAGCAGTACTGTACAAGTATTTATATTTCCCGAACCTTCGAAAGGATGTCAGGAAGCACATCAGATCCTGCACTGCTTGTGCCATTGCCAAACCGACCATCAAGAATAAAGGCTTATATAATCCACTACCTACCCCTAGTCGACCTTGGGAATCCATATCCATGGATTAAATATCAGGCCTACCTTCTACTAAGCATGTAAATGACTTTGATTTCATGGTCGTCAACAGATTCTCGAAGATGGCCATTATGGTGGCCTGCAAGAAGAATATCACAGCAGAAGCCACTGCTAAACTCTTCTTTGAACGAGTGTGAGTGCACTTTGGGATTCTATAGTCTATAATATCAAATCAGGATAGCAGGTTCCTCAACACATTTTGGTCCAGCCTCTGGTCAATGTTGGACACCAAGCTCATCAAGTCCACAGCTTTCCATCCCCAAACAGATGGCCAGAGAGAGGTCGTTAATAAAATGATTTTACACATTCTGTGCATGTAAAATTCAAAGCATCCATGCACATGGGACAAGAGCCTCCCCTATGTACAACATAGTTATAGCTGGGCTCTCCACAGCTCAATCGGAAACAACCCCTTTCAGGTGGGCTTGGGATTCCAGCCACTATGTCCCATTGATGTAGCCATGTCATTTGTGGCTACTCAAGTCGATTCGGCTCATGTCCAGTCTAAGGTTGACAAAGAAAATGGCTTCATAGAGCTCATTCAACACATTTTCCAATAGGTTCATGACATATTCGACAAAGCCAATGCTATGTACAAGCAACACCATGATCAACATTGGGTGCCACACAATTTCCAGGTCGGCGACAAAGTGTGGCTACATTTGCAAAAGGAGCGCGTCACTGGACCCCACTGCAAGCTTTGGACACTTCGATACGGGTCGTACACCATCACCAAGGATGTAGGGAACAATGCCTTCGAGCTCAGTATTCCACCATTCCTTGCTCTGCACCCAATATTTAGTGTGGACTGCCTTCGTCCTTACTTCCCACCTCTACTAGACACCTCTAACATTGCAGAACAACTCACACCAACATAGTTAAATAAAAACTGCATGGAACAAGTCACCACAGATTATATCATGTACATGCAAATAAATAACACTCTCCAATAGAACATCCAGCTGTATCAGGTTGTCATAGCTGGACAACTCCTTCACCAAGGAAATTGGTTCACTAGGGACCAAGTTCAGCAGAAGTTTCCTCATCTCATGGAGGAAATTAACGCAATGGGGACCATTGCTTCCTAAGGGGGGAGGAATGATCCAAGTGGATATTGGTGATCACCCACCTACTCCACTTGGGGCCCCACCATTATCTCTTTCAGTTTTTCAGTTTCAGCACAACTTACTATTTTTAGCAGTTTTTCGGGTCCTAAAATTCCAGAGCTGTTTTGACGCCCTAAACGATGTTTTTTGGGAAAAATGGGAGCAACATGGGTCCATGGATTGATTTTTGTCACTCAAAATTTGTATTCCTTCGATACATCTTTCTAACTAGGTATGTTTTCATAAAACGGAGATCGTATGCCAAAGTTACGTCCCTGGGAAGTTGAAACAACAATTTACCCAAATGGGGCCCATAGTTTTGGAGCTTCATCTCCTAGGGTTAGGTTTTTGGATGTTTAGGGTTCTCCATTGTTTCTAAATAATAAATAGGCCATAGAGCCTCATTATAACTCAGTTAAGAGGTCCATAGCCACCACATCTCTTCTCAGAGATAGCTACCAACGCCCTAGCTAGTTTATTTCCATTCTATCTGTAAGAAAATTTCAGTTCTTTGATATTAATGAAATGAAGTGTTATTTCTGCTACATCTTTGTATTTATGGTTATATGTTTATTCTGTTGCATTCCTACAAAAATCCAGATCAGTGATACTCGAGATTTATTTTTTTCCCCTTTCTTTTGCTGCAAAACGTTTCTGCTGATCAATCGTATCTCTATGAGTTTTGGAAAATATATTTTTTCCTTTAATGGAAATAATGCATAGAATCCAACATATTGTCGTGGATTAAGGCTTCTCAAAAAGTTTTAATCCTTATATTTCATACCTCCATTCACAAAAGTGGGCAGACTAATGCCATTCATCATTGAAATGTTAAATGACAGAGATATAAAAGGTGCCAATCAAAAGTACATAAGGGAAACTTTAAAACCAGAAGTATAAAAGTCAGAAAGAAGGCTCACGTTTTATTTTGGCTGACCCAATTATTATAGAAAATAATTTGGCTCATTCATCAACTAACATCACTATTATGGTTACAAATTTCTTATTTTTTTGGGGAAATGGCTAGCCCCATGTATCCCAACCATGAATGGACTTTCCTAGGTGCTTGGTAAGAAAGAATCTTGGGAGTTTGTTTCACTGGGCTTTGCCATTGACTCCACTCTCCTTGTCCTAATCATGCTGGCGCTTCTATGGTCATCATGTCATACAGACACTGTGTCAATGGTATATGGGCTGCTCGCCAATGCTCAATTAACTTTAATGTTTATATAAAGTAATTTCTCAATTTTATATAATTTTCGGTTTGCAACTTTGGCACGGCATACACAGAATTGGTAGGATGGAAAATATATTAGCCTCTTGCAATAAATAGAAGTTTTTGGTATGAAGCTAAATATGATAAGCTTTGCAAGTATCCACTTAGCTTGTGCCAATCTTAAAGACCTTGACCAGGGAGAGGAGATCTATGAAGAAATAAATAGAGGTGAGCTTCAGCCTAATATATTTCTAGCAGAAACCCTAGTAGATGGGCACTCGACAGGATTCAGTGCTACTCCAGTGGTTAAAAAAGCTTTTACAAGAACCCACGATGTCATATCAATGTACATCAGAAGTTTTTTATGGTAATTGACAACTGATGGGTAAAATATCAGGAGGCATTCAAAAAATTTCGTTGACATAGCATATCTTGGCACTAAGAAAATTATTTATTAACCTCTATGTTCCTCAACATCTGTGAAGATGGTTTACTACAATCATATTCGCTTCTATGTTGATATTGCTACAACTCTTACAAAAGATTTAAGAAAATACACAAAGGACATATGCAGTTTTTAATTGAGGGGATTCTCCCTTGCACGTTGCAAGAGATACCTCTAGCCAGGCTATTATTAGTATTTTATTGAATGTGTCTTGTAAGAGCCCTCAGATGTTTCTACATCCTTTTAGTAATGTTCTTCCAATGTACCTCCATTTGATTGCAAAAGAAGGCCAATGTGGAGTTTTAACGTTATTGTGGGGGAATACTATATAAGGTCTTATTCTCTAATTGATATTAATGTTCATTTTTAAGCTATAGCTTAGTAAGCTACTTGATTGTACTCTTCCATGTAATTTTTAAATTTTAACAAATTCTCCAAATGAATGCAACAATTGAGTTGATGCCTAATTTTTCTAAGGGTCTGCGGTGATGACATGAAAATTAGCAGAGTGAGGCATAATTCAGAGTTCACACCCTTAATTCTCATCTTTTTAATTTAGCAATGGTGGCACAGTTTTAGTTGAAACTTGAATCAACAAATCACCATCTCTATTTAGCAGCTAGGCAACACATATATTCCTGGAGATGTGGCTTATTTGTGGCAACTTGGAAAAGCACACTAATACCAGTCAGAAAGGAGATTAGTCCTAGTTGGTTGTTGGATTTATCCATGTACATGTTGACAGAGATCATGAGCTCATGGTCTTAAATAATTTCTTTGTTGATCATGGTTGGGTTCGAAAAGTGGATGGCACACTTCCTATGTGGACCTTATCCTCTTCCAAAGTAGGTTATGTAGGATGATGCATGGTTAATAAGCTACTTGCTTGTACTCCTCCATGTAATTTTTAACAAATTCTCCAAATTAATGCAATAATGGAGTTGGTGCCTAGTTTTTTTAAGCGTATGCAGTGATGACATGAAAATTAGAAGAGTGAGGCATAATTCATAGTCACCCTTAATTCTCATCCTATTCATTCATCAATGGTGGCACAGTTTTAGTTGAAACTTGAATCAACAAATCACCTTCTTTATTTAGCAACTAGGCAACACATATATTCCTGGAGATGTGTCTTATTTGTGGCAGTTTGTAAAAGCACACTAATACCAGTCAGAAAGGAGATTAGTCCTTGTTGGTTGTTAGATCTATCCATGTACATGTTGACAGAGATCATGAGCTCATGGTCTTAAAGAATTCCTTTATTGGTCATGGCTATATTGGACAATTGGATGGCACACTTGCTATGTTGACCTTATCCTCTTCCAAAGTAAGTTATGTAGGATGATGCATGGTTAGTAAGCTACTTTCTTGTACTCCTCCATGTCATTTTTAACAAATTCTCCAAATGAATGCAACAATGGAGTTGCTGCCTAGTTTGTTTAAGGGTATGCGGTGATGACATGAAAATTAGTAGAGTTAGGCATAATTCACAATTCACACCCTTAATTCTCATCCAGTTCACTCAGCAATGGTGGCACAATTTTAGTTGAAACTTGAATCAACAAATCACCTTCTCCATTTAGTAGCTAGGAAACACATATTCATGGAGACGTGGCTTATTTGTCGCAACTTGGAAAAGCACACTACTACCAGTCAGAGAGGATAATAGTCCTAGTTGGTTGTTAGATCTATCCATGTACATGTTGACAGATATCATGAGCTCATGGTCTTAAAGAATTCCTTTGTTTACCGTGGCTGGATTGGACAAGTGGATGGCATACTTCCTATGTGGACCTTATCCTCTTCCAAACTAAGTTATGTAGGATGATGCATGGTGACATAGTGACACGTAAAAGTGGTATATTCTAAGTTGTTGCAATATGAGACTACGGTTTGGATTTAATGAGAGGCACACTATACAGTTTCTGAGCTACTCATTTCTGAACAATGAGAAGCTCCAGAAAAATTCTTCATCTAAAGGTAGACATGGCATTTTACGGGAGGAACAAAGAAGAATATTCCTATACATAGATGACCAATTTTACATGGTGCAAAGGGGGATGATTAAATTATTCCTGTAGAGTATCCATGAACAATATTTAGCCCAGAATTCTACGTGTGAATAGAAGCTTTAAGGAGTTGAGCTAGGGATTAACTTAACATAATTCACTACAAATAAAGTATGCCTTGCATCCTTGCAAGGAATATTTTGAAATCCTGTTAGAAGGTTAGCTTCGTAAGTGAAGAATTATTTCTATCAAATTTCTCATCGTTTACAAGGCAGGCGGAATATGTCAACAAGTTCAAACTAGCCTACCACAAGGATGATGAAAATGCACTTGTAAATGTAGTTCCATACATTGATATGAAAAACTGATGGTGGTAATGAAGTGACCACTCAGTGAGTGATCAAGTGCCACAAGTTGCAAGCACTTTGTTTTGGATTTTGGCAATGCACTTTCCAACCAAAAGGATGTTTTTGAATTTCTTTTTAAATCAATTTTAGTTGTTTATGAAATTTTACGTGGGTGCAATGCTGACTTGTACTAATTATTTCTCCCATTTCTTTATAGGTTTCGTAATTATCATACTAGATTGGAATGTTTGGAAAGGTGAATCATAGTGGGCAGGAGGATCGAGGTGTTCGAAAATAGAGGCATCCGCTTGGCATGCAATGCCTTCTTCGAATTAATTGCCTAAGTAAGGACGTAGTACTATCTAACCATATAGGCTATAGTCAATCCAAAATGGGGAATTATTATTTAATGCTATTTAGGTAACATAATATAATAAAAATTAAATTGGGGCAAATGGAGCGAAAGTTGCACGTCACTCAGATTTAAATTCAAGAGGGAAAAGCCCCAAAAATAATCTATAAAAGGAAGGGAGGAGAGTCATTATGATCATCATGAATTGTTATTCTTTTTTATTTTGGGTTGAGGCTCTTGGAGGGTTTTAATAAAAATGTTTCAAACGTTTTGATAACATCCCGATTTAATCTCAAAATGACGATTTTTTGGGCTAGACGATGTTTATCGATTTGTACTGATTTTTTGGGCTAGACAATGTTTGCCAATTTTTTGGGCTAGATGACACTGTGTCCTTAAAATATTTTCAAATTTTCAATTGAAAAAAACCATGATAATGTTTCTATGTGGTGACCATGAACAAAAGGGGCATGGTAGATTTGATTCAACACCTAGTTTTTTAGAGTTTGCTCCGGTAGTGTAATCACCTGTCCTTCGGCAGTGGCTGTGAAACTGCAGTCATATTAAAGAAAAGATATATTTCATAACGAACTATGCAAATTTAACTCTAATACAAAACTCCTGCACTTCCATAAGATTTCAATATTGCGTTGATTGTGTAAGTTAGACATGTTATGCAGTGGTAACTAGATATATCCCTCGTGCACTAGACTAAACCATAGATCATTTGAGACAAATCTACAGTTGTACCGCAAGCACATATTTTCGTTTCAGGTTCTTCTTCCACTGGTAAACTATTTATGAGATTCTTAACAGATGATTGGAAGCCACTCGGCATAAAGACACCCGTGTCCCTGCAAAAGTTCTCACTGAAATTCGACCCTAGATCTGTGTTTAGTATTCCTATGAAATCATAGTCTTCATAAGGTAGGAAGTAGTGAAAAGGCCATATGCTACCACCACATGTGTTTGAACAATATTCTTGAATTTTAGTCTTTGTCAGATCCCAGCAAGTGTAGCACTAACCGACTGTTATGTCTTCCCTGCATTGGAGACCATTTTATTCCTAGATTGAGTCCATTTATTTCGGGCATAAAAAAATAACCAATTGCATTTCTAAAATTTATAGACCACGACGAGTCACTGTGCAATCACATTTTCCAATTGATTCCAAACCATGCTGTTCGATCTGTAGGCTTACACAATTTACTGAAATGGAATTGAAATATTATCAATAATTTCCACAAAATTCACCCAACCTAATGTAGCAAGGGTTAGAAGAATAGAAAATCATCAAACATCCAAAAGGGTTGATTTCAAATCTCATTGGGTAATGTTACCAGGAGAGCTCCAATGGTAAATTTGTAAAATTTCATAATTTCTTTAAGATAGCACAACTAATGAACGGAGGGTTTGCAGGGCAACAAATTTCCAAACATCCAGAGGTTTTCTTTCAAATTGCATTGGGTTTTGTTAAATAACATGAATTTGATTTAACATTCTGGAATTTTCCACATAGGGTTTTTTTGAGATAAACATTCAAAATATATGAGGAATTAAGTAGATCTATGTGGAAATTTTCATGAATTCTTGTGATTCGGATTGAGTATTGAAAAAAGGAATTAGAAAACTTGTGGAAAGAGGAAAAATATATGAATATATTTACCTTCTCAAGTCAAGTAAAATTTAGGCCACCTAAAGCTTTGAATTAATCGATACAGCCATTTTTGTCAAGCATATCCAAGATGATCATCCTTCCATATTTCGAGCCTCCGACTAGTCTTTCCTTGTGAAAACCCTTGAACCGGCTTGAACTGGGGTCTCAATTGACTATTTTCAATGCTTGAAACTGTGGGCAGTAAGGAACAAGGGATGGAACTGACGCACTATTATATACTAGGGATGGGATGAGCTATTACAAATAATAAATTATAGAATTCATTGATATATAATACATGATAATTAAATATATCCTTTTGGAGTTAGTATCTAGAAAAGTTTGTGGGAAAATGGATTCATAACTCAAATACCATGAATAGAGACTACTCTAAATGGAATGGGTAATACATTCATATAAAGGATACAATATTAAAATTCAAAACCCTTTTCGATGTCTCAATTGGGATGAAAGATAATAATCAAATTAACAATCACTCCCTCACATGATTTAGTATGGAATATTTTAAGAGTGAAGTGATTTTTTCACATATTTTGTTTACCTTTTCGTTAGTTAGTTGAAGCTATTTTTCTTTTTCAAGATATTAAAAGATCATTTAGTTTAATGAGGATGAAATTATTTTAATAAAGAAATCTTAAGTTTTAAGTTAGATGTCACACTTTCATAAACACAATAATATTATGAGAAATTTATTTAAGTCCACTCAAATCATCTTGGGACTCTTTAAAAATGAAACTTTTAAAAGCAAGGAAAAAATTATTTAATCATAGAAAAAGTGAAAATGCTTTCATGGATATTTTTAGTCTTCATGTTGTCTATACATCTAATTATTTTAAAAGAACTCCAATATCTATCCCAATTTGAAGGAATAATTTCAACAAGGACATTGATGTGACCCTTGAGAACTAAATCCAAGAATTATTCTTTGCTTAATATGATAGGGAAATTCATCTTCTCTTATCATCTACCCACCCCACTAAGTGGCATTAAGGAGATGAGTTAATGTATTTTTTCCTCTTTAAGTACTATTATAGGGTCTATTTTGAGCTTGCATATGTATTATGCTCAAAAATAACTTTAAAACCATTGTATTCTTACTTAATTATGGGTCATGCATAAAAATATATGACCTTCTAAAAATTTCTTCAAGTTCTCTTCTTCTCGACTACACTAAAAATAATACTAGTGATGTGGCAGCAAGTTCACCCATCATCTATATTATGACATGTCACAACTAGAATAATTCACCCTTTGGTTCACACTTGTTGATACATTAATCTTTTCTTAACCACTTATTGGGTTTGTTATTTTCTTAATATGATAGGAAAAATCATCTTCTCTTATCATGTACACAGCCCCCCTAAGTGGAATTAAGGAGGTGAGTTAATGTATTTTCTTCCTCTATATGTAGTATTATAGGGTCTTTTTTGATCTTGTATATGTGTTTTGATAAATAATAACTTTCCAACCATTATAATATGGCTTAAAAATGAGACATCCATAGAAAGATATGACCTTCTAAATATTTGTTCAAGTTCTCTTTTCCTCAACCACGTCAACGATTGCAATGGTGATGTGGTAGCAAGTTCAGCAACCATCTATATTATGCCATGTCGCAACTAGTATGATTCACCCTTGGGTTTACACTTGTTGGGAAATTCATCTTTTCTTAACTTCTTATTGTGTTATAATGCTACTACTACATAATTCTACCACATTCTCACCAATATTCTCCTCGTGCCAAGCCTTTTAACCCATACGACACAGTGCACATGAAAATTTTATCTATGAAATACATCACATAGAGGGAAAATTTATCCTATACAATATCACATCACACAACTTATCTTTGTACACATCCTACTTTTCCCTATGTATTCTATGTCCCCCGCCTCTTATTCCTTGCTCTTTTCTTCCTCTATCCCTTATCTTTTCCTTTATTTTTCTTTCTCTCTTTCTTCATTACATGATGAAACTATTTTATTTTATGGAAACCCCATTTCCTCATATTTATCACATCGACAAAGACTATATACATGCAACAACCAAACAATATGTGACATGTACTAACCTCAAAGTTTACAAGAGGTGCAAAAACCAATTAGAGCATGCCACATGTCCTCCTCAATGTTTCCAATGATACGACAATGTGACACATGTCACAGGAAAAATATTTCCCAACCCATGATATTCCAATGAGGGTTTACCACATGTCCCTTCAAAATTTTATGGCCTCTATCATATCACGCGATTTTTTGTGTGCAATACAAGCTATATCACATAAAAATAATTCTATGCTATATATAAAAAAACATTAAGAAAGCCTTGAAAACCATCTATTTTTTTACAAACTTGTCCCTAAGTGTTTTCGATAGTGTGAGACACTTCTCTAAGACCCTTAGGCTTCTATAAAACCCAAAAAAACACATGAATACTTAAAAAATAATTGGTTTATGTGTTCATAAGCTTAATTTTTCATGGGAATAACTTAGTTTGTCAAGGTGTTCATACCTAGGTCCCTTCCCAGAGGAAGCATGATGGATGCACTCAATGATGTGTGATGTTAAACTGTAAAAAATGGGTTGGAAACAAATCAATTTTTGACATGTTCAAACTTTAGAGATTAAAACTCTCTTTTGAGTAATCTTGAATTTTTTAAGGGCTTAAGGATGATAAACATGGATGAAACAAGGGAAGGAAATCACCCAAACCCTCCAATGTAGATCTCACATCTCCTTGTCCTCTTGGAGGAATGTTATGGGACATTTTTCCTTACCAAACTTTCAATGATGATTATCTTAAAAAATAAGCATCAATAATGTTTGACTATGTCTAATACAATTTTAAAAATAAAATGTTTTTGTATTATGACCAAAAAACTACCATTTCATTCGAATTTCAACATTTTTTGACTAAAGAGATGTTGTCCAACTAGAAAAATATTGACTTCATCAAACATCAATATTCTGATAAATAGATAATTCACTTGGTCAAACATTGGATATATGAGAAAAATTTAATTGTTGTGATAGATATGAAGAAAAAAACTATCATTGGGTATTTGACTAACATATCGTCAGATATTTGACGATAATTGTGTTTCTCGAATATTCGACAAATGTCAGGGCTTTAAAAACAAATAAAAATATTTGCAAGAAAAATCTGACAATACGACTGAACTATTGGAGTAGGATCTCAGATTTTTGGTCCATATGTACTAGTGGGGGTTACGGATTAGGGGTTAACGCTTAGGGGGTTCTGGGATTTTAGGTTAGGAGTTAGAGTCTTAAGGTTTAATGGGTCAAGGGATTAATGGGTTATGAGTTACGAATGTATGTGTTAATGGATTATGGTTTGGGGGTTACGGCGCTAGGGAATTTAGTGGCTATGGTTTAAGGGCTTATGGGTTGTGATAATGGGGCCCCTAATCCCTTTATAACCCTTTTAAAGAAATTACATGGATGATATTTAAGGGAATTTTGATTGTCGATAAAATTTGGGTCAAATTTGAGGACCTTGTGGCTCTTTTCCTTGAACCCTAGTAGTGCTTGGAGGTTATATTTGAAGGGGTTAGCAAAGAAAAACTTAATATTACCAAGAATATTAGTGTTGGAGCACCTATGGTTTGGGAGAAAGGCTAATGGTTTCTAGAAGTTAAGGGGTGTAAAAATTCCTTGAAATCTTGCAACTGCTTGAATGAAAAAATATGAAACTAATTTTGTTACACCAAGGCACATTATTTCTCTACGATAGATAAGCAACAGAACAAAAACAAAGATAACGATACACAATCACACATAATAACACACTATTTTTCTATGGATCTCAACTAGGAAAACCCTCTACTTGTTGTAGATTTAATTCATGTAAATTGAGCAAATAAAATACTTTACAATGAAAATTGGTCCAATAGAGTATAAGGTTGTTCCCTCTACTAATACTTAGATCGAAACCTTCCTACAACAACTTGACTCAACCCATATTTCTTTGTGTTGAAGTCTCTTATTTCCTAGTGCTGGACAAGGCACCCCTATTATTTGGGAATTAAATCCTAATTTTTACTGCAGTTATAGAAGGGAAATTTTTTTTGTGATCAGCATAAAGGATCCTCTTTGATACATTGTTCCTACAACAAGCTCTATACCTAGAACTTGTACATGTTCCTCGCCCTCACACCTATCTTCTTCATTAATCCAGAAGCTAAGTGCTTGAGGTACGCCTTACCTCTGCTTAATATGACCTCGTATCCATCGTCCTCAAGGGTTGCTACAGAAACAAGGTTCTTCTTCAGTCCTTGAACATAAAGAACATCTATAAGATGGAGAGAGCTTCCAAAATCCCTATCAAAGATAGTGGCACCAACCCACTTGGTTGTGTACTTTCCATTATCTCCTAGCTCAATATGAACCTCCATGTTCTTCTCCTCCAACTCAGTGAAATACTCCTTGTTCCCATTCATGTGGAAGGAGGCTCCATAATCAATATACCATGTGTTTCTGCATACTAAGCATTCCATGCAAGATATCAATGATAAATACTTCTCAAACTGAGAAGCAAACCCATCTACCTCAATTGATGCAACCGCATGATTCTTACTAGACCTCTTATTATAATTAGGACACTTAGTAGAATAGTGTCCAAACTCATGGAAATGAAAGAACGTGATCTTTCTTAGATCTTTCTTCTTTTTCTCTCCCTTCTGACTAGACTTGGTCTTCCCTTTTCCCATATTTCCCTTGGCCTTGGCTGTAAGAGAAATATTATTCTTTTCCTTGGTATTTTTTGATATACCATCTCAAGTTCCTATCCAGATCTTCTCCTGAACATATTCAATCCATAAAATTTCCCAACTACATCCTTTAAACCATACCAAGACTTGTGAATTCCTAGTAAATAAAAAATCACAAGGTCCTGCTTAGGTACAATGACACCCACACCACCTAGCTCATCTCTAACTCTAGTGAACTTCATAAAATATTTGATGATGGGCTATACTTGTCTCATATGGATACTCCTTAGGTTCTCCTTAAGAGAAAACTTCTTGGAATCATTGATACTCTCATATAGATCTAAAATAGTTGAACATCTCAAAAATTTTCTTCTTCTCATGGATATGAGTAACTATATGACCTTTGGCCCCTTATAGTATAATATTCCTAGCCTTGATATCATTATTATTATGTTTTGTCAACTATTGGGGATATTGCGATGGTGGTATAGTGTTCCTGAAAAACTCCCCCTCCCCATTTTCCTCCAATATACTATCATGATCCTCCCTTTCCAAGAGGCAAAGTTAGAGGCTCCCTCTAAATAGTGGTCAGATCTCAATCCTTGGAATGCCATCCTTCTTACCTAGATATATCTCCTTCACAATATAGCGTTATCCTTATTGAGTGCTATGTGTTGGTCATGAACTGGTCTCAGCGTTGGTCATTATACCAATCACTGCTCTGATATCACATAGAAATTCCTTGAAATACTACAACTGCTTGAATGAAAAAATTCAAAACTAATTTCATTGCACCAAGACACAAGATTTCTCTAAGATAAATAAGAAGTGGAATAGAAACAGAGATAAAGAAACATAGTCACACATAACAACATGATATTTTTTTAGGGAACCCGACTAGGAAAACTCTCTTCTTGCTGTAGATTTTTTTGACATAAATTGAGAAAATATAATTATTTACAAGGCCAACTATTTCAATAAAAAACAAGGTTGTTCTCTCTATTAATACTTAGAACGAAACCTCCCTGTAAGAACTTGACCCAACCCATATTTCCTTGCGCTGAAGTCTCTTAATTCCTAGAGATAGACAAGCCCCTATTATTTAGGAATTTACTCCTAAAGCTTAGCATACTTCTGTAAGAAAAATTGTCTTTGTTATATAAATACAGTCTCCTCCTTGATTATATGTTATTCCTACAAAATATGTCACACAAAATTTTTCTTGGAATTACGATACCATGATGTTCCTTTGTGTTTCTTTTAAGAATTTTGACTCATGTTATAACTAGCAATTTATGCTTTAGAACTCAAACTTGTGATTGATTTGTTAACTAAGTCAAACTGACTCTTTTAAATCATCCTTGACTCAATTATACACTGAGTCTCTCACTCATATTTTTCCAAATATAAAATCTCACTTGGAGAAAAAAAAAATTGAGCCTCTAATTTCTTCACATGAGTTAACTAATCCATGAACTCATCCTCCAACTCATGTGTGCTAAACAAGAATTGATCAAGTTCTTTCTTGACAAAGGCATAAGTTAAGAAGACCATTCTCACTACTATTTTCAATAAGGGACTAGGGGTTAGGGGGTTGAGGTCTAGGGATTTATGTGTTATAGGTTAATGGATTAGTGGTTAAGGGTTAAGAACCAAGGGCCTAGGGGTCAAGGTATTTACACAAAGACTTGATTGGGTTCCCAAGTCGTGAAAAAATGTAAGGCTAGTTGTGAGGGCATGAGTGCCAAGGCATTCTAGGGAATGCTAGCATGTTCCAGATAGTGTGAAAGCATGTCAAACATGCTAATATGTGCCAAGTGCTAAGGCATGCCAATATGTGCAAGGGTGTGACAATGTGTGCCGAGGAATATCAAGGAAAAAAAGGGAGAAACAAGTTAAACTACAATGAAATGAACACATAAGAGGGTTATTAAGTCATCAATTTACCTTTTCTAAGAGGGTTGTTGATGCTCAAATCGTTCCCACACGTAAGCGATTCAAGCCTGCATTCACTGAGGACTAATGGATCCTCCCACTTTATGTGGAATTGTTGACCTGGAACACACCACAGGGGGTAAACCTGTGGTTTAAATTAAATTATTTTCATTAAATAAAATAAAATAAGGCTAGATATAGATAATCAATCATTATAATAGGTGGTGATATTCACAAAAGGGAAAAACACATTTAATGTTTCATAATTCCTGAGTCATATTCCTTGTGAGAAAAAAAATAGTGATAAACTCTAACAAGGATAATAGCAATCATAGAAAAGAACAAAAGAAATAAGGAAAAGAAAAGAAAAACACCAACTTAAGAACTATCCTCAAGTTAAACAGAAATATGTGAAACAAGTGCAAGCATCTTCATTTTACTCTATACTATAAATGAAAACAACTAATAGTAAATATCGTGACTCAGATTCATAACAAGAGAGTAAACCTTTATAATCTGGAGAACATAACACACCTTAAAATAAAAAAGATATAGCAACACCACACGAGAAACATAAAGAATTGCAATCACTGATAAAACTTGAATTATTACTAAACAAAATATAGATTTGTAGTTATGAATAATTTAAGACTAATCATTCCACAATTATATTGATAATATAGATACGAGAACATGAAAATCAAATAAGTTATTGCTTAAATGAGAGCGAGCCTCAGATTTAATTTGTTCTGACTACAAATCGAAATAGCAAGAAGAACAGATAGAACTAATAAAAATTGCGAGTTCAAACTTTCAGTATTCAAAATGAAAACTTTGTATCATGTATAGTCAGTTTCAGTATTTCATAAAGTTTTTCCACTTCTGCCAACAACCCCCCATGACGAGAAACCAGGTTTTAAATAATAGTTTTCAAAAGAATTGTTTTAGTAATTGTTTCTCTTGTAACCAATTGAAACTGAAATTAAAATAAATAAAAGTAAAGTAAAGCTTGGCAATGAAATTATTAAGCATTGTGTCGCCTTTTTGGCTTTGATGACTTGGTCCTTTTAGTCAGCCCCGTTGGAGAGAGGGTGTGCAACCCACGTATCCTGAAAGTTAGCGCCTGAGCTGTGATCAGGGGAATTTCGTTCTAGTCTTCCAGTTGATCTATGATAGACTACATTTGTGGGACCAGTTTAGTGACCCATGACGTATAAGCGAACTGTTGGATTGTTGTGTTGTGTTTAAAATGATTTTTCAATTTGACTAACTTGTCCCATTCAGTAGGAACTAACCAAGTCATGTTCTAATATTTGGAAATTGCTACCACCAAACATGATCTTATTTGATTCTCAGTGGTGTGGAGATTCCATATGATCTTGTTTATCCCAGCCAAAATAGTAAATTCGTTGCAAAATGCATTGACAACCATAGAAGAAGAAACTAATTCTTCCCCTAGCATGGCTAGAAAACCTAGATCATGTTTCGTTGCTTTCAATTGATAAGAGATCCTCTACTAGGAAATTTCCCAATTTCCTCATTCCAAAAAGAAGGCACACTAAATCTTCCTAAATAATTCCACTCGGTTTTGAAGTCATTTATATCTTTGATAACTCTGTCGAATTCATCCTGCATTGTCTGCTTAGCAACTTTCTTCACCTTTCACATACACAAAGAGAAAACGCATTCATCTCTAGGAAGTAGCTCTAGTTATACTAAAGTGACATCTTCCAATGTATTGACAATATCTATGATGGCATTGAGGTCTTCCAACCTTTTATCTAAGGTATCAGATGTAGAATTTTCCTCTAGACTAGTGCTTTGTATTAGAGCCTTTTCGCACTACGAGAGAATTCTAACATATGACTCAACCGTAGTGATTTTTTGCCAAAACTCTCTCTAGATTTCTCCTTTAGCCTGCATTAGTACCTCCTTTCCTATCACCATGACGTGAGAAAATTCTTCTAGATTTTTGATCTCATTATTTTTATCCTCTAGAGCATCTTAAATCTACTCAATTTTGATTTTCTTTTTCCCCACGACGACGTCGATTCTATGGTCAACTCTTGTGATTTCTTCTTTGGCTAACTACAACTCCTATTCTAACTAAGTAATCTTGATGTGTAATAAATTGGGATATTTTGAATTAGTTTTCTAGACCAAACTAAGAGCCTTTTCAATTGAAGTCTTATACTGCCAAGAGTTTCAGGTGTCGCCACTCTTTTTCATGAGATTCCGCTCTAACTGCCTCTAGCTACATGATAGCACTATGTCATTCTTCTTTTTTGTTCTACATAGAAGATTATATTTCCTAGACGAAGTTAGACCTCCTATTTCTTCTCGAAAGCTTGTATCAGAACATGAGGGTCATGATCCAAGATATTCAAGATTTCTTGGAGCTCTTTAATCTCTTTTTCTTTCTTCTCCAGTAATGTCTTCAGAGGAGTATTATCTTTAGGGTGTCCAAACTAGCACACAAAAATCTCCTCCAATTATTTGATCTGATTGGTCTAGGTGCGCAAGGCCATACGAGCTATGTTCAATTGCTTAGAGACCTTCTCAATCATGACCTGCATCTTCTTGTTCCCTACTATGGAGTCCAATAACCTCGGTGCTACAATTTCACCCACTTTCCGATGTAAATTTATTACGTCCATGTCTGACACTCTGCCCAAGTTTTCGACCAGGGAAGAGCTCCCAGATCCAACCATGTTTTGGTTTTCCCCTATCTCAGGCTGAACCACTATAAGATTTAAGAAGTTTTCCTCGAAGTCAGTCTTCGAGATAAAATAGGGTTTTCTTATGGGTAACACCTCTTTGAGTGTTGAGGTGTCCTTTGAATGGGATTTTTTTAGGATTATAGTCAGTTATGCACTGGACATAATTATCCCCTTTTGCTCTATAAATGGATAATTATCTGGGCTCAATCATCTTTAAGGTATGTCTAATCTCTGCATCCAATAGTTCAATTTTTTGATCGAACACATATGCATCTACATCAATTTATTTTGGTTTTACTCACCAAATTATGTCAATTTGAGCCAGACTGTCAGATTTTCGTTTACTTGCAGCAATAGTAGAGCAAGAAATTACAAGTTCAGTCTCTCATGCATGCACCTAGATTTTGGAGTGACTGTAGTCAACTTGGGTGATTGTTTCTGTCATCCATGTAGATGGCGCCGAATGTAAGTCCTCTTCTACTAGAACTGGCGATCTTGTTATTTCCTTCATCCTAAGGCCTCCTTAGATAGATTTTCCCAAACATCATAGGAACCCTCTATAACTTATGTGGGTTTTATCCACTTAGACCTTAGAAAATATTAATTTTCCTTTTTAATTTTATTTTATATTTTAAACCCCATCTTGGATCCAAAATCCCTTTTCTTGGTGTCTTTGCCCAAAAATAATTTTGTGACCAAACTCACACAAAACAATCTCAATAGGCTTGTGGAGTACCTCCCTAGCTACACAATTCAACAACATAGTCTAGTTGTAGTAATTGTAACTTGGTCAAGCTCTTGTAGTCAAGCGAGGGCTTGGCTGGGTTCCCAACTGGAAAATTAAGTAAGGGTAGTTGTGAGGGCATGATAACTAGGGAGGGTCAGGGCATGCAAACTAATTGAAAGGCATGCTAACACATACCAGACAATGTCAATGCATGTTGAAGAGTTTCAGGGAGTTTTTGGGTATATCAAAAGATATCTAGGTCAAAATGCATGGAAAGGAATTAACACGAGTGTGTGAAGGGAGTGTCAGCGAATTCAAGTGTGCTAAAGATAATTTTAGAATAGGACTTACATGAGGAAAGCATATGATTGCTATACGGGGCTCGACAATGCAGTTTTAGACAAAGGGAGATCAATTTGTTCTAGGCAAAACATTGTTTTTCCTTTAGCTATTTTCTTATATGAGATGTGGCACACTTTGGTTACATGCTCATGTTTTATAATATTATATATAATTGCATATTGTACATTGTTATGTATAAGTTTTGGGGCACTCATCTTGTGTCAGATTATATATTGTGTGCCTTGTGCATATTGTGGATCTTGCAAACTCTCGGTTAATGTTATACTATTTATATGAACTAAACATACAAGTGAAATATATCTTGTGTAAGCTATGTTGCATATTTGTTTTATGGCCATGGCTAGATCATGTGATCCTTATCTTGGTAACTAGGGAAGTGGGACAAGTTGAGCTTGGTCATGCATGACATAAGATGAGTTATAGGCAGTTCTTAGGTGAACAAGGCATAATCTACTTGTATTAGGTGTAATTGGTCAAGTTGTTGCAGTTGAAGTAGGCCAATATTGTCACATAAACTACAGTAGCCAAGGACGTGATTGGGTTTCCAAGTCATGAAAAAATGTAAAGGCTAACTGTGAGGACATGAGTTCCAAGGCGTGCTAGGGAATGTTAAGATGTGCCAGATAGTGCAAAGGCATGTCAAAAATGCTAATATGTGCCAAGTGATCAGGCATGCCAAGATGTGAAAGGGTATGTCAATGTGTGCCAGGGACTGTGAAGGCAAAAAAAGGGAGAAACAAGTTAAAATAAAAGGAAATGAACACATAAGAGGGTTAATAAGTCATCAATTTACCTTTTCCAAGAGGGGCATGCTAAGCACACCAACAATAAGCAACAATAGGTTCCAAGTGCAAAGTCTTAGTGCATTATAAGTGTCAAGTCTTCCTTTGTTGCTTCTCATCTACTTTCCAACAATTGATCTCAAATAAATTTACTATTAAACCATGCCAAATCAAGGCATCTCAATGTATTCCATACACGCTAAGACTTTCCAAGTGCCAACACATGCCAAGTGCCAATATGTGTCAAGGAGTGTTATGCATGTTATGAAGTGGAAGGGAATGTTGAAGAGTGTTAAGGTGTGCTAGAGAGTGCTAATGCATGTTGAGGAGTGTTAAGGAGTACTAGGACAAATCAATAAGGAAGCATTAGGTAAAAATCCATGGAAGTTAATGAATATGAGGAATGTGTACCAAGGAATATTGTTAATGAGTGCTATTTTTCATGCTAAGGAGGGAGTGAGAAGGTGATCCAGGTGGATTAAACAAGTACAAGTACAAGTGCCTCAACACAAAGGGCTCAAAAATAAAAGTGTTCAAAAATATCTCAAACTAGGTTCATGTTGTAGGTCTCATCTTTCTAATTCCAATGGCATAGACGACACTCAATTCTGAGTCCGTATGAAGGATTTAGGAGAGGTTAAAGTTCCAGGTTGACTTGGTGACTAGGTAGCCTTAAGGAGGATGCAAATTGGACCAAACCAGGCCACCGGATTCCGACCAACCCAAGCCAGATTCTGGGAAAAATTATGGCCTATTTAAATTGACTCATACGTTCTAAAACTAAATTTTCAAAGATGCACATTTTTTTTTAATTTAAAACAAAAATATATATATAAAAAGGTGGCGGGCCACCAACGCCACCACCCCACCACACGTTTAAGGCTTGAATATTAAATGAGGAACGACGAGCCATGACCCACATCGCCCCCTCCATCCATGACCTTTATATATGGCATATATATTACAATATATATTTTACTGTAACAAAGTTTGAAGCTGGAGGGAGTTGAACCCGTAGCTGGCCCTATCAGCCCCACCCGCACGGCAACTCCTCACTACAGTAGAACCCCAAAACAGATAGCACCGACAAGAGTTAAGGGGAGGGCCGCCTAATTCAGGTCTATCCCCCCGCCCCAACTTGATATTTAAAAATGTGTGCGGTTTAAAAAAAAGCCAAATGCAGAGGGTCAGTGGGGTTGGAACCTTGACCTCCACCTTAACAAGTCTACCTGCAACTGTTAGGCCAACGGATTTTATTGTTAAATCTGCCCATAATTTTAATATAAACTCAGATTTTCATAAGTGCGCCTAGGCCATGGAGTAGTGGAGTGCACATACGCAGATCGAGATTTTATGATTTTTTATTTCAGGTGCAGTGGAACCATGAGCCAGAAAAGAGGCTGGCAGAACCTTGATTGAGCCCAACTTTCAGGAGGGTGAAATTTTGACTTTGTCCAAATGGGACAAATTTTATGTCATTTCTGCACTACTCAATGCCATGAGTCTGATGGCATGCTCAGTTTCTGCATCTGATTTTTCGATTTTTCAGCCACTCTTGGAAGTGCGTTATCCAGGTGTCAGATTTCCACATGTGAGCAGTCGTTTTCACCTTTTTCGACGCCAAAAGATTGATGGTGTTTTCAGATTAAGCCGAAAAGCATCTCAGCCTTCAGAAAATGGTAGCATGAGGTATATGATGTGGATTCCATGTACTTATTCATTTCTTTCTCTTTGAGATGTATTATGTCTTGCAGATCCTGGTTGATACATGAGTCGTGGGATCTTGCCTTGTGTTGTTATTGATGTATTTTCAGTTATGGATTTGTGTCATGTATGATATCCCTTTTATGCCACATTGGCAGGATGCTCAATTTCATATGTGTATTTTTGAGATCCCTTGTTTTCAAATATTGGTGGGATACTCTTATTTATTACATGTCAGCTATGGTCATACTGATAGGAGTCTTTCTTTATGTATGAGAGTTTCATAGTGGAACATCTCTTAAATAAGTCAAGCCACTCCTACGTGGGGGCAGTTTTTCTTTTTATGTCATAGGAAAACACATCCATGTGCATCTTCTTCTTACAACACATAATGCAGCAGCCTACACCATCTTGACACCAAGGCTCGGAGATGTAGTCCCTCCTCGATGAACTCTGTCATCAAATGCCATGTTCTTATAATTGTTGATCTTGTTCATTTATGTTCCTCTTATTTACAGCTACAATTGCTCATTTTAGTTCATTAACATCTTAATTAAATGAAATTCTAATTAGCATCCAAAGTAAAAGGTCTTGGCTAAGGGTATCAAGATTTTACCTTGGATCAAGTGGTATCAGAGAAGGTATTCTTGCTTATTGGATTGTAGGCGTGAACATTGGACACTCACTGAGTTGATCCATGGATAATGTCAATGACATGTATGAAACCATGCTCAGGGTGTCTGAGAAAGCAGGCATATTGTACGATGCTTACGAAAAACAAGCAGCAGAGAACAAATAATTGAAGACCCTCCTACACAAAGAGAAGGAGGACAAACAACAGTTGTAGCTTCAGTTGCAAGCCACAATAGAATCATGGGAAGATTGGAAGTGCAACAATGAAATTCTGTAAGCAGATCATGATGCCCTGAAGGCTTTCCTAAATGAAGAGAAGGAGGAGAAGCAGCAGTTGCAGCGTTAGTTGCAAGCCACGATAGAGGCGTGGGAAGATTTAAAACGCAAAAACGAAACTCTTCAGAGAGACCATCATGCCCTAAAATTATTCCTATAGAAACAGAAGGAGGAGACACGACAATTTCAGCTTCAGCTACAATCCATGTCAGAGGCATTGACGGAAGTGAAGTGCAACGAAGGCTTACAACAAATTTCTTCATCTATTTCGCAATCAACACCTAAGGTAAACAGTGTTGATTTTGCTTCTATTTCTTCACATGATATAATTTCAGTTGGAAGTGTGGAGATACCCATCACAGGTACCGGCATGAGACTCCTCACCAAAATGGGGTATAAAGGAGGAGGACTTGGTTTTCGTGGCCAAGGAATAACCTAACCATTGGAGGTTGTGCAACTACCTCGTTATGCAGGTTTGGGGTACAATGACGAAGGATGTTCGAAGGACATCAAGGGAAAATAGATATAATGATGAAATCTCTAAGGAAAATGAATGATGGGGACACTTCGCCATTGTTCCATGGCAGTGCACGTTGTAGTGAAGGAACTGAGGTGAGCACCCATCATCATGATTGCACTAGAGACCACCCCATAAGGTATACTAAGTCTCATTATTCCAGAGTGAATTTTAATTATAAGAATGTTGATAACCACGGTCGTAAAATACGGCATCGTAAAACTTGTTATTTTTTTGTTTTAAATAACCATGTGATTTCTGAGTGCGAGAAGAGGATGGTTGCACAAAGGAGAAAGAGGCATGAAAATCCTTCTCCCCAACAGGAAAAGAAATCGGTTAAGCAGGTTTGGAGGAAAATTAACTTTTGCACCCATTGCGACTGAAGTGGCCACCAAAGAGCCACATGCTAGAAACTTCATCCAGAGTAGCGCCGTAAAGAAAAATCGCTCGTGCATACACCAGTCAAAAGAGCTGATCAACAAGCAAGTTCACCACAGGGAAATGATCCAGTCGTTTTAATGAATGAGAAGTGCTTCTTATAGATTGTTTTTTTTCTAGACATGTTAAGCTTTTCATGGCCATATTTGTAAATCATTTGTCGCATTTTTATTATGAAAGTGATGATGTGTTTCCATCGCTCATTTAAGCGACCATGCCATTTTTTTAGCCTTGTTTTATAAGTCGAGTGTTAGATCTCTTTCATGTAAAAGTGATGATGTGTTGCCATCACTTCGAGACATGACGATTATGTTTAGTCATGTTTTATGAGTCGTCTGATGCATTTCTTTCATGTAAAAGTGATGAGGTGTTTTTCCATCACTTTTAAATGTGACAATGAGGTCTGGTCTTATAATTTTATTGAGGTATGATTTCCATTTTTTTGTAATCTTGACCACCGAGTACATCTAATAAACTCGTGGAAAGTATGGAAATATTTGGGTCATTTTTTGTCACATTGAGAATGTAATGTTCATTGCAACTTTAGGTAGGTGTTGGAATTCTAATTCCGAAGGATGAAAGTGAAGGAGTGTTGAAGGGATGTGCCTTTTCAGACATTTGCATTTCCAAAATTGCATGTGTTGAATTTGCATCATGATTTCGAAGTACGTGAGGTGAAGGAGTCTTCAAGGGATGTGCCTTTTCAGACATTTGAATTTCTGCAGTTGCAAGTGTTTCCTTTGCATCTTGATTCCGAAGAATGAGAGATGAAGGAGTCTTCAAGGGATGTGCCTTTTTAGACATCGCATTGTAGCAGTTGTAGGTGTTGATATTTCATCTTGATTCTGAAGTACGAGAGGTGAAGGAGTCTTCAAGGGATGTGCATTTTCAAACATCGCATTGTAGCAGTTGCAGGTGTTGACTTTGCATCTTGATTCCAAAGTATGCCAGGTGAAGGATTCATGTGGGGATGTGCCTTTAAATGATAGTTGCAGATAATTGATGATAGGTAAAGCTTGATGCTTTTGGAGGACCAAAAGCTCCTCAGTGGGGCAGATTGATCCAGGTGGATTAAACAAGTACAAGTATAAGTGGCTCAGCACAGAGGGCTCAAAAATCAAAGTGTTCAAAAATCTCTCAAAATAGGTTCATGTTGTAGGTCTCATCTTTACAATTCCAATGGTGTAGACGAAACTCAATTTCGAGTCTGTATCAAGGAGTTAGGAGTGGTCAAAGTTCGAGGTTGACTTGGTGACTAGGAAACCTTAAGGAGGACGCAAATTGGACCAAACCAGACCACTGGATTCCAACCAACCCAGGCCAGATCCTAAGAAAATTATGGCCTATTTAAATTGACTCATACAATCTAAAACTGAATTTTCAAAGATGCACATTTTGTTTTAATTTAAAACAAAAAAATATATATAAAAAGGTGGCGGGTCACCAACCTTGCCACCCGAGCACATGTTTAAGGATTGAATATTAAACGAGGAACGACGAGCCATGATCCCCACCACCCCCTCCTTCCATGGAATTTATATATGGCATATATATTACAATATATATTTCATTCTAACAAAGTCCGAAGTTGGAGGGAGTTGAACCCGCGGCTGGCCCCGCCCATGCGGAAATTCGTCACCACAAAAGAACCCCAAAACGGATAGCACTGACGGGAGTTAAGGGGCAGGCAGAGAAATGCAGGTCTGCCCCCCCCCCCCCCCCAACTTTCCATTTAAAAATGCGCGCGGTTAAAAAACAAGCCAAATCCGAAGGGTCGGTGGGGTTGGAACCTCGACCTCCACCTTAAGAAGTCTGCCCGCAACCATTAAGCCAATAGATTTTATTGTTAAATCTGCCCACAATCTTAATATAAACTTAGATTTTCAGAAGTGCGCACAAGCCATGGAGTAGTGGAGTGTGCACACGCAGATCGAGATTTTATGATTTTTTATTTCAGGTGCAGTGGAACCATAAGCCAGAAAAGAGGTAGGCGAAACCTTGATTGAGCCCAACTTTCAGGAGGGTGAAATTTTGAATCTTTCCAAATGGGACAAATTTTATGTCATTTCTACACTACTCGACGCCATGATTCTTATGGCGTTCTCAGTTTCTGCATCTGAGTTTGCAATTTTTCAGCCATTTTTGGAAGTGGGTTATGCAGGTGTCAGATTTCCACATGTGAGCAGTCATTTTCACCTTTTTCGACGCCACAAGATTGATGGTGTTTTTAGATTCAGCCGCAAAGTAGCCCAGCCTTTAGCAAATGGTAGCATGAGGTATATGATGTGGATTCCATGTACTTCTTCATTTCTTTCTCTTTGAGATGCATTATGTCTTGCAGATCCCGGTTGATACATGAGTCGTGGGATCTTGCTTTGTGTTTTTATTGATGTATTTTCAGCTATGGATTTGTGTCATGTATGAGATCCCTTTTATGCCACATTGGTGGGATGCTTAATTTCATATGTGTATTTTTGTGATCCTTTGCTTTCCAGGATTGGTGAGATACTCTTATTTATTACATGTCAGCTATGGTCATACTGATAGGAGTCTTTCTTTATGTATGAGAGTTCTGCAATGGAACATCTCTTAAAGAAGTCAAGCCACTCTTGCATGAGGGAAATTTTTCCTTATATGTCATACGAAAACACATCCATGTGCATCTTCTTCTTACAACACATAATGCAGCAGCCTACACCATCTTGACACTAAGGCCCGAAGATGTAGTACCTCCTAGACGAACTTTGTCATCAAACAACATGTTCTTATGATTGATGATCTTGTTCATTTATGTTCCTCTTATTTACAGCTACAATTGTTCATTTTAGTTCATTAACGTCTTAATTAAATTCAATTCTAATTATTAGCTGAAGTAAAAGGTATTGGCTAAGGTTATCAAGATTTTACCTTGGATCAGAAGGTATGCTAAGAATTGGTAAGGCATGTTAGGGAATATCATGGCATGTCAAGAATTACCAAAGTGTGCTTGGGAGTTCTAGGGTGTGCTAATTATATGTGCCAGTCAATAGTTCCAAGATATTCCAATACATGCTAGGTGCTAAGGATGTGCAGGGTGCCAGGGTATGTCAATATGTGTCAAGAAGTGTCAAGGCAATAAAAGGAAGAACCAATAAGAGGGTTAATAAATCAGGATTTTATATTTTCTCAAAAGGGGCATTCTAGGCACACTAATAATAGGTCCCAATACATACCAAGTGGCATTTTATGCCAAGTGCTAATGTATGTCAATGCATTTAACTAAGGTGTTATGGGGCATTCTAGGGACTGCATGCATGCCAACACATGCTAGGAGAGTTCCATGTTGTGCTAGTGCATGCCACCATGCGCTTGGGATTCAATGTCATGACAAGATGTTCCAAGACATGCGAGGAGCTAAGAAATCTTAGACTGTGCCAAAGCATTAATTTAAGGTGTGCCTGGATTATTGAGGAGTATTAGGTCTTTCTCATTAATAGAATTGTCAGAGCTTGATTATGTATTAAATAATATATTTTCTACACACACTAAAGGAACTTTATCTAAAGGGAATTTTCTAGATAATAAACTTATTAGATTTGAATCATGTGTTGACTCATAGGAAAATTTTATTTGACTAATCATTACATGAGGAAAATGATACACACAATTACTTCTTAAAAAATTCACTGACTCTAACCACTATGGCCTTGTACATATTATAAAAAATACTCCACAATAATGGTCTTAAATCATTATCTTTTGACAAAAAATATATTAATAGGAACATAGCGTCGTCAAAAACTCATTGGAATGATCAATGATGACAAACATTTTTTAACCATCACCAAAAGTAACAAAAAGAGCATTGGTGACGGTCATTAAAAGTTCGTCACTATAAGTGTCACCAAAGAGAGAATTATTCATGGGAATTTAACGACCATCACCAAAAGTGTTATTGAAAATGTCTTTCGTGAGGAACCTTAAAGGACCATCACTATAAACACTTACAACGACACTTTTTTAAGGACCGTCAGCATATGTGACATTAGTGGCAGACCATAAAGGTTCGTCACAAGAATGACCCTCACCAATGTCATTTTTTCTTGTAGTGTCTGGTAGTCTTCCCCCATGTTGTGGCAGTGAATTCCGAGGCCTCAACAAGTTGGTAATTAATTATATGGGTTTATTTAAATTTTTCGGCTCCAAAGTTTTATCTTGGATTTTATCCTCCAAATGGTCCCTGTTTTCTTTTATATATACACATTTATATTTTTTTATTATGTTGTAATTTACCGTGGCTCATGTGGAATTATTTATTTTTTTATGTTTTTATTAGAATAGTTAATACTAATATTGAGCTCACTAAATTATTCACGTGGGTTATTTTATATGAATATTTCCATTAACGAATGAGTAGCTCTGGGTCGAGAGGTGTTGGAACCTTTCAGGATCCTTCTCTTCCCATAGGTTTTTTTAACAAAATAAAGGGCAATGGACTGTTCCGACTGTCAGGTTCTCCCTAGGGGTAGGACTAACCTCACCTAGTTGTCATATATTTATTCGTTACTCCAAACAGTGTTATTCTTCTCTCACATTATAAAGATAATGTTAGTTTCATATATATATATATATATATATATATATATATATATATATATATATATATACATAAATTTATTATATTCCCTACATAAGGGTTTCAGTCTTGGTCCTGAGGAGTGTTATCTTCTCTATAGACTTTGTGACATTGGATCGACTTACAATTCTTTCATTATAAAAATATTTCAACCTTGGGTCAACAACTTATCATCTCAGTTCTTTTATAAAAGAAACAAAGTAACATACAATATTAAAATTTATATAGATCTAAACATAGGCGAAATGTGTTCCATATTTAACAATGTTATGTATAATTACCTAAATTGGATTTAAATAGTCAAAGAAATATGTTAGAGAAGTGCTATCCTCCCTTCCAATAAGACAAGAAATCACATCTATGCTTTCCCCCGAGCTCCTAAAATTCTAGTATAGTTTTGTGATTGAGACCCCTCTAGGTCCAACTCTAGGTATCGAGACCTCTCCCAAAGTCCAACCTAAGAGATTTCAAACTTATATCTGTAGTTAGATAGTTCCACTAGTTTCAACAAAACTTAGGAAATTACTCCACAAATAGCACAGTGATACATTTTTCTATAATGGTTTGGTATTTTCTGGGTCTCTCCCTCTTCCTTTATCCTCTTTTCAGAGTTGAAAGAAGAAAAATTAACCCTCTTCTCTTCTACTAATATTAATTTATCTCTAGGAATGAGAAACCAAGATCCATAATTGCCACAAGTTCTTGGAAGTTAGGTAATTCATTCAAAGCCTCTCCGAGAGTTCCAATCCTTGCCTAATCCTCTTAAAAAAATATACACATAATAATATATAATTTATTTGATATTCTCTTTTAATTTTTCACTAGGATTTTCTCTAAGCCTTTATTATAAAGTTTCATATATCAAAGTAATTGACAATAAATCATGTTAATAAAAGTCACTAGCATGCAGTTGTAATAGTTGGAGGTGTTACATCTTCCCCCTAGTCCAAACACCATCGTCAGTGTTTATTGTCATTCTCTAAATAGGTGATGATAAGCTTGTCGCATTACGCTTTCATCTTCCCAAGTTTCCAATTCTGGGCTAAAATACCACCACTTCACTTTAACTTGGGTGATAGATTGTCTCCACAATATTGTTTCTCTCAGGCCTTGAATATGCAGAGCTTCTTCTAGAAACTATTCATCTCATTCTACCTACAACAAAAGCATAACAAGGTATTTAGTTCTATTAAGTTACTAAATTAAATTATACATTAAAGAACTTTACATATATTTACCTCTACATATTTCCAACTTATAATGTGCCTCGTATTGTCTATGTATTTTTTTAATAGAGAAATATGAAAAACATTATCAGCTTCCATGTAACCTGGTAATGCAAGTTTTTACGCTACAATTCCTATCATTTCCAAGATCTGGAAAGGTCCACAGTAACAAGGTGCTAACTTAGAGAAATCAACCCACCTTAAGGTGCTTATTTTGGGTTTAACTTTCATGTATACATGGTCCCCCACCTGAAATTCCTTGTAGGTTATTTTCCTACCCGTGTAATCTTTATGTCTATCTTGTGTTTCTTTTAAGTTATGTCTCACCTTCTTTACCGCTTGCTCCATCTCTATCAACATATATGGTACCAACATTAACTTGTCCTCCGGGTTACTCCAACTGGTAGGGGTTCTGCATCTTGTCCCGTACAACACCTTGAAAGGGATCATTTTTAGTGATTCATGGTAATTATTATTATATTTGAATTACACCAAATGGACATACTCCTCCCACTTGGTTGGTTGTTGCATCACATACATGCATAACATGTCCTCCAAGACTTGATTCACCCGTTTATTTTTCCCATCGACTTGTGGTTGGTAAGTTTTGTTGACTTGGATCTGGGTACCCAACCCAATTAAAGAGCCTTCTAGAATGAAGATGTAAATTTTTCATCCCTATCAAAAATTATCGCCTTCAATATCCGATGTAGTCAGATTATTTATTTCATAAATATATCTGCAATTTCAACAGTGTTATAGGAAGATTTGAAAAGAATAAAGTGATGTACTTTGCTCTATTAATCCATAACTACCATGATTAAATAATTAAGTTTCTTGGACTTTGGGAATCCATTTATGAAGTTCGATGTAATTGTATCCCATATCCATTCAAGTATGGGTAGGGGTGGAGTATATCAGTTGGGTTTTGGTGTTCTTCCTTCACTTGTTGATATTCCAAACACTTAGCTAGATATCCCACAATGTATCTTCTCATTTCTGGAAAAAAATAAAAAAGATTATGGCCAAAAATAGTTTTTGATATTCGAGATGAGGAACATAGTGTTTTGGTGAAACTCATCTAGTAAGAAATTCTTAATTTCTAACTAATTAAAAACATTTATTATTCCATTAAAGGTCAGAATATCATTATTATCTATACCAAATTCATTCATTTATTTATTCATTTATTTTCTGACACCTTGGGCCTGTTTACTTTGCTGCCATGAAAATTTTTACTACGGATATTTATCTGCGACTTCTTTAATTTGTTCTGAAAATTCATATTTTGCTCGACTGTATGTAATTACATAGACACAATGCTTCTTTCTTCTCAACGCATCAATCACACAATTTTCCTTTCCTTTTAGATGTTTGATGTCAAAATTGAACTCGCTTAAAAAGGAAGTCCATATTTCTTGATCGAAATTTAAATTATGTTGTTTAAAGAAACTCGTTATACCATTATGATCTTTCATAACTAGGAATATTTTCCCTAATAAATAATTCTGCCAAACCTTAAGAGCATTCACAAATGAGGTTAGTTCTAAATCATAGGTGGAATATGTTTTCTCATGATCCTTTAATTTTCAAGATTCATAACCTATTACCCTACCTTCCTGCATGAGAACTCCTCTAAGGGCCTCCGAAAAAACATATTTTCAAACCATGCACTCGTTTTCTAGGTCTGCAATTTTTAGCACAGGGGCTATTGTCAATCTACATTTCCATAGTTCAAATTTGTCTTGGCATTTTGTGGTCCATATAAATACCTTTCCTTTCTTTTGCGAGGAATTTATAGGGTAGGAAATTTTAGAAAAACCTTCTATAAAGAAGCGGTATTACCCATCTAAGACCATAAAATATCTAATGTCTACAATGTTTATGAGAACTAACCATTAGATAATAGTTCTATTTTTCTCTTGGTCCACGACTAGGAATTCTAAGGAAATCACATGAATCATATATTAAATCTTGTCCTTATAAAAATCATGTTATTGAACTTGGCATAGATTTTATTTTCCCTCGGGGTCTGCAACTCGATTTAAATATTCTCTTTATGTTCTTCCAAATTTTTCATGAAAATCATAATGTGATCTATGAAAATTAAAATTAAGTTGTCCAATTATGGCTAGAAGATATTGTTCATCAAACTCATAAGCATTGTTGGGGTGTTAGTGAGTCTGAATTGAATCACAAAAAATTCATAATCGCCATAACATGTTTTGAACGTTTTTTTACTGATGTCCTCCTCTTTTATTCTTATTTTATGGTAACCCAAATGCAAGCCTGTATTTGAAAATGAAGTAGCACCCTTTGAGTGGTCAAATAAGTCGTCAATTCTTGGTAACAATACTTAATTTTAACAGTTAATTTGTTCAGTTATATATAATCAATACATATTCATACGGTGTTGTTTTTATTTCTGACAAATAGCACTGGAGCACCCCAGAGTGACACACTCAGGCATATGTACCCTTTATCAAGTAATTATTGTAGCCGTAATTTTAACTTTTTCAGCTCTGCAATATTCATACAGTAAGGGGTTTTTGACACAATATTTTCTCCTCAAACCAATTCTATTGTAAATCCAATATCCCTCTTTGGTGGAAGTCCCATAATTATTTTCGGAAAGACATCAACAAACTCTTATATAACTTGTATATTTTCCAAGCAAGTTATTTTATCTTTGGAATTAGTATAACGAACTTACACA
Organism: Pinus albicaulis; assembly: GCA_034641835.2. Lineage (NCBI taxonomy): Eukaryota > Viridiplantae > Streptophyta > Pinopsida > Pinales > Pinaceae > Pinus > Pinus albicaulis. The sequence goes on from CM076574.1 coordinate 984,522,378, forward strand.
ACATAAGTTTGACAACCCTTGCATATAAATTTTCCTAATTGGTTTGTCATGATTGGTCATAATATTAAGCCCCTTTTAATACCATGAACCTCTTGTCTAACACCTTCATCTATAAAAAAGATCATAGTATTTTCTCTACAATTTTCTAAGGACAATTTCTTCTCCAAGTCCATTCCAATCAGCATATCATAAGATCCTAGTGGAAGAATGATTAGACTCACCTTAATATGATGTCCCCTATTTATATAGGACAATATTACACCTTTGAAGTCACTCTTCTCTTTGCTCCAGTGGTAGATTGTACCAACTAAGAATTCTTAAATTTAACACTTTCCAATTGGCACAATTCAATGATTTTCATAATAACATAATTAAAACTGGATCAGGGTATATTAAAATAGAAACAAGGAACTTATCTAATTTACCCTCAAATTCCATCATCGCTAGTTGAGATTCAGACAAATTATCTTACAATATTGCATTGATTCGTGGAATATTTATCGCTACTTCTCCAATTGTAGAGGCTTCCAAAATGTTGGCATTTAACTCCATCCTGATAAGTTGGGGGAATATTTTAAAGTAATTGGGTTCCCCACATCATCAAAACTCTAAAGGATGTTTTTGTCTAATGTGTGCACTCTAGTTTCTTACAACTTTAGTAATATTAATATTTTGAAAACCCCTCTGCCCATTTTTGTTTGTCCAAACTTTATTTTTCCCCCTTTTTCTTCATTTTTGGATAGCAGATTTAGGCTTTCCAGGTAGCTTCATCCATATTTTTTGGGTTACCAAATTCTAGTATCTCCTTCATGAAAGTTGGTAAGCTGCTGAAAAAATGTTGTACTTTAGCTTTTTCCTACCAAATGTAAGGAACACACCTCAATAATGAAGTAAATTTAGTTATAAACTCGTTCATGGTCTACTGGCCCAATTTCAATACATGGAATTTCTTTGATTTTTCATCGTAGAAACGTTCAATCAAGTACTTGAATTTAAAATGTTTTTGGAAACTATCTCATGTCAACTCTTGTTCATCAATCTCTCGAATTGTTTTGATCTATTCCCACCATAAGGTGACTTTATTATGTAACTAACAAATTGTGAATCAAGCCTTGACATTATCATTATATTCATAGATTTGAACATAAGTATTCATGTTAATAAAACATTCTTTGACAACTTCTTCTACTTCTCCATCGAATGTTGGGGGTTAAATTTTTTGAAACTCCCTTTGTAATTCGACCTTCTCTTTTTTAGTTTTACTAAATGACACATTTTCATATTCCTCTTCATTATTTATTTTATCTACCTCAACCTCTCATTATAAACTCTCAATTTTTTCATCTCTTCCCATAAATTTTGAATTGTTTCGAGGAGAAATGCATTAGTTTTATGAGTGTTTTCACCCAACTGGGCCCACATCTCTCAGTTGGCTTATGTATGAGGTCTTGAAATAACTCCCATTTTTGTCCTTGTAGATGGGGTGGCTCCCACTCCTCTCCTCATGGTACCTTGGTTCTTGTATGAATCATTAATATTTTTTTATTCCTCACTTGCTTAAACTGGTCTCATCTTGTAGCCTTTTCTCTAATACAAATTTTAACATGTACACCCTCTACTTGACACATATCTTAGAAACACATACTACAAATTAATTTCTTTTATTATTATTAATGCTGCTAAACCTTACAATATGGATACAATAAATTTTGAATTGACCCTTACCTCGATTTCCTGCAACGAAATATCAACATAATATAAATTGTACCAAGAACTTCAATGTGATGCATAGATACTATAGTGAAATTGGATTAGAATAATATAATGTTATGTTTTCTATTTACTCATACATTACAAGAACAATTTTTGGGTAACCTAGGATAACAGACTAAGGATAAAGCCACTAACCTAAGTCGACATCTGAAGGATTATCTCAAATTTTCTTTGAAGTTCAACTCTCCTGCACTGCATGGAGACTAGTGCATGTGGAAAATCAGTGGTTAATATTATCAAGGTATATTCAATGGCTCAAATTGCTTGAGTGGTGGTTAGGGTAATACCCATCCCTGAAAACCTTGCGATGATCTCATTTGTTACTCCTTCCTCTAGTGGTGTCACTTTGAAAGAATGGCTCTTCTGTCTCCTTCCAGCCGAGAACTCACCTTAGAATGGAGTTACACCCATGCATGTATTCCTCATAGTACCTTATTCAACCTGGTTATAATTTTTATCAGTTGTAAATATTAATTGTAACATTCATACAACAAACTTATATGTTCTCTTTTGGTACTTCACATAGTTCATAACCACGACTACTCATTCGAGGAACTGATGTGAGCTCGACAGTGTGCAGTTAAGTGAGAATTGGTGTATTCCTCATGATTCACCAGGTTCTCTATCTCCAAAGGAACTCATTGTTGTTTAAAATCGTAGGGTATTAACTCATTTTTGGCATACAACTTTTCAGTCATAGGTAACTTATGAATTATGACTAATATGTCACTAGAGCTCCATCTTTAGTTGAATTTGTCTCTCTAACCTATCTTGTTTTTGGTTGTAGGTAGGGGTTTCCTCTTTGTTCTGAAATTTTATTTCTGAGTGGTCTTCCTCGATAGTGTCGTTTATAACCAAATATTTCTTTTCTTTCTAAGGACCTAAATTCTTACTTGGTCTGGCCTCAAGGAATGCCCTTCATGTCTAAGCATATTCAACCTTTTCCAATTAGATTTTATTTGTTAGGGTTTATTATGGTAGAATGATTTCCTACAAAACAATAATATATGTAATTTATTTGGTAAATAGTGTTTACCCAGATAATATCTTAAGAAATTGACAATATTTTAAGCTTGGAAGAACTTCATTCATCATTGTTGAAATCATTGAGCTCTGGATGTGAATGGATGTGGAACCTAGTTACCCTGATAAATTTTATCAGCCTCAATGGACGTTACTATTACATGTTTCTCTTAGAATACAATAAATTCTTAATTACATTAATTGGTTGAGTTTCTGTACACTTTAACCTAAGTAATTAGTAATTAATTATATGGTTTTATTTAAATTTTTCGACTCAATAGTTTTCTCCTATGTTTTATCCTCTAGGTGGTTCCAATTTTCTTATATATATATATATATATATATATATATATGCATTTATATTTGTTTATTATATTGTAGGTTACCATGGATTTTGTGAAATTATTTCTTTGTTATGTTTGTTTTATAAAAGTTAATACTAATAGTGTGTTGCTATGTCGCTCACTAAATTCTTCAAGTCGATTATTTGATATGATTTTGTCCACTAACTAGTGTGCAGCTCTGGGTCGAGAGGTGCATGAACCTTTCAGGATCCTTCTCGTACCAAAGGGTTTTTTAACAAAATAACGGGAAGTGGACTATTCTGACCCTTCCTATGATATCTTCAATTACTTTTGTCTCCTGTCGATCTCCTAGACTTGTAGTACAACTCTATGACTAAGGCCACCCCAGGTTGAACTTTAGGTATCAAGATCTCTCCCAAGGTAAAAGCTAAGATATTTCAGACTTCTTTTTTGTACTTGGATATTTCCACTGGTTCCATTCAAGCTCAAGAAATTTCTCCACAAATATCTCAATGCTACATTTTTTTGTAATCGTCTGGTGTTTTCCAAGTCTCTCCCTCTACCTTTCTCCTCTTTTCAGAGTTGAAAGAAAATAAATAAATAACCCTCTTCTCTTTCACTAATATTCATTTATATCTAGGAATGAGAAACCAGGAACTGTAACTGCCACAAATTCCTAGATGTTAGGTAATTCATATAGAGTCTCTCTAAGAGTTCTAAGTCTGGCCCAATACTCTTTAAAAAAATATACAAAATTATATACAATTTATTTCAGATGCTCTTGTATGTTTCCACCAGGCTTTTCTCCAAGCCTTTGTTATATAATTTTATCTATCAGAGTAATTAACCGTAAATCATGGTAAATAAAAGTAACTAGAAAGTACTTGTAATAGATGGAGGTGTTACATATTCCCCCCGGTCCAGAACATCATCCTCAGTGTTTATTATTGTTCTTGAAATAGGTGAATATAAGCTTCTTGCATCACGCTTTCATCCTCCCAAGTGGCCTATTTTGAGATACAATGCTGACACTGCACTTTAACTTGGGTGATAGCTCACCTCTACAACATTGTTTCTCTCTATTCTAGAATATGCAGAGGTTCTATCAGAAACTCCTCACCCAATTCTACCTACAATATAGGCATAACAACGTATTTAGTTTTATTAAGTTACTAAATTAAACTATACATTATACAAATTTACATACAATTACCTGTACATTTTTCCAACTTATAATGTGTCTCAGATCATATAAGTACTTTTTTAATAGATAAATATGAGACACATTATGACCTTGCATGTAAATTGGTAATGAAATTTTTTACGCTATAGATCCTATCCTTTCCAAGATCTGGAAAGGTCCACAGTATCAAGTTGCTAACTTATCACAACCATCCCACCTTAAGTTTCTTCTTTTGGGTTTAACTTTCACGTAGACATATTCCCCGACCTGAAATTCCTAGTAGGTTATTTTCCTATTCGTTTAATATTTCTATCCATATTGTGTTTCCTTTAAATTTTGTCTCACTTTCATTAACACTTGCTTCATATCTATCAACATATTGAGTCCCAAAATTAACTTATCCTTTGGGTCAATCCAATTAGTAGGGGTTATGCACCTTCTCTTGTACAACACCTGGAAAGGGCTCATTTTTAATCATTCATGATAATTATTATTATATGTGAATTCCACCAAATGGAGATACTCCTCCCACTTGGTTGGTTGTTGCATCACATACATGCGTAGCATTTCCTCTACCACTTGATTCACCCATTCCGTTTTCCCAAAATTTTGTGAGTGGTAAGGTGTGTTAAATTGGATCTAGGTACCCAGCCTAGTAAAAAGAGTCTTCCAAAATGGAGATGTAAATTTTACGTCCCTATCGGCAATTATCACCTTTGATATCCCATGCAGTCAGAATATTTCTTTGATAAATATATCTTCAATTTGGACAATGTTATAGGTAGATTTGATTGGAATAAATTGAGTTTCCTTTCTAAGTTTATCCAATACTAACATTATTGAATCGTTCAGTTTCTTGGACATTGGTAATCTAGTTATGAATTCCAATGTAATCATATCCCATTTCCATTTAGGTATGGGTAAGGGGTGGAGAAGACCAGCAAGGTGTTGGTGCTCTGCCTTCACTTTCTGACATTCTAAACACTTAGATAGAAATTTTTTAATGTCACTTATCATTCCTAGATAAAAATATTTTTTGATATTTTGGATGAGCAACATAGGGTTTTTAGTGAAACTCATCTACTAATAACTACTTAATTTCTAACTGATTAGGAACATATATTATTCCACTAAAGGTCAGAAAATAATTATTATCTATACCAAATTCAATATATTTTACGAAACCTTGGGCTTGTTTACTTTTCTACCACAAAAATTTGTACTCCGGATCTTTTTGTGTTGCTCCTTTAATTTTTTCTGAAAATTTTGATTTTGCTTGAATGTATGTAATCTCATAGAAATAGTGCGAATTTAAGCTCAATGCATCATCCACATGATTTTCCTTTCATTTTAAATGCTTGATGTTGAAATGGACCTCACGTAAAAAGGCAATCCATATTTCTTGACGGGAATTTAAATTAGGTTGTTTAAATAAAATGGTTAGACTGTTATAATCCATCATGCGTAGGAATACTTTCCTTAATAAATAATGTCACCAAACCTTAATAGGATTCACGACTATAGTTTTCTCTAAATCATAGGCTGAATATATTTGTTTATGTTCCTTTAATATACAATATTTGTAGGCTATTACCCAATCTTTGATATGAATTATGAAAAAGGAATTACTGAAATCTATGTGAAATTTCTTATGTTATTTTATGAAATAGATCGAAAATATTGCACTTAACATAAATGACATAAGCCATTAAAAACACATTTAAAACATATCAGCACAGAGATTTTAATAAGGATTTCACTAGACTTGTCTACGTCTCCTAGTCCTTTAGCTTCTAGTGCTGACCTTTTTATTATGTCTTCAAAATGATTTACAAACATGAGCTCAAAAACTGAGACTCAAATAATAAAATAGACCTCACCATTGTGACCGGCTTGGAATTTCGGTCAAAACGAGTACCAATTTGCTTATGTTTGGCCACAGTGACTTCCAAACCCCATGGAAAGTCAAAAACCACCTCTGTCTGCTGCAAAACTGCCTCTGCCTGCAAGAAAACCACCTTTCTACGATTAAAACTGCTTCTGGAAAAACCATGATAGTTTGGGCTCTTTTGGCATTTGGAAACTTCAAATAAAAGTTGAATGAACAGATTTACAATTCTTGACCTCTAGCGCAAGTGGTTAGCGCTCTTGTGTGAAGGCATTGGTTTATATATAGAACTTTTGGAGGTCGGTAGGTCAAAATCCCCGCCCGACCTTTCGTCCAACCCTCCGACAGTTTTGATACACATATAGAAATATATTTATTAAACCTTATGATAATGTTTATCATATGCTTCGACAGTTCTGGATAACAATATAATGATGGCTTTATATGGTTGTATTACCATATATATCATATGATATATTTAAATATATTTGGTGGCATATTTAATATAAATTCTGAAATATTATATATGTGGTGGTGTATTCCTGTGGAAGTTACGTTATGGTATCACATATATATCGCATATGTTATATATCAAAATATATATGCGACGGTTTATATGTGGTATTTAAACCTTGGTTCTGTTACATGATATTTGCACCATTAACCCATGTAATAAGGTTCCACATTTAATACCATTTCAAGAGCTGGCCCAACTGGTGTGTGGGCTCCAACTAAAGCTTAGAAATCTGGGAGGTTAGGGTTTTGATCATTCCTGACCCAAATATTTTGGAAATAAGTTGTTATTGGGCAAAATATGAGCTGCCACGTGTTAGCTCCGGATTGGCCCATATCAACCAATCAAATCATGACACATCACTGAGCTCGATGACATTAGCCTATAGAAATGGCGCATTCCCAAGATGAGACATGTCTTTTTTACATCACCATGTTGGTTGTTTGAATTTGACCGTTGACTATTTGACTTTGACTTTTTCCATTTTTCCCTACTTTTCCCTGAAACTTTGACTAACCACAACTTCCTCATACGAAGTCGGTTTCATGCGCCGTTTGCACCATTGGAAAGATTTCGAAGAGAACTTCAACTTGATCCCATTTTAGACTAAATTTGAAGACTTTTATATAGAGAAAAAATTGAATCCATTTTGGATCACTCCTCCCCACTAGAAAGCTTTTGGACCACCAAAAGTTGGTTTTAGCTTTCGAGTAAGTGAGGACAGTTTCCTTCACTTTTCCAATTTCTATAAATCATGCTTTACTTGGATTTGTAACTTTAATTCCAACTCAAAGATACTCAACTTCTCCCCGTCACGAAGTCCTTATCCTCCTGTCGAGAATTGTGTAATCCTGCAACTCGTTGAGATACTCTAGTGAAAAATATTCGATGGAAGGTACCTGACTTTTCTCTTCTGGATCTACAATCATTGAAGGTTTATACAATCACAAATTTTCCACATTTACGATGGAATAGATTTTCATATAGGTTGGTAGATCAAGGCAGAAAGCATTCTCACCAATTTTGTCAAGAATTTTGAAAGAACCATATCTAATTGGTTTCAACTTTTTACCTTCCCATTGAAGTCTTTCTTTGTTGATGTACAACCACACTTGATCACCAACTTTAAAACTATTTTCAACTCGATGCTTGTCATGCCTCGCTTTATACCTTGCTTGGCTCAATTGTTCCTGTACTGCCTAGTGAATTTCCTAGATTTGTTCAATGAACTTGGTTGCTTTATCCACATCGTTGTGTCCATCAACTGCTATGTCTTTACCAAAAACAAAATCCAAGGGAGACTTTGGTTCAAAACCAAAACAAGTCTCAAATGGAGATCTGTGAGTAGAAGAATGTTTTGCATGGTTCTAAGCATGCTGTAAATAACACAAATGTTCATCCCAAAGCTTGGGATGCTTGCTGCAATAACCTTGAAGCAACTTTACCACTGTCATGTTCACCACTTCTGTCTGGCCGTCTGTTTGCGGATTAAATGTCATGCTCTTCTTTAACCTTGTGTCCATGAGTTCCCATAAACTTGACCAAAATTTCCCGTCAAATCGAGAATCTCGATCAGATACAATAGAAGTGGGTAACCCAAAGTGAACCCATACATTTTTGAAGAACAACTTTTTAGTTTGTTCATTTGTGACATGTTTAGTACATGGAGTTAAAATACACATCTTACTGAAACTATCCAAAACTACATACAAATAATCATGACCTTTCTTAGACATTGGCAATCCCCCAACAAAATACATGGATAAACTTTCCCAAGGACGAGAAGGAATTGGAAGTGGATTGTACAAGCCTAATTTTCTATTACTTGGCTTGCTTGTAGCACACATAGTACATCCTTTAATATATCTTGAAACTCTTTCATTCATTCGTGGCCAATAGCAGAATATTTGTAATTGTGAAATTGTTTTACTTACACCAAAGTGACCTAAAATTAGAGAAGTATGTGCTTCTCGAATCAAATTAAATCTTTTAGTTTGTGGAATGCATAACTTTCCCAAATGATATAAGATTTTATCCTTTATGAAATAATCTAATTCTTCTACCTTCTTTCCATGACTTAAAGTTGCATATACATCCTTAAAGTCCGTGTCTTGAGAATATTGTTCAATATAGCGTTCGTGCACTACTGAAGTATGCTTAAGAATTGTGGATGCATTTATGATTGGTCTTGATAACATGTCTGCAACCTTATTATGTATGTATTTCTTATATCTAATTACAAGATGAAATTTTTGTAAGAAACCCATCCAACAATAGTGTCTTGATTGTTGCAATTTAGTTTGTGAGTGTAAATATTGTAGTGGTTGATGATCTATATGTATGATTGTTTCTTTTCCATTATGTAATGTTTCCACTTTTTAACACCCTGTACTAATGCATATAATTATTTATTATATGTAGGATAGTGAACTACTGCTAATGTCTCAGAATGAAAGCATATAGGCTTTCTTTGCTGCATCAACACCACCCCCATGGCATATTCATTTGCATCTCTCTCTATCTCAAATGGATGCTGAAGCTCTAGCAGTGCTAGTACTGGTGCTGTGATGATCCTTTATTTCAATGTGTCAAAGGCTTTCTGTTGTTTGCCTCCCCACTGAAACACTTGTTTCACACTTGTCAAATCATGTAGAGGAGCTACAATCAAAGAAAACTTAGAAATAAACTTTTTCCAATATTGTGCTACCCCTAAGAAACTTCTAACTTCTGTAGCAGTATTGGGCTTATGCCAATTTACAATGACTTCGACCTTAGAGGGATCTATCTTCGATTCACCGCCCCCTACAATATAACCCAAAAATTTTAAAAATGTCCTGCCAAATTCACATTTTGACAGTTTTACATAGATATTTTCTGTCTTTAACACATCTAAAACCTGCTTTACATGCTTTATATGTTCATCCCATGTCTTCCTGAAAACAAGAATATCATCTAAGTAGACTATTACAAAATCATCTGTAAATGGTCTAAAACCATCATTCATGACTCGCATGAATGTCGCTAGAGCATTGGTCAAGATGAAAGGCATAACCATCCATTCATAGAGTCCTTGCTTTGTTTTGAAAGCAGTATTCCATACATCTTGTTCTGAAACTTTGATCTGATGGTAAGCCACTTTGCAAGTCTAACTTACTGAAGTAAACTACATCTTTCAACTGATCTAACAAATTTTTGATGCGAGGAAGAGGATAACGATTCTTTATTGTTACTTTATTTAATGCTTAGAAATCAATGCAGATTATCCACAAACCATCTTTCTTTCGCACCAACACGATAGGCGATCCGCATGGTGAAGTGCTTGGTCGAATCAACCCCTGATCGAGAAATTTCTGTACCTGCTTCTTTATCTCTGCATTCTCTAGAGCTGATAAATTGTACATTCCAATGTTAGGAAGAGGAGCATCTGGCTGCAAATAAATATCATGTTCTATCTGTCGCTTGGGAGGAAGCCCCCTAGGCTCTTGAAACAGAACATCATAATCAGAAACAAATTTAACTAAATATACTTTCTGTTTAGGATTACAACCTTGAAAAGCATCAGATTTATCAAGATCCTTTTCTTTTACAATCATAAGTAAAAATTGTTTACTTGAATTTACAATTCTTTTCATCTGTCCTGAATTTATGAGAGTGAAGTTGTCTTTGAGTTTATGAGATCTTAATACATATTTGATTCCACCTTTAGTGAGTTGATCTTTATTCACCCTTCGATAGAAGACAATATCTCTATCATACAAGTCTGGACTCCCTAGTACAATTCCACATATATCCAATGGGAATATATCTAATTCAACCTCATCTACAAACTCCAATCCAATTGCAAAACGCAGTTTGCAATGTTTCATAACCTGTAGTTTAGTTTTATCACAGACCCAACCTAATGGGTATGGCTTTTTATGAGGTTTAGTTTCAATTCCCAATTTATTTACAATTGATTCAGCAATCAAATTAACTGGAGAGCCACTATCAAACAAAGTATCAATTTTAGTATGATTGGAAACTACTCTAATATGAAATAGCTCATTTCTTTTCCTCTCATTAGTTTCATAATGAACATAATGCAAAGAAGTACTTGTAGATTCTTGAGAATTTTTACCTGTTATACCTGTAGCTACAATTGTTGTTTCATCTCCTGAATATGATCCCAAGTCCTTTTGCATAGTAGCAGCATTCTTTCGCTCTTTACTTCCAAACTTCTTAGGCTTCAATTCTAGATGTAATACCCAACAGTGTGCCTCATCATGTCCTTCTTTCTTACAATGAGTGTTGTAGGCTTTTCTTTCTTTACTATGTTTGCTTTCCTTTCCTTACATTTTTTTTTCTTCTTGAATTCAGTAGATTTAGATGACTTTACAACATCATGAGATAAAATTTTACCCCTAGCTTCTAGATGAGTTGCTTGAACTGATACATAATCTAATCTAGTTAGATTAAACATCAAGTATGGTGTGCCTCAAATAACTATGTAGGCCACCAATGTATTTCAATAATGTTTCTGGTGAGTCCAATGATATGCCTACTGTCAAAGCTCTTTTACGAAAGTCCTGAGTATAACTTTGCACACTTTGACCCTTTAACTAACGTAATGTTTGCCAAATCATCATAACTTGTTGCATATAAGCCAAAGGATAAAATTTATTTTTAATAGAAGAAACAAATTCATTCCATGTCAAAATTATTTTACCATGTTTCTGAATATTTTCTTGTCTTACCTTCCCACCATACAAGTGTAGTTCCTCTAAGACGAAGGCTAGATAGCTGGATCTTATTTCTTTCTAAAACAAATTTCTGTACCGTACTATAAAATTCAATTTGTCTTATCCAATTATCAAGCTTTTTAGCGTTAATTTCACCATCATAAATCGGTAAATCAAATTTTACATCTAATTTGATCAAAGAGAATTTCTTACTCTTCTTCTTTTTAGAAGAACTATATTTATGAGAAGAAGACGATGATGACGATGGTGGTGATGATGGAGGAGTTGGTGGAAATAACGAAAGAGTCTTTTCACCTAGTTCTTTGTCTGCTTTAGGTGACGAAGTACCTTCACCTTTGTTCTTTTAAACTCTTTATACATCTCTTCTACCACCGCACATATTGTCATGAAGCTGTCCAAGAACTGAGCTTCTTTTCCCAACACATTTTCTTTCACCATATTCTTTTGCAAAAACACCATTCCAATCTCTGGATTTTCTTCAACAAGTTCTCCTCCACCTCGCTTGGACTTTGAACTAGTAAGCATTCAATCTTCACATGCCATTGTCAAACCTTTTAAAAATTTAACCTTAAGCTCTGATACCACTTGATCTGAATTATGAAAAAGGAATTACTGACATCTACGTGAACTTACTTATGTTATTTTATGCAATAGAAAAAAAATATTGCACTTAACATAAAACATAAGCCATTAAAAACACATTTAAAACATATCAACACGGCAAAATTTAATAAGGAGTTCACCAAACTTCCTATCTACGTCTCTTGGTCCTTTAGCTTCCAGTGCTGACCTTTCTATTCTATCTTTAAAATTATTTACAAACATGAGCTCAAAAACTGAGAATCAAATAACAAAATAGATCTCACCATTGTGACCGGCTCGGAATATCGGTCAAAATGAGTACCCATTTTCCTATGTTTTCCCACAGTGACTTCCAGACCCCATGAAAAGTCAAAAACCACCTCTATCTACTGCAAAACTACCTCTGCCTGCAAGAAAACTAACTTTCTGCAACTAAAACCACTTCTCGAAAAACCATGCTAGTTTGGGTGCATTCGGTATTTGCAGACTTCAGATAGAAGTCGGATGAATGGATTTACAATTCCTGACCTGTAGCGCAAGTGGTTAGCGCTCTTGTGTGAAGACATTGGTTTATATATAGAAATTTTGGAGGTGGGCAGGTCAAAACCCCCGCCCGACCTTTCCTCCAACCCTCTAGCGGTTTCTGATACAAATATACAAATATATTTATTAAAACTTATGATAATGTTTATCATATTCTCCGACAGTTGTGGATAACTATATCGCAGTGGCTTTATATGGCTGTATTACCATATATATCATATGATATATTTAAATGTATTTGGCGACGTCTTTAATATAAAGTCCGACATATCATATATGCAGCGGCATATTCCTGTGAAGGTTACATTATGGTATCACATATATATCGCATATGATATATATCAAAATATATATGTGGCAGTTTATATATGGTATTTAAACCTTGGTTTTCTTACATGATATTTGCACCATTAACCCATGTAATAAGGTTCCACATTTAATCCTAATTCAAGCGCTGGCCCAACTAGTGTGTTGACTCCAAGAAAAGCTTAGCAATCTGGGAGGTCAGGGGTTCGATCTTCCCTGACCCCAAATATTTTGGAAATAATTTTTTATTGGGAAAAATATGAGCTGCCACGTCTTAGCTTTGGATTGGCTCGAATGAACCAATCAAATCATGACACATCACTGAGCTCGATGTCATCAGCTTGGATAAATGGTGCATTCCCGAGATGACACGTGTCCTATTGACATCAACTTGTTGATTTTTTGAATTTGACCATTGATTGTTTGACTTTGACTTTTTCCATTTTTCCCTACTTTGCTCTGAAGCTTTGACTGACCACAACTTCCTCATATGAAGTCGGTTTCACGCGCCGTTTGCACTGTTGGAAAGATGTCGACGAGCATTTCAACTTGATTCATTTTTAAAATTCATTTGGATACTTTTATCTGAGGCAAAACTGAATCCATTTTGGATCAATCTTCCTTCATGAGAACTCCTCTGATGCCCTCCTAGAAGGCATATGTGAAAAAAATGAACTCTTTTTTTGGGTCTGCAATTTTTAGTAGAAGGACTATTTTCAATCTATGTATTAGTTGTTTAAAGAATTTTTGGCATTCCCTTGTCCATATAAATACCTTTCCTTTCTTATGCAGGGAAGTTTTAGGGTAGGAAGTTTTAGAAAACCCTTCTATAATGTGACAATGGTACCTAGCTAAGACCATAAAATATCTAATTTTCATTTTTGGGAAGTGGCGATTACATAATACTTATAATTTTCTTTGGGTCCACGGCTAGGCCTTCTAAGGAAATCACATGCCCTAAATATTGAATACGGTCCTTAGAAAAATCACATTTAATGAAATTTGCATAAAGTTTATTTCCCCTCAAGGTTTGGAGCAGTACCCGAAGATCCTCATTATGTTCTTCCAAAATTTTTGAGTAAATCAGAATATCATATATTAAAATTATAACAAACTTGTCCAAGTATGGGTGGAAGATGTCATTCATCAAATTCATAATTTTTTTTGGGGTGTTAGTGAGGTAAAATGGAAGAACAAAAAATTTATAATGGCCGTAACGAGTTCTAAATGTTGTTTTACTAATTTCCTCCTCTTTTATTATTATTTGATGGTAACCCAAATGCAAGTCTATATTTGAAAATACAATAGAACCCTTTACTTGGTTAAATAGGTAATCAATTTTTATCAACAAGTACTTATTTTTAACAGCTAGTTTGTTTAGTTGTCATAGGATTCCATCTTTTTTTCCACAAACAACACTCGAGCACCCCAGGGTGGCATGTTTGGGCATATGTACTCTTTATTAAGTTATTATCATAGCTATAATTTTAATTATGTCAGCTCCAAAATACACATACGGTAAGGGGTTTTTGACATTGGAGTTGCTCCTGGAGTCAGTTTTATTGTAAATTCAATATCCCAATTTTGGTGGCAGTCCCAAAATTTCGTTAGGAAATACGTCAGCAAACACTTGTGTAACTAGTATATTTTCCATGGCAGTTATTTTATCTTTGGAATTAGTATAACCAACTTGCACAACACAAGTTTTACATCTCTTCCATATAAATTTTCCTAATTAGTTTCCCGTGATTGGTCACAATATTATGCCCCTTTTAATACCCTGAACCTCATGTCCAATACTTTTATCTATAAGGAAGCTGATAGTATTTTCTATACTATTTCTAAGGACCAATTTTTCTCCAACGAGTTCATTCCTACCAACATATCATAAGATCCTAGTGGAAGCATGATCAGATTCATCTTAATCTCTTGTCGACCTATTTATAGAGGACAATTTTCCACCTTGTCAGTCACTTTTCTCTTTGCTCTGGTGGCCAATTGTAGCAACAGGGAATTCCTAAATTTTAATGTTTTCCAAATGAAAAAATTCAACTGTTCTCGAATTAACATAACTGGAACTTCAACTAGGGTCTATTAAAATAGAAACAGAGTGATTATTTAATTTACCTTCTAATTACACCATCGCTAGTTGATATTCGGCCTAGTGATCTTCCAATGCCGCATTGGTCTATTGAATATTTCTCGCCACTTATCCAACTATAGAGGATTTTTAAATATTGGAAGTTAGCTTCGTCTTGACAGAGTGGGGGAATTTTTTATAGTAATGGGTGTCCCCACATCCCCAACACTGTAAAGGAAGTTTTCGTAATTGATTTGGGTCTATTTTTCTTGATGTCTAGATTTTTCTAATTTAGTTCGGAGCTCAAGATTTCCACTAAATTTTCCCTAGAGGTCCATTAAATTTTCTCCTATGTGCACTCTTGTTCCCAACAACTTTAGTACTTTTATTATTTTGAAAACCCCTATGACCCTTTTTGTTTGGACAACCTATATTGTTTTCTCTCTTTTTCTTCATCTATTGATAGAATATTGGGGCCTTCCTGGTAGATTCATCCGTCGTTTTCGGGTTGTCAAATACCAGTTTGTCCTTCATGAAAGATGGTAAGCTATTGATAAAATGTTGTACTTTATCTTTTTCTTCCCAAATATAAGGAACATACCTCAATACCGAGGTAAATTTAGTTATAAATTCATATACGGTATTCTAGCCCAATTTTAAGTCATGGAATTCCTTTGGTTTTTCATCGTAGAAGCCTTTTGTTAAGTACTTGTCTTTAAACGTTATTTGGAAACTATCCCATGTCACTTTTGTTAATCAATCTCTCAAATTTTTTTGAGCTATTCCCTCCATAAGGTGGATTTATTTTCTACCTGATAAATTTCCAATCGAGCCTTGAGGTTATGATCATATTCATAGATTTGAAAATATTTTTTCATATTAATCAACCAAGCTTCGATAGCTACTTCTACTTCTCCATCGAATGTTGGGGGTTTCGTTTTTTAAAACTGCCCTTGTAATTTTACCTTCTACTTTTAGTTATACTAGCCAACACATTTTGAAATTCCTCTTCACTATTTATTTGATCTTCCTATACTTCGAGGTGTCCTTCCCATTGTTGATACATCTCTGTTCTGTTTCCATTTTTTGGAATGGGATTCACATTTCTTTGGTTTTTTCTAGCTGAAAGGCTTTTCAGGATGCTTTTTTGCTCCATCCACAACCTCTCATTATTAGCTCTCAAGTTTTTCATCTCTTCTAGTAACTGTTGAACTATTTCCATCAACAATGCATTAGTGTTGTGAGTGTTTTCACCCAGTTGTACTCACATATTTGGGTTGAATTTTTTAGGAGGTCCCAACCCAACTAAAAATGTTCGTCCTCCATATGGGGTGAATCTTTCTCCTTTCCTTGTGGTATCTTTCATATTCTATGAATCATTAATAATTTGTTATTCCTCACTTTCCCAAAAACAACTCAGCTTGTAGCCTTTGCTCTAATGCCAATTGTAACATGTACACCCTTTTCTTAAAAAATATCCTAGCAACACATAGTACAATTTTTTTTTTTCTTATTACTAATGCTACTAAACCTTACAACATGGATACAATAACTTTAAAATTGACCCTTACATCGATTTCCTTCACTTAAATCTCAACATAATATAAATTGTACAAAGTACTTCAATGTGATGCCTATATATTATAATCAACTTGTCTTAGCATTATATAATGTTATTTTTTTGTGTACTCATACATTACAAGACAAGTTGTTGGGTAACCTCGGTGAAGAGACTAATGCTAAACCCATTAACCTAAGTCAACATCTGGAGGATTATCTCGAAATTTATTTGGAGTCCAGTTGTCCCGCACTACATGGAGATTAGTGCATGTGGAAAATAAATGGTTGATATTATCAAGGTGGATTCAATGGTTCCGATTGATTCTCTCCTTGAATCTATGGCTCAGATTTCTTGAGTGGTGGTTAGGGAAATACCCCTCCCCCAAACACTTGTCAATTATCTCATTTGTTCCTCCTTCCTCCGATGGTGTTTCTCTACAACAACGACTCTTCTATCTCCTTCCCAGGGTTCATAACCATGGTGACTCATTTGAGAAACTCGTGCCACTTTGGCAGTGTGTAGGTAAGCGAGGATTGCCGCATTCCTCATGATTCTGTAGGTTCTATCTTCCAAAAGGAACTAATTTTCATTTTAAAATGTAGAGTATTCATTGATTTGCGCCTTGAAACTATTCAGTCATAGGTAACTTAAAATTTTTGATTAATATGTACCTAGAGCTCCTTTTTTAGTTGAATTCGTCCGTCTAACCTGTGTTTCTGGTGATTGTAGGTAAGGGTTTCCTCTTCGTGCTGACATGTTATTTCTGAGTGTCCTAGCTCGATAGCGTCAGTTATAGCCATATATTTATTTTCCATCTTAGGACCTTAATTCTTACTCGGTTTGACCTCGAGGCACGCCCTTCCCAGTTAAGCAGCTTTGACCTTTTCTAATTGTAATTTATTTGCTAGGGTTTATTATGGTAGAAGGATTT
This sequence comes from Pinus albicaulis, assembly GCA_034641835.2. Lineage (NCBI taxonomy): Eukaryota > Viridiplantae > Streptophyta > Pinopsida > Pinales > Pinaceae > Pinus > Pinus albicaulis. The sequence goes on from CM076574.1 coordinate 984,539,806, forward strand.
CCTACTGAGCATTGATATATGTAATTTATTTGGTAAATAAAATTCATCCAGATACTCTTGGAAGAAAAAGAAAATCTTTTAAGCTTATAATGACTTCACTCAAGATTTCCAAAATTGTTGAGCTCTCGATATGAATGTATGTGGATCCTCATTACTCTGATAAATTTTATTAGCCTCCATTTTTGTTATTTTTACATGTTTCCTTTGAATAAAATAAATTATTAATTACATTAATTGGTTGAGGTTACGCATAATTTGCCCTGAGTAGTTGGTAAATAATTATATGGGTTTCTTTAAATGTTTCGGCTCCACAGTTTTCTCCTAGATTTTATCCTCCAGGTGGTTCTAGTTTTTTTATTCGATATATGCATTTATATTTTTTTATTATGTTGTAAGTTAACATGGATTATGTAGAGTTATTTCTTTGGTTTTTCTTACAATAGTTGATACTAATAGTTTGTTTCTCTGCCACTCACTAAATTCTTCATGCAAGTTAATTTATATGAAATTTTCCATTAACCAGTGTGTAGGTCTAGGTCGAGAGGTATTGGAATATTTTCGGATCCTTCCGGGCCCATAGGGTTTTCTAACCAAATAACAGGCAGTGGACTATTTCGACCCTCGGGTTCTCCCTAGTGATAGGACTAACCTAACCCAATTTCTGTGCATTTCTTATCTACTCCAAACATTATTATTCTTCTTATTTCACATTATAACAATAATTTGAGTTATATATATATATATATAAAGATACATACAAAAAGAAATGGTTGTATTCCATATAGAAGCGTTTCAGTCTAGGACGTGAGGAGTGCTCTCTTATCTACAGACTTTGTGACATTGTCTTGACTTAGAGTTCTTTCATGATAAAATTATTCTGACCATCAGCCAATAAGTTATCAGTTAAATTCTTTTATAAAAGAAATCAAGTATCATAAAATATTAAGATTCAACAACATATAAACACAGTCCAAATGTATTCCATCTTTAACAATGTTATGTATACTTATTTGAATTGGATTTAGGTAGTCAAGGAACTTTTCTAGAGAAGTGCTCTCATTCCTTTCTATCAGTGACACCTCCAGGTCCAAATCCAAGTGTTAATTTCTCTCCCAAGGTCCAATCTAAGAAATTTTAGACTTCTGTTCGTAGTTAGAGAGGTCGAGTAGTTTCACCTCAACTCCAGAAATTATTCAAAAAATAACACCATGCTACACTTGTATGTAATGGTCTAGTATTTTCCGTGTCTCTCCCTCTTCCTTTCTACTCTTTTCAGAGTTGAAAGAAAAACAAAAAAATAACTATCTTCTCTTCCACTGAGATTAATTTATCTCCAAGAATGAAAAACCAAGAACTATAACTTCCAAAACTTCCTTGAAATTAAGCAATTCATTCAGAGCCTCTTTGAGATTTCCAATCCTTGCCAAATCCTCTTAAAAACAAAAAATTTATATACAATTTCTTTAATATGCTCTTGTAAGTTTCCAAAAGAATTTTATCTAAGACTTTATTATAAAGTTTCATCTATCAAATTAATTGACACTAAATCATGGTAACCGAAAGTAACTAGTAAGTACTTGTAATAGCTAATGTTAGTATTGAACATCATTAGCTTTCACATGGTTCTTAGTAAAATATTCTTACATATAGAAGGTCTTGTATTGCTAGACATTATGAGCTTAGTTTGATATTAATTTTCCATGTGATTAATATTTTATTATTTTATTTGAGTAGATAGTGGACACTTTGCATAATATTTTGTATAAATTATTGTATATATAAATTTTTTTTGTAATTATATAAATTAAATGGTTAATGAATATTAATAGATATATAATCTTTATGCAAGTAATGAGGATAATTATGACAATAAAATTGGTATTAGAATATGAACTTAGTTATACATCTAAAATATCATTTTTATAATATAAATAATCACAAATTTTCATTTATAAAATATAATTAATTTAATCGATTTAATCACAAAATTTCATTAAACAGTGATAAAAACATATTATTTTTTTATTGAATTGAAAAAACATTTTTTAATTAAATCTTAAATATATAGATAATACATGTGATAAAAAAAAATAAAATCTAATTGTCACTTCCATCAAACATTAAATTACCATCGTAAAAAAAATAAATTACTTTTACGTACACCAAACTGTCAACACTACCATGTCTACACGTCCTACCTCCATGCAAACATTACCTATTCTTTTGGACATAATCATAAGCATACAATTTAATGGAGATCTACACAATGAATCGATCTTATACATGAGCTCAAGTAAACCATTGGCTAAACAAATGTTATGTGTATCAAGTTCTGGCACGAGTGTATAAATATTACATCAAAAAGTATATAGATTATGCTGTGAGTGTGTGGTATGTATGGTATATGCGCTCTTGTCACATTTATGGCTCTAATACTCCATAGTGAGTCTTGGATTTAAGTCACCCACCCGGCATCGAATCCACCCTCCGAATGATAGTCTGTCACTTGCACATAATCTTCAGCGGTACCAGCTACATGTGTCACAATATACCTCAGGATTCTCTATTTCCCTCCAAAGGAAAAGATACATGACGTTCATTACCTGTAGACAGTGTGAACTCGGAGGGTTTCTAGTTCGGCTGTTAGTCTGTGTGTTGGATGGGTTTTTCTTGACGATCTCTGCAGTTTTTAATGTAAAATCCACGTATTCTCCGTGCCTTAGGGTTTCCATTGGAATTTTCTCAGAACTCGACTTCAAGCTGATGTAGACTGCACTCGGGTTCTATATATTTTAGGTTTGGTTCTTTAGCAGAGCTCATTCGCAGATCTAAAATTTAGTTCTTAACTTATCTATTCCAATTTTCTTTTGTTTTCTTTGCTTGAAGTCGGATTGACTCCCCCAATCTGTTCATTCAGGGTTTTTGATTGTGCCAAAAGTCCATTGAAATTTCGGTGCCAGCTCCATAACATGACTTCCACAAGGCGCAGAGGCTCTTACTGCAATTCTGAGAGGGTAATTCCACACTTACAGTATACACATAATAAGCTTGTTAAATGGTTTGTTTCCCCTTAACCTGCCAGTCAGAGATCTAACTTATAGCTCGTGGCTTTCCGTAGATGGCCCCGACTGTATTTCTTAACAAGTATTTATTTTTCTTTGTCTTTTTCCATGAGCTGAATTAAAGGTTTAGTTTTACTTCGCTCCATTCGTTGTTACCCTTATAGTTTTTTTTTAACTTATGGCTGGTCGCTCCTCCATTTTTGTAGGTACGAGGAGATTATTCGTTTGTCTCTTGACCGACGACTGGCTATGCATCTGCCTCGGCTAACGAATTTCTGCTTGATTTTCTATAGGTATTTGAGTTCTCCTAGGGTTAAGCCCTCTCCAGATTATATGTCGAGGCCCAGCTTCCGGATTTTAGCTACTCCCTTTCGCTAAGGGTTTGCTCACCGGGTTGGGGTTTCTCAGTTCTTTGTGAAACCCTGCCCTGTAGAATATTTTCTCTTTTCTATTTGTGTATTAATTCTGTATAAATGAAATGGGGTTTACCCTTGGACTGTTCTATGAACTAAACCCTATTCATGTTATTTACACGGTTTTAGTGTTACATTCGACCATTGGTTATGGTCCTTGAGAAACAAATGACATTGTTTACATATCATTATTAATATGATAATCGCTCGACTGTTAGTTTTTGCAAGGTTTTGTCATTGTATGGTCTTTGGCTCTGTAGCTTCGACTCTTGAAGTTTATTTCCTATACACCCGGACAGAGTTTTTGGTTGCGAGTATTTTCTTTCTAGAAATGTAATGTACAGGTTTCGTTTGCAAAGCACCTGTAGTTATTTCCTGTTTTTCTATGTATGTTTTGTGCTGTCTCTTAAAGAAGAAAGAAATTAAATATTTCATCGCCCTTCGACAGTTCTCTGTCTATGAAGGGGGTTTACATAACAAGCTTTATATTTCGCTCATATAATTTCTTACACAGGTGATATGGTAGTTTTATTCTTACAGAAGGCTGCCTTCTACTTTGTTTTTCTACTATTCTAAACACCTGTACCATGGTCACTATTCTCGCTATTTAAATTACTGTCTATCACATGCTTCGAAAAATAGATAGAAAAATAGAGAATTAGTCATACTTCACTAGCGGATTTCTCTACTCCATTAATAAACACTATAGATAACAAAAAATAGCAGAATATATTTCTCTAACAGATTTCTCTATTTCATGATTAAACAACGTAGATAACAAAAATAGCACAATATATATTCCACTAACAGGTTCTTCTATTTCATTGGAATACAGTAGGAAATCCATTTACAGTTCCGCTACCTTCTGTTTATGCATCACATAATTTGTATATATTCATTTATAAATTAACAGGCTGTGTATTCCACAACCCTCTAAACGATAGACTTCCATACAAAGTTCATTATCAAATAAATACTTAAATGCACAGTATACTTATCCGCATTCACATAAATTCAAGCTGATGTCCTCCCAACCATCAAGGGAGGCTATTACGTCCTCTACTTGCCCCCTAGTCCCAAAATCTGGATGGTGCCACGGGCAACAGTGGAAATTTTCTACTGTGACCTCTGGATGGCCAATCCAGTAACAATCAGATAATCTGGTTCACAAGGGTTGCAGAAGCTATTTTCAACTGGTCCTCCACCAGCTCTAGAAAATACTTCACCCTCCTTACCAAAATCTACGAAACCCCCTCTCCTCTCCTAGGATCCAACTTTATCCTTAGAGGAGAGGATAATTGTTTCCCAACTGATCCCAACCACCTCCTATTCTTGGAAACTTTTTACCAACAACTTAAAAGATTTCATTTTCATTAATTAGTCCTCCTACTTTAATGATTTCAATAAAATGATTTGTTTTTATCTACAATAAAGCTTCAAGTCTTTTTCCTTGGCCAAAAATTTAAAATAATAAAAGTCTTTAACTAGTTAACACTAATTAACTCTAGTGAGGATGTCACACTAATTCACCCTTTCATTATAGATAAGTTTAACAACATAACATGAAACTATTATTATTTTATTTGAAATGTATTATTCAAATATTTTTAATTACAAATATGAAATAAAACATAAATTCATAATGTAAATTTTTATAAATTGTTTCAATATAAAATACAATTGATGAACAATAATATGTAATATTATTATTAAGGAATATTGCGAATTGATATCAATCAATTATAGTAAAAAAATGGTTAGAAAGTATTTTACTACATTCATGGAACATTATGAATAAATATTGCTTAATCAAATATAATATTGGAAGTTGTCTAATGATATTTTGTTGCAAATTCATATCAATAAATTATAATGAACCAATTTTTAGAATGTATTTTTCTACATTTATAGAAATATTATGGAATATAATGAACAAATGGTTAGAATGTATTTTACTACATTCATAGAAATATTATGGATAAATATTGCTAAAAAAAAATAGGATATTGGAAGTTTCCTAATGAATTTTTAGAAATTAAAGTTAACACAAGGAACTTAATATTCACCTAAATCAACCATAACCAATTATATTTAAAAATAATAATATATGCCATAATATAACTGAACATTATTAAGCATTTTAAATCATAATTTTACTAAATATTAATTGAATAATTTAGAGGCCCAATCTAGAGCCCAGTATGACCCTGATGTTAAGTATATTATGTCCTCAAAAAATAATAAATTTTATTTTTTTTCACGGGAGCCAAAGCAGTAAACTTATCTTTAATTTTATATAACTTGAATATTTAGATTATATATAACTTTTTTAACTTATTTATGGGCTGATATTAATTATTAAAATACAACTATGTATTATTTATATAATTTGAATGGATAGTAAATTATCTCACCAATTTAATAATTTCTTTATTATATTCTTGAATTTGAATGGATCATAAATTTACCTTTAACAAAAAAAACTTACCACATTGAATTTCCAAATTAAGTAAAGTTTTAAACATTTTTTCTCTTTACTAAAGTCAATACCATTTCCTAAATCAAAAGACAGAGTTAATTCAACACAAACAATCAAAATCCAAAATCTTTTAATATTTCTTTTAATTAAATATTTGTAAAATGAATCTTTAAAAAGAAAACCCATGCTCTATGGATAAATTAAAATCTTTAAAGACATAAATATTTTCCCATCAAAATTGCAATATTTCAAAATTTTAATAAATAAAAATCTAAATAAATTGGAGGTATGGTAAATAAATAAAACCTATTCTTATACTTACTCCAGAGCTATGGTAAATAAATAAAAATATATATGAACTATATGTATGGTAAATAAATAAAAACTTATTTTTATGTTTACTCCATAAACCTTTTTATATTTAAAAAAACTCAAAAACATGAAGCCTAAAGGACGAATACCATGGGACAAATTAATATTGATACCGTGGGCTAAAGACCATGGACCAAATACCATATTTATAAAAGAAGTATGGTAAATAAATAAATATAAAAAAGGTATAAAGAGGTATGACAAATAAATAAATATAAAATAGGTATAAAGAGGTATGGTAAAAAAATAAATATAAAAAAGGTATAAAGAGGTAAGGTAAGTAAATAAAAACATATCAAATATGATTATAAATAAAAATCTAATTATATAGCAAGCCTATGGACCAAATTCCATAGTAAATAAAAGAGGTATGGTAAATAAACAAACGAAAGGTATGGTAAGTAAATAAAACCACTTTTCATATTTACTCCATAATATGCTTTATATTTAAGGACACTCAAAAAATAGGTTTTATTTAGGTGAAGCCTATGGTCCAAATATCATGGGCTTAATTATTATTAATGCCATGCAAAAAAAAAATTATTAACCATAATATAATATTAAATGATTATTATTATTATTAAATCTAATACTCATATTGATATATTATAATATTAATATTATTAAATTTAATAACTTTCTATTAATACAATATTAAATTTATTATATTATAATATATATAAATATATCATGATATATTTTAACTTTAGATATATATGGGAGGGAAGAACAAAGATATATATATATATATATATATATATATATATATATATATATATATATATATATATATATATATAGAGAGAGAGAGAGAGAGAGAGAGAGAGAGAGAGAGAGAGAGAGAATGTTTGGGGGTGATATAAAGAGACAAAGAAGGAGAGATGGAGATAAGGGGGGGGAGAAGGAGAGATAAGGAGAGAGGGAGGGATATAGTAACATAGTTGGAGAGAGAGAGAGAGAGAGAGTAGAGGGAGGGAGGGAAAGAGAGATGGACTTGGAGAGGGAGAGGGAGAGAGAGAGTAAGTGATAAGGAAGATGGAGAGAGAAGCAGAGAGGAGAGAAGGAGGAAAGAGAGATATCATCATGGAAGAGGGAGAGAAGGGGATGATAGAGATATAGATGGAAGGTGAAGAGAGGGAAGAAGAGAGATATGGGGAGAGGGAGGGAGTGACAAAGAGATTGATAGATATGGAGTGCGAGAGCTTGTGTGTTTAGGGGGGTGAGATAGAGAGGCAAACAACAAGAGATGGAGGGGGATAGAGATATAGATAGAGGGTGGAGAGAGGGAAGAATATTTCTTGCACTAGATGGACTGATTTAAGTGGAGATGATGATTTCTAATCCTATTTGATTATTTGCACTAGATTTATCGATTTTAGTGTAGATATTTATTTCTAATGATATTTGATTACTTTCACTAAATGGATTGATTTTAGTGTAGGTGTTGATTTCTAATACTATTTGACTTCTTGCACTGGATGGGTTGATTTCAATGTAGATGTTGATTTATAATTATATTTTATTGCTTGCACTAGATGCATTGATTTCAATGTAGATGATTTCTAATCCTATTTTATTGTTTGCACTAAATGCATTGATTTCAGTGTAGAAGTTATTTTCTAATCTTATTTGATTGCTTGCATTAAATGCATTGATTTTAATGTAGATGTTGATTTTTTATTTAATGCATTTGGATATATGATGGTACATTAATTTTAAATTGATGATTAACAATATGCATTGATTTTAGTGTAAGCACAAAACCTTATTGACAATGTCCATTGATTTTTGTGTTATAGTAATTTAACCTATTAATATTGGAGAAAGAGCAAGAGAGACAAGGTATCATATTTACTACAATAGCTCAAGCTAAATATTTAAATGATTTACGATTTAAATTTTCTTTTTTATATGAAAAGATTACAATACTAACAAGGGTGACAATAAGAATAGTAGAAGAGAATAGTTTGAGATTGATCACAATGAAGAGACTATTTGTAACATGAGTAGATTCTTGTTATTCACATTTTCTATCTTTCAACACTATTATTGTCACTTTGCATTCAAGCAAATTATTTCATCATTTTTCATCATTAAAGTTATTAACAATATTTATCATCTCAACAAACTGAGGTAACTAAGAAAAATTAAAATTAAAATGACCAAGTTAATCTTAGAAATATTTAGCATATTTAATATTTGATATATTTACATATTATTGATAAAATTAATCATATCTTCAATAGATTTTCCTTAGACTGAAATAGCCTAGATCCATCTTAACTCCGGATCTATCAAAGCCCCTGAGAGGGATCAAATCTCTCGAGGTGAAAACCTCTTTTTTTAGTGTAAAACTTGAGGAAAGGTTTGCACCTTGAGAGATTTGATCCCTCTCGGTGCTTGATAGATCCGGAGTTAAGATGGATCTAGATTGATTTATAAAATTTTAAGAACTTTGCATGATGCAATATAGTCAACAAAAAAATGTACAATGTCATAAGAATCAAATATGTTGAACATTGCAATGAGACTTAACCATAAATGAATGAGAAAATACAACATAGGTCCTCTAAGGCTAGTGCAATAAAACATAACTATTGTTAAATGTTCTGAACTAAATAAATTTTGAGAAATCTTCACTATGATAAACCATAGCATCAATCAAACATAATAAAATATAATTAAATGGATATAACCTTCACATACCATCTTCAATATAATATAAATCAATATAAAACTTTATCAAAATTCAATAAAACATAATCATAATAAAAAATAATACTTCAATATAAAATCAACTAATATCAAAATCAAATTGAAATAATAAAACAATATAACATAATTATTAAACACCATTAAAATTAAATATAGAAAAAACTTCTAATGAATATTTTATTTAAAATTAAAATTCATTTTCAAAAAATATTACAAATAATTCTAAAGCTTAATGAATAATTTAACCTACCATACCATAGAGTAATGTAAAAGACAACCAGAGATTAACCAAAATAAACATCACAACACACACAACAATATAAAATGTATCGAATTCAATTCATTCTGACACATACTACTAACCTCACCTCTTATTGTCACAATCAAAATTATCTCATATTCTAAATAATGTTTACGACATTTTATATAGATAATCACAATCACTATTATCATCATATTCTAAATGATGTTATTATATATTTTATATACAAATACTGTTATGATAGTTTACCAAGTTTGCCATATTGTAACGATCAAAGTTAACAACCATACTCGAACAAACTTATAGATGAGGGCTGGCTAATTTCCTATGTCCTCGAGTCGAACTACGCATTCAACGGTTGATGTGAAGGGTGAATCAAACCACCTTAACTTGGTATCCGAAGGAATGTAATCCCATCTGCATAACCCCATAAGATATAGTGTTTAATTCAGAATTTCCTAAAACACATGAGGATTAGATGACTTGCATGGTTGGGAGAGGTAATACTTACCGGAAATTTGTCACAAGATGATGCAAGAAAAACGACATGATCAATGTAGCGAACTCATATCCTGGACAAAATCTAGGGCCAGCTCCAAAGGATATATTGGGTGTACGATCAATAGTCGGGTCCTGAAAGTTGTAAATTAACAAGATATGAGTAAATCAAATGCGATTAATTTTAACTTAAAATCGCAATTGAGGGGCATATCTCGCACCTGCCATCGCCGAGGATTGAAAGCAAGAGGGTCTTCGTAATAGTTGCTATCTAAATTCGAGAAGTGATCAAATATAATGCACGTCCATGGGAATTGTATATCCTTCAAATAAACAATAAACATCGCGGATTTCAATGCTATTACTGTAAACGAGTGGGACTAAAATGCTGCAATTTTTTGAGACACAGAGTAACAATACTGAATACCTTGCATTTCTACATCCTTGACAGTTTTCCTCATCAACATGCTGCTGTTACTGTTTCCGGTCCCCAATCTCAACATCTCTTTGATAACCTGGGAAAAAGCAAAGAACATGGTTTTGGGAACACGACGTCGCCATTAGGGTTTGATAAAATATCGACATAAATCGATGAATCAAATTTACGGTTTGGTGAACGACATTGATTTATAGTCATCCCATGACAAACTCTCGTTATTTCCTTTGGTGCGTCTGATTGCCTCGTGCTCTTCCTGCATGTCAGTGGACATCAGATATTATTTTATATAAAATTCCGTTTTCTTATAGTGGTAACACTAGCTATTTAAATTGGCCATCCGGTGCCAAACAAATACACTTTTAAAATAGAAGAAATTAACCCTGAGTTCTTGAATGATATGTGGATTTTCAGATAAACGCTTCACTGCCAATGTAATGGGTTTTGGCGTAGTTTCAAAGGTAACGTAGAGCAGATTCAGAAGGAAATCTACGATCTGAAAGGTGGAAATTTCCAAATCCCCATCTTTTTCTTCTGCCTCTTTCAGCAATGACGATAGTAGGTCGTCTGATGAATCGTCGGATGATATGTTTTCCTTCCTCTCCTTGATAATGCTTTTGATCTGCTCAGAAATCTCTTGCCTTTTCTGCAATTCCAAAAGTAAATGTGTGATAAGTCAATTAATTCAAAAGAAAAATCAGGGGTCAAATAAGGGAGATGCTTCCTTTGGCTATTCAATCGTTTTAGGATGGCTTTAGCGTATGAAGGTTAGTGTTACGAAAGTTAGCTTTCTTTTTAGATCTAGATGAATAGGTAACTGGTCAAAGTTACCTGGCTGACGTTGAAATTTTGTTTTCCTTTACTGTAATTCTAGTTTACTGTTAATTTAGATTTTAATAGGAAACTTAATAAAAGTAGAGGCATTGTATTTGGAATCATGTATCCTTAAAAATATCAAAATATCACTGGAAGCTAAACCTACTTAATTATTATAAAAATTATTTACGAACAAGAAAACTCAAGATATAGAGTAATGAAATCGTCTCTCTCGGAACGGTCTTCAAAGAGAGTGACACTGCGTGAAGATGAATACTTCGAAAGTCCTGACATCAAAATATGTTTTGATAAGAAGAGGGCGAGCTTCCCCGTGTTGATTTTTTATTTTGTAGAACATGCTTTTTAATCCTATGCTGTCCCTGCATCTGATCACTATTTTATTTTGCTTTTCCGTTTCTTGTTTTTGATACTTCTGATTAATCTCATTTGCCTGAGAGTGAGATAAATGATTAAGGTTACATTGAAAAATCTAGCTATATGTTGATCAATATTGTTTATATTTCAATACAATCTGGCTTATGACCATAATTTGAACATTTAACTTATATGAATTTGTATTTCTTTTTATCAATAAAATTTCAGTATTTAAAAATAAATAAAAATCATGTTTCAAGTCGATTTGAATAAGAAAAGGGATTCTATTTTGGAAGAACAAAATTAAAGGTAGCTAAGGATTCCTATTAAAAATTTAACTAATTATTTAATTTTTTAAATTAATTAAAATTTAAATGATAAGATATTATTATTATCATGATAAATGATAATAATATGTTTATTTTTTTAAATGATAAATAAATAATATTTTTTTTAAATAGATTATTTTTATAATTAAAACATTTCAAATAGTTTGATTATTTTCTATATATTTTAATTTTTATACATATATTTTTTTATTTTATATATATATTTCATTATTTAAAAATAAATAAAAATCCTGTTTCAAGTCGATTTGAATATGAAAAGGAATTCTATTTTGGAAAAACAAAATTAAAGGTAGCTAAGGATTCCTATTAAAAATTTAACTAATTATTTAATTTTTTAAATTAATTAAAATTTAAATGATAAGATATTATTATTATCATGATAAATGATAATAATATGTTTTTTTTTAATGATAAATAAACAATATTTTTTAAAATAGATTATTTTTATAATTAAAACATTTCAAATAGTTTGATTATTTTCTATATATTTTAATTTTTTACATATATATATATATAATTTTCTTTTGAAATTTAATTTAAAAGTTGAAAATATTTTGAAATTAATAAATATATTTATTTGTTTAAAAATATAATTAATTATATCAATTAATTTATACATTCAAAAATCTAATTAAACAATTAAAATGATATAATTCAATTTAAAAAATTCATATATATATATAATCTTAACCAGTACTCTTATATAAGTAATTTTTTTTTTTAAATGTGTACACTTTAAAATACTTTTCTCATTATTTATATACCAATTTTGTGGTGAAGATAAATGTGTAAATAAAAAGTTAAGTTTAAAATAAGAATAATATTATATTCAAAGTTAAATCCATCATGGGTTGAGGATTCACATAATTGGAGTGAGTGTCACTCCATTGACCCTTTTGTTAGACACTAAGGGATGGGTGCCATCTCGATACTATGTAGTTATTTGGGGCACTTAATTTAGAGGAATGCTTCACACTTGTCTTTATTGTGTTGGTAAAATTATCAAATTCTTGGAGAGTAATGTCTATCAAATCTATGGGTTTGACATTGGTATGGCATGTGCGGTTATAGGAGGTAGGATTATTTTCATGTCAAAATCTAAGAGGAATACTCTACTCAAAGACTCTGAGATGGGAAGTGAGGTGCGGACTTTGGAGGTGGAGGTGACATTTTGGAAGGAATCTTGCTTGTGAGGAAAAATTGCACCTAGGGGTCTTGTGCATGCCGGTTTGCTTCAGAGAGTTTGCCCCAGCTTTTCTAGCTCGGAAAAATGCATGGAATTCTAATTTCTTAGTCTAGGTTTCCTTTCTTTGTTCTTATAATTTTCAGAGATTTCCTCTATCTATGAGGGTGCTGCTCATCAAATGTTCTTCTTGGTAGAATATTATATTTTCATGGAGGTCGCTTTTTTGTTCTTTATGTGCACAAGTAGTAGTTTGAGGAGCTCATCTCGAGAAAGAAGGGATAGCTATTCATACTAGGGGTGGGATTTCTTGAGGGAAAATTGTTGTGAATGTGTGAGAGGGAGGATTCCTTCATTTCTTGACTATTGTGGTGTTTGGGCCTTTTTGCATTGAGTTAATGGTTTAGGGGTCAAATCCAAAGGTGCAAAGCAAGTAACCTCATGCGCACCATGTGTTCACTTCGTATATTAGGCATTGTTTCTCTTTGGGAGTTTTTGGTACAAGTTGGGTGAGGGTTAGGTACTTGTCTAGCTAACTTTCCTAGACCACTTTGAATGGGAAATCTTGTTGGGTGAGTACTTGAATGTGAGGTTCAATATACCATCACTAAAACAATTGTGATTTGGGTTAGTGTGGTTCCTGATGAGGTCGGCATGCCACATGCTCGTGGGGAGGTGAGAGGGGATATGGGGGAGAGTCACCAAAATGAAGGCCATAGGATGAGAGTCACTACCATGAAGAGGCACTTGAAGCCCACCCTCCCAAGCACCTTGCACTGTGTTTCAAGCCCTTTCTCTCGAGACTATTGATAGTCAGGTTTGTCATGTAACTTGTATTTTGGAACAAGCCAATGGAAATTGAAAAAAAAAAAATCAATATTACCTACAACATAACCAGTAACACATGCAAAATTCTTTGACCACCATTTTCACATGGCAATGGCACAAGCAAGAGGAGTTGGATAACCTATATGGAAAAACAAGTCCATAATGACTTAGGACCTCCTCCATCTCAAGATTTTGGTCTTGATCATCTTGGTCGAATTAACTCCTCAATGCTTAGTGGTTATTGGGAGTATTTTGATTTTAAATATTTTTTTTTGGGCATGTTTTGCTTTGTAAATTTTGACTTCTTAAATTGTTTTAACAATTAGCTTGGTGATCTACTTAGTGGCAAATAAATAAAGTTGGTATCAATAGATTTTTGAGAAAATGTAATTAGAAAAAGTTTTTCAAAATCAATAAGGATTAAATATTTTTAGAGTTTTTTTTAGAAAATTAGCTGAATTAAATTAACTTGTTAATCTATAAATGTCCAAAATATTCCCAGGTTTGAAACATCATTTCACTATGTTATTAAAAATGAGGTGCTGGAAACTATTTTCATCTGATTAATCCAATTAAATGATCGCCGGCCAAACGAACCAAGAATTGAAGCGCACAGATAAACCTTATACGTAAGTTAGTAGCTAAAAGCCTAAAACGAAAGTTTTGAATAAAATAGAATCATAATTTTTCATGACTGATGTGTACTCAGGTAAACATGAGCCGAGAGTCGTGACCTGCCCCTCTAAACAATAAAATGAATACATTAACACTGATCATCAAGATGTAATCAAATACGAACGCCGTGTATTCATTATTACTTTCAAAATTGTTTGGAAAGATGTTTATTATTACCTGCATGCTTTTGTGGAAAGATGTGCCGCGGACCTTAAACGGTAAGCTGAAAAATCCCTTTCTCATAATATGGAAATCATGTCTCATCTTTTGCATTTCGGTGCCCGGTTTAAGACTGAACAAGTGCTTGACCATCAGTGAGAATACCATCTGCATCCAAATCAAACCAATTAACGTCCAAAATCTTATAATATTGGTTGAAGATCGAAGTCACGTTACTACCTCTTCAGCTTCATGCCTGACGTTCACATTTCTCCCCCGCCATCCTGAGAGAGTCGATGTTACGCTCTTTTGTACTTCTGACAGAAGCCGGCGTTTGAGAACCGGAATACCAACGACACGCAAGTAAACTCCTCTCTTCTTCTTCTGATAATCTCCACGGGATGCCATTATATTCGTCTTTCCAGATAACTCTCCCACGGAGGTTGGAAATTGAGTAACAAAAAGCCGACCATCGTGCTCTAGAATAAAATTGTTGACATGCGGATCAGTGGAAATTAGATGGGGTGGGGTATCCGAATAGACATGTTTTGAACAAACTCCCATACCTGCACAAACGTGAGTAATTAATAGAAATCCAATTATCCTGTGATTTAGTGTAAAAGGGATTTATATGATTCGACAATTCGGAGATGAAAATCTAACACACAATTGTATTGTAAAATTCCATTAAAAAACCAACATAAAATTCTAAGCCAATGCCCTCATTAAAATTCAAGGTATGCGTCTTCAACGTACGTATCACACCAATCCATTGAACACAAACTATCAGAGATACCTACTGCTGCCACTGCCCTGTAGACTAGAACCCTAAATACGAATTTCGAGTGTTGGATAATCTCATGCATCTGTAATAAATCTATACTACGCTAGCCTTGTCTAAAAACTTCTAAAATCTCAAAATCAATGCAATATTCGATTAATAATATGATTGGGAATTGCAGTTATTTTTCACGGGTCTTCGCTATAAATTCGTTGGGTCGAAAATAAAATGAGATAAATTCTCCTAAAAGGGCCAAATACGAATTTCGAGTAACTAGAGCCCTAAATACGAATTTCGCGTGACTAGAACCCTAAATACGAATTTCGAGTGTTGGAATAATCTCATGCATCTGTAGTCAATCTATACTACGCTGGCCTTTCTAAAAACCTATAAAATCTCAGAAGCAAAGCAATATTCGATTAAGAATATGATTGGAAAGGGCAGTTATTACTTTTCACGGCGCTTCTCTATAAATTCAGTGGGTCGAAAATAAAATGAGATAAATTCTCCGAGAAGAGGCCATCCCATTGTTCCCGGCGGCACGTTGGCACTCCACTTGGTTCGTGGACCGAAACGCCACACTACCAGTGCCACTGCTACTAACATCCATATAATCATACTGCTCTCCATTGAAGTTGCAGGATTTGAAAGCCAAGGGAAGGAACGACGGTACCGAGCAGCCGCTGTTCGCTCAATTATGTTTGCAAGTTGATTAGTTGTATTGAAGTAAATTACAAAGTAGTGGTTTGAAGTTTTTTTTTAGTTCCGGCACTGCATTGTATGGAGACCTATTCAACGGCAGTTAACATGACTTGACGGGTATCTAAATGCAAAGGTTCGAATTAAAATATCCAATTATATTCCCGAGCAATTAACACGACTTTTGGATATTTAGATAAAATAAAACGCTTAATTGTCTTCCTCGTTGACATTATTTATCAACTATAAAGCTACTAAAATATCATATTTAATTTCAGGATGGTAGGTATTTGTTTCATTTTGTTGTTTTGTCGATGATTGCTGAAGTGTCCACTTCACTCAAAACATTTTATTTTTTAAAAATAAAATATAAATTATTTTTTAAAAATTTCAAATACATATATTGAAATTTTATAAATAATAAAACGCAATAAAGATACTAAGTGTTTTTTTCTGTTTCTTGATAGGTAGTGTGCCCATTCACACTTCTTATCTTTTAAAATTAAGACAGTTGACTTTCAAAAATTGCAAATTATATGTTTTAAAATAAGTAAATAATTAAAAATAATATTTTTTTGGATTGAGTTAGTTGGTTTATATGTTGAAAATTAAATTGATTAAAAACAAATTATTATGTCTTAGGTCCTATAGACCAAAGATTGGTTTTAGTGGACATTAACCATCATCATCATCAATAAGTTTTACTTAAATTATGAAATTTAAAAAATACTAAGCGTTTAAACATTTGGAAATAATTGCTATAATATAAGTACTTTAAACTGTGATTAAGAAATGATCTTTTATTTAAATAATTGTTTAAGTTTTTTTTTTTTTTAATTTCATATTGTTGTACTTTTAATTTTAAAAAAGAAGAAGATAAAATAATAGGAACAAATTTTATGTTTTATAATTTCAAAATTATAACATAATAGTGTATCTTGTTATTTTTATAAAATAGGGATTATTTTTATTAACAATATGACTAGCACAACCACATTAATAAATGTGGTAGATATAAACATGTCTAATGGATATAGATTTAATATTAATATTAATATTGATATTAATAAATATATATAAAAAATAATAATACAATAATAATAATTATTATATTATAAAATATCATTATTATTGGCTGTAGTGTAATTTATAGACTAAATAGACTTTTTTCAGGGGAATTCACTAAAATCCGATGATAAAATTTCAAGCAAGAATGTGATTTTTTTATTATTTAAATCATATTTTTGAATGCATAAATGGATTCAACAACCCAAAAAAACCCTAGGGCACTTGAATTATACAAATTAAACAATTTAAACTCATGTTTTTAAAAGTCTTTGATTTTGATGAAAATTATCCATAAAAAATGTCATGGAAAATACCATTTCACCTATAAGTTAGACTATGCCTTATTATTATATTATAATAATATGATAATATTATTAATATTATCAATAATATAATAAATATTGATATTATTAATAAAAGGAATTATTAATATTATAAACCAAAGGCATTAATTAAACAGAAAGGATTAATAGATTGATTTTTGGTTTCTGTGATCCATCGATAAATTATGAAGAAATATTTCGGTAATAATCACATTACAATGAACAAAGTCGACGCGTTTCGAACCAACCAGTGTGGTTCATCATCAGGACTAGGTGAGAGATCAGATCGGGTCGTTGAGTTTAAATAGATGTAGAAATGGCAAAGTAAATCGTTAGAATAACAGCTAATTTGACTTTAAAATTAATAACAGTTAGTTCTATTAATTTAATTATTTATTTAATACAACCTAACGGCTATTTTGACTATTGAAATTAATAACGGCTAGATCTATTTAATAGTTTAATTTATATATAATTTTTTTTTTATTAATATCGTTAATTAATTATTAATGTTACAAATATTATTTTATTATAATTATATAATTATTTTATTATAATTCTTTATTTATCTATCTTAAAAAATAAATAAATAAATAAATAAAATTAAATAAAATTAAAAATAAATAAATAAAATAAAATAAAATAAAAAATATAAATAAATAAAAATAATAAAAAAATAAACTAAAAGAAAATAAAATATATATAAAATAGAAAAATAAAATAAAAAATAAAAATAAAAAAGGATAATTAAAATATAAGGCAAGGACCCAACACCTGCTTATATTCCAACTGTCATCTCTATTGAGATTTACAGGTCTTTTTTCAATTTGTAAACCCAAGGGATTAATATTATAAACCCAAATAATTATATTATAAACCCAAGGGATTTATGTTAAACCCTAGGATTAATATTATAAATGCTATCAATAATATTATACACTAGGAATATGAACCCTTAGATTTATAAACCCAAGGGATTGATATTATAAACTCAAGGCACACTAATGAACCCCAAGATAAATGTTATAACCCTATAAAAAACATGGTTGAACATGGTTAATTTTCATTTTGAGACAATATTTGTCACAATTCAACCTTGGACCATGGTTGACCATCATTGATTTTGATATTAAGAGAATATTTGTCACAATGCAATGTTGGACAATGGTTGACCATGGTTGAGTATAGTTCATTTTCATATTGAGACAATCTTTGTCACAATGAAAATTTGCGCCATGGTTGACCACGATTGACCATGATTGACCCTGGTTGATTGTGGGTGATTTTCATATTCATGCAATTTTTGTTATGATGCAAAGTTGCACCATGGTTGACCATCGATGGCCATGGTTATCACAATGTGATGTTGGAGAATGGGACAATATTTGTCACAATGTGACCATGTTTATTGACCATGGTTAATCATGATTGGAAATACTTGATCATGGTTGATTTTCATATTGAGAACATCCTATGATAAACCCTAAGATAAATATTATAAACCAAGGCATATAAAATTTATGATAAATATCATAAATGGTAAAATAAACATGGTCGACCATGGTTGATTTTCATATTGAGACAATATTTGTAACAATGTGACGTTGGACCATGGTTGAACTTAGTTAATCATGGTTGATTTTAGTATTGAGACAATATTTGTCACAATGCCACATTGGACCATGGTTAACCATGCTTGACCATGGTTGATTTTCATATTGAGACAATCTTTGTCAAAATGTGACATTGGACCACGGTTGGCCATGGTTAATCATAGTTAACGACAGTTGACAATGGTTGACCATGGTTGATTTTCATATTGATACAATCTTTCTCACAATGAGACGTTGGACCATGGTTGACCAACGATTATAAACCCAAGATATTTATCTTAAACTATAGGATTAATCTTATAAAACCTATGAATAATATTATACCCTAGGAATTTGAACCCTTAGATTAACAAACCCAAGGGATTGATATTATAAACCCAAGGGAATAATAAACCCAATGGATTAATACCAAAACCCCAAAGGATTATAAATCCAAGGGATTAATATTATAAACCAAAGGAATATAAACCATAAGAGAAACATTATAAACCCTAAAATAAACATTTTTTACCATGGTTGATTTTCATATTGAGATAAACCTTGTCACAATGCAACATTGGACCATGGTTGACCATGATTGATTTTCATATTGAGATAATCCTATGATAAACACTAAGATAAATATTATAAACCAAGGTATATAAACCCTATTGGAAATATTATAAATGCTAAAATAAAGATGGCTCACTAGGGTTGATCATGGATAACCATGGTTTATTTACATATTGATACAATATTTGTCGCAATACGATGTGGAACCATGGTTCACCATGATTTATTTTCATATTGAGGTCATATTTGTTACAATGTGACATTGGACCATGGTTAACCATGGTTGACCAGGGTTGACCAAAGTTGATTTTTATACTTAGAAAATATTTGTTATAATGTGATGTTGTAATATGGATGACCATGATTGATAATGGTTGACGATGGATGATAATGGTTGACCATGGTTGATTTTCATATTGAGACAATATTTGTCATAACGTGACTTTGGACCATGGTTTACTTAGAGATATGAACCCTTATATTAATAAACCCAAGGGATTGGTATTATAAACCCAAGGGATTAATACTAAAAACCTAAAGGATTATAAAATCAAGGGAATAATATTAAATACGGATTAATAATATAAACCAAAGGTATGTAAACCTTAAGGTATATATTATAAGCCCTAAAATAAAGATGGTTGACCATGGTTGATTTTGATATTGCCAAAATATTTGTCACAATGTGGTGTTTGACCTTGGTTAACCATGATGAATTTTCATATTGAAACAATCTTTGTCACAATGCAATGTTGGATGGTGGTTGAATATGGATGATTTTAATAATGGGACAATATTTTTCACAATGTGGGCATTGGATGATGGTTGGCCATGATTGACCATAGATGACCATGGTTGAACATAGATGACTATGGTTGTGACAATGTGGCGTTGGACCAAGATATAATCTTTGTCACAATATGACCATGATTATTGAACATGGTTAACCATGGTTTACCATGATTTTTCATGGTCGACCATGGTTGATTTTCTTATTGAGACAATATTTGTCACAATATGACTTTACACCATGGTTGACCATGGTTGATTTTCATATTGAGAAAATATTTGTCACAATGTGATGTTGGACCATTGTTGACCATGTTTAACCATGATTGACGATAATTGACAATGTTTGACCAATGGAGACCATGACTGACCTTGGTTGACCATGATTGATTTTCATATTGAAAAACTATTATGACAAATCCAAAGATAAATATTACAAACAAAGGTATATAAACCCTATGATAAATATTATAAACAATAAAATAATCATGATTGACCATGTTTGATTTTCATATTGAGACAATCCTTATCACAATGCGATGTTGTACCATGGTTGACCATGATTGATTTTCATATTGAGGCCATCTTTGTCTCAATACGACATTTACCATGGTTGACCATGGTTGATTTTCATATTGAGAACATATTTGTCACAATGTGACAATGGATGGTCGTTGACCATGTTTGATGATGGTTAGCATTGGTTAACCATGGTTGATTGTCATATTGAGAAAAAAAATTTCACATCGTGACGCTGGACAATTTTTTACCATACTTGACCTTGATTATAAACTCAAGGGATTTATGTCAAACCCTAGGATTAATGTTATAAACCCTATGAATAATATTATACCAATAGAAATATGAACCCTTAGATCAATAAACACAAGGGATTGATATTATAAACCCAAGGGAATAATCAACCCAAGGGATTAATACTAAAACCCCAAGGGATTATAAACCAAAGGGAATAAAATTGAACCCAATCGATTAATATTATAAACACAAGGTATATAAACCCTTATGTATATATTATAAACCCTAAAATAAAAATAGTTGACCATGTGTGACCATGGTTTACCATGGTTGACAATGATTGATTTTCATATCAAGGAAAACATATGATAATCAGTAATATATGTACTATAAACCAAGGTAAGTAAACCCTATGATAAATATTATAAACATTAAAGTAAACATGGTTGACTATGGTTGATTTACATATTGAGACAATATTTGTTAAAATATGACGTTGGACCATGGCTGACCATGGTTGACTATAATCTATTTTCATATTGAGACAATATTAGTCATAATGCCACATTGGACCATGATTAACCATGGTCTAACATCATTGGCCATGATTTACCATGGTTCACCATGTTGTACCATGGTTGATTTTCATATTGAGACAATCTTTTTCACAATGTGACATTAAACCATGGTTGGTCATGATGAACCATGGTTGACGATGGTTGACCATTGGGTGAAATCACAAAGCTGAGTTACACTTTTGTGAGAAAATATTTTGAAAATTTCACTCCCAACAATTTGGCCAAACTTTTGGGAAGTTCGACCCAACTTGTGAAATTAATTCAGCAGAACTGTGTTTGTTGTTTGTCGAACTTATTCTCTCATTACCATTGATGGTGTCGCTAAGCAGATTTTTGGTCAGAGATAGAAAAACTGACAATAAAAGTTTTTCGAACTATTAGCTCGGCCAAAATTTTAAGCAAAGTTCGGCCAAACTTTTTCTTATAAATATAGCGGCCATCAGAGGTTAAGAAGATCTTGATCTGTTTTGTAATGGTTATGCGACTATTGCGACCGTTGGAGAGTTAATGTGAGTGTTAGCAAGTGCTCGGCTCTGTGTTTTTGTCCTTGGCTTAGCTATGTGTTTTCATTCTTAGCTTGACTCTGCATTTTCATTCTTGACTCAGCTGTACGTTTTTGTCCTTGGCTCTGATATGTGTTTTCATCCTTCACTTAGTCCTTTCCTCGGCGCTGCATTTTCATCCTTGGCTCGGCTATGCATCCTCTTCTGCTAGTCATTACTATTGGAGAGGTAAGGAAATAGATGTTATTTTTGTTTTCTATTTTTTTTGTTTTTATTTTTCTTCTCTAACTTTTTTTGTTTTTTGCGGCCTTCTCTGCTCGTGCTCAGCTATGCATTTATACAACATGTCTCGGCCTCTTCATCCTTGAATCGGCTCTGTGTCCTCTTCTTCTCATTGTGACTGTTGGAGAGGTAACGTACGAATTTTTTACAAGAAATTTTTGTTTTTTATGTGTTTTTCTTTCAATTTGATTTTCATTTTTATTTTTCAATGATTTTACAGGCTTCTGCACTCCTGCCCGGCCTTTCGGTTTCGTCTGCAACTTATCTCGATGACTTCACCCTCGGCCTGGCTTTGCATCCTCTTCTTCTCGTACTCGGCTTGGCTCTGCATCCTCTCTGCAACTTGGCTCGACTTCCTCAACTCCATGCCAGGGTGATCATCCTTCTTTGCCAGGTTAGAGTACTCTCTTGTATTTTTTTTTTATTGTGTATTAAATTTTTTGTAATGTTCTATCTCTTCTAGATTAGATATATTAATTCTTATTTCCTAGCTACAATCCTTATTTAGTTCCAGCATTCTATCCTCTTTCTTTATCTCTCCTCGCCTTCTATCTTCCCTCTGCATTTTCCTTGTAGTTTTCATTCAAATTTCCTTTCTGTATTACCTGTATCTCCTAGGTGGTGGGGGGGGTCTTTATCCACTGCTCCTCTCCCTATTTCGTTGCTTGCTTGCATATCAGTGGTTTGTGCTTGTGGTGGGCTAATAATAAATGTATTATTTTCAGTTTTTATAATATTAGTAACCTAATCACCTTAACCAAATGAATTAAGCATGTATTATATTCCATATTTATAATGATAGTAACCTTGACGAATTTAATCAATGAATTCATTGAGCTGCAGCTCAAGATGTCTAAGTGGCTTCTGAGTATAAATATGTCATTTTATACCTGATTAGTTGGTTCACGCATAATCTTATTTATGGATAAAATGTGATGGTTTTAGCGATGATCATAAGTAATGATCAGTGATATGCAACTTACTTAGACCCTTACAGAGCTTACCTTAGCCATATAACCTATAACCTGTGTAAATAATTCTCTGTAATTGTCCTTCTTTTTCCAATTTGGACTACTCTCCCCAAATTTTTTGTGTTTGTGTTGATTTAATTTTGTGTAAGGTGAGACTATTTGTTATTTATGGTTATTCCTTGTTGTTCATAGTTGTTGGAAAGTGAATTTTATTAACTATAAATATATCCAATTTTATTAACGATAAAACCTCTGATGTTTGCTGCCATAGAGTACTAACATTGGTTTCTAACGTTGTTAGAACTATTTTCCTCACTCTATTGTTCTCTGTTGTTCTCTATTGTTCACTGTTGTTCAATGCTATTCTTAGACTTGCTATTCACTTCTATTCTTAGACTTAGTGTTCATTGCTATTCTTAGACTTGATGTTCACTGTTTTTCTTAGAATTGCTATTAATTTTTGTTATTAGACTTGCAGTAGTTTGTAGAGTAGGTTACTAGCCATACAGTAAAGACTATTAGTTGTACTTTTAAGCAGTGTTCCATAGCCTTAGTCTTAGTTACATTCCTTATGTACCTCTCCCTTTCACCAAACAAGTTCATTCCTTTTCTTTGAGAATGATAGAAATTTTTTGCCTTCCCTTCGAGACGATCTAAATACAAGTCCCTTAGCATGGTGAATGCTTACCGGGAGACTCTGATCCTATTAGAAATCAAAATGCAAGGTTCAAAACATCAAGTTTATTAACTATAAATATATCCAATTTTATTAAGGATGAAGCCTCTGATGTTTGCTTCCATAGAGTACTAACATTGGTTTCTAACATTGTTAGAACAATTTTGTTCACTGTTGTTCATTGCTATTCATTGTTATTCACTGTAGCTGTTCACTGCTACTGTTCACTACAGTTGTTCACTGCTCATGTTCACTGCAGTTGTTCACTGCTCATGTTCACTGCAGTTGTTCACTACTATTCATCGACCTGAAATATATATTAATTCATAAGTAAATTGGAGTTTAAAATATTTTGGAATTGACATTGTCATGGAATAAATGTTCTAAATATTGTTGAATTTATCTGTACTAATGGAGAGTTGGTAGGAATATTTGTATGTCAAGCTCAAATAAGCCTGAGGCAAATGTCCCTTTTGAAATCAATTAGAGTTTAAAATATTGTGGAATTTACATTGTCATGGAAGAAATGTTCTAGTGAGAAAATGAAAGATTTAGAGGTAATTACAATGAAAGAGTTAGAGGTAATTACATTTCAGTTGATTTTAACCCCGAAGCCCCTCAACCAAACATTTGTTCCTTCATCTATTTTTTTCCTTTTCATGTGTATTTTTGTCTCTCAACAAAGAATTTGTTCCTCATTATACGTTTTTCCTTGTCATGTGTATTTTTGGTATGACTATTGAAAAAGGTTAGAAACTTTTATTGAGTTATAATCATTTCATTTTGTAATAGTATTAAGGTACATATGAAGAGAACTTATTTCCTCATGTTTTTGGTTCAACATAAATTTGAGATGACAATTGTGGTGATAGGTAATGACATTATTGATCCAAAAAAATTTGTTGTGGATGTGGACATGGTAGTTGATGCTGGTACAAATATACGAATGCAATTGTTGACATAATACTTATAATAAGTAGCTTGGAAAATGTGAGTATTATGTTGAACCTTTTAATAAGCATATTCACATAAATCAAATTGTATTACTCATGGAATTTGGACTATAATTTAATGGGTAACCCCATACCATTTCAATTAAATTTTCATTAATTGAACCTTTTAATGAGCACATTCACATAAATCAAACTTTATTACTCATGGAATTTGGACTATAATTTAATGGGTAACCTCATACCAATTGAATTATTTTTTTCATGGAATTTGGACTATAATTTAATGGGTAACATCATACAAATTGAATTATTTTTTTCATTAATTGGACATTTTATTCCTCCATTGATTGTTGGGATTGTCATCAAAGCTTCTCCTATGATTATTCTATGTTTCTCATTGTTATTAACATATCATAAGCGACCACAGATGTTAGACTTGCTTCAAACACAAGCAGTTAGAGGTGACTAAATCTATATTGATGTTACCTTACCTATAAATGTAACAACAAAATGATTTTTTATCCTTGCTTATTAATGTTACCTTACCTGTAAATGTAACAACCAAATGATTTTTTATCCTTACTTAAGCAAGGATTCCCATGAAATTATTTCGTTTTGTTTGATTTTGATGATTTTGTATCCTTTCTTATTGATGTTACCTTACCTATAAATGTAACAACCAAATGATTTTGTATCCTTTCTTAAGCAAGTATTCCCATGACATTATTTCATTTTGTTTGATTTTGTTGAAACATTTTCATATTATTTTGTCATTGAATTCCTCTATTTCTTGCCCTAAAATACATAATAGAGATTATACAATTAGCAAGTGTAATAAAAGAACTACTGACCCTTAATAGGCCTGACTTTGTCCCTCTTCTTATCAGTTGATTCTTAAAGCACATCCTTTTCATTCCAGGTTTGTAAGTAAAATTTTAAGGTTTGACTACTCTCCTAGTTGTTACCTACTTAAATATCCTTGTATTATTGACAACAAGAAAGATTTATCTTATAATTATGATGCAATGTTATGTTATTTATTCACTATTTTAGGAAAATCCTATCCATATATGTTTAAGAATGGTTTCATTTTTATTTAGAAATTATGTTTGATACTTTTTCTATCAATGTATTTATAGCACTCTCTATGAATCTTGACTATAATGATGGTTTCTATAGAATAATTATCCATCTAGAGGAAAGTCTCTTGAAATACAAAGGGCCACCCAAACTCAACGGATGAAATACCCTGCATCGTATGGTCTTTCTTTATTTGTTATTTTCCCTCAGAGGGAATCTTGAGAGAAATGCATTTTTCTAGGTCCCTCCTATGGCATTTGAATGGATGTTCCAAACCTTCAACTACGTAGGCAGTTGACCGAGAATCACTTTGATTATTTCATTTTCATCTACTCTATATAGTATTGATTATTTCTATTTCATTGATATCCCATGATGTGTAGCTATGAAATGAAATGAATAATCAAATCATACCAAGTGAGAAAAAATGTAAGAGAGATAATATGATGTATTCAACTATGGCATTTCATCTAAAAATGCCACAAGTTTTCAATTATTTCATTAAAACAAATAAAAATATATAAGGATTCAAGTATTTCATTAAAACAAATGAAAATATATAGGAATGAATTTAGAGCTTTCCAACCCTCTTTTTCCCTAAAATGACTCCCCCTTTTAAATCCCCTTCCTATTACCTTTGAATGGATGTTCCAACCCTTCAACTACATAGGCAGTTGACTAAGAAGCACTTTGATTATTTCATTTTCATCTACTATATATAGTATTTATTATTTATATTTCAATGATATCCCCATGATGTGTAGCTATGAAATTAAATCAATAATCAAATCACACCAAGTGAGAAAAAATGTATAGAGATAATATGATGTGTTCAACTATGATAGTTCATATAAAAATGCCACAAACCTTCAATTATTTCATTAAAACAAATACAAATATTTAGGAATTAATTTATATTTTTCCAACCCTCTTTTTCTCTAAAAGGAATCCACCTTTTAAACCCCCCTCCTATGACCTTTGAATGCATTTTCCAACCCTTCAACTACGTAGACATTTGACCAAGAAACACTTTGATTATTTCATTTTCATCTACTCTATATAGTATTGATTATTTCTATGTGTAGCTATGAAATGATATAAATAATCAAATCATACCAAGTGAGAAAAAATGTAAGAGAGATAATATGATGTGTTCAACTATGATAGTTCATCTAAAAATGCCACAAGCCTTAAATTATTTCATTAAAACAAATAAAAATATATAGAAATGAATTTAGAGTTTTTCAACCCTCTTTTTCCCTAAAAGGACTCCCCTTTTTAAACCCCCTTGCAAATACATTTTCTATTGTTTTCGAAAATCGTATACATTTCCTTTCTCAAAAACCCAAAAATTAGAAAATACAACAAGGATGCTTTCAAAATTACATGTCTATTACCTAACCAAACATAATGGCTAGGATGTTGTGTTACTCATTTTCATTGGAAATAAATTATAGCTAAATGCAGGGACAATCCTAATGTTTTTGGAAACCATGTACATCTCATTTCTCCCATAAACTTAACCATGTACATGCCATTTCTCCCATAAATTTAAGGTATTTGCTAGTGTTTTTGGAAACCATGTACATGTCATTTCTCCCATAAAATTAACCACGTACATGTCGTTTCTCCCATGAAATTTAAGGCATTCGATAGTTTTTTGGAAACCATGTAAATTCTATTGCTCCCCTAAACTTAACTGTGTACATGTCATTTTTCTCATAAGCTGGAAGGCATTTTCTAGTGTTTTTGGAAACCATGTAAATTCATTTCTCCCATACCATAAACTTCAAGGAATTTTTTGTAGCGTTTTTGGATACCATGTACATGTCATTTCTCGCATAAAATTTAAGGCATTTGCAGTAAATGTTAATTTAATATTTTATTGTGGCCCTAGTGTTTTTGGAAACCATGTACATGTCATTTCTCACATAAAATTTAAGGCATTTGCAAGAAATGTTCATTTAATATATTTTATTGAATTTTTTTTTTGAGGGATCAAAAAGCCCACTAAACATGGTTGAAAAATGGACATTATGCATAGATGTTTCTTGTTATCCCAATCCATGGAAAGCAGTGATTATATATGTGCTATTCAATCTTTCTACTAACAAAGTCCTCCAAAGGAAAATGAATATACCTAGAAGAACAACAAATAATGAAGCATATTATATTGCATTGATAGAAGGCTTCGGAACAACTAAGGAGTATGGATCAAATGGAATTGTAGTTTTCACCAATTCTAAACTTGTGTGCAACCAGATGAAAGTCTTGTACCATGTTAAGAAGGAGAGGCTAAACAAATTGCATGGAAAAGAAAACAATTTTGTTAGATAATTTCAATCATTTAGTATAATACATTTTGAAAATGTTAATAACATGTCTCGTGATCTATTGTATGGGGATATACCAATTCAAGATTCATCTCTCAAAGATGAAATAGTGTTCAGACATTCTCCTTCAAAATTTATTGATGTACATTGTAACATATCTTTGATATGTGTGTGTTTTTTACTTATAAATGCATCATTTTTAATGACCATGTGTTTTTTTCAATTATATACCATCTATGCTCCCACCATGTAAGAAAAACTTGGTGAAATTCATGATTTACAAAATTAACATGTGCAGGACTTCAACAATTTTTTGTTTAAAGTGAGTTTCACACATCAATTTGTGCTTTTAAAGTTTTTTGTTTTACATAATTTGTCTTTGTGCTCAACATTTGTGTACTAAATTACATAAATATTTGAATTCTTTTGAATTTTTTTAAATAGTAATTTTGAAAATAATTGTAAATGGCCAATGTAGATATCCATATATATATCATGGAGGATGATCATTTGGCAGATGATTCTTCGAAGCTAAAATCAATAGAAGCCCATGCCTCTTCGAGACAGGGGTATAATGGATCGGGTGATGTTCATGGTATTTATATTAAATGTACATTTTTTTTAATGACGTTTGAATATATAATCTTATCTCCATAGATACATGTGTGGAATTGATTTTTTATTGAATATATAATTTTATCCCCATGTACATACATGTATACATATGGAATTTATTTTTTATCAAATTTGTGCGTTAAATTAATTTTTAATAAATTTCAGTTTTTAGGAGTTCGGAGGAAAAGAGTATCTTATCAATCAATGGAGCTTGGCCATGGTTCATGCAATCGTGATATGGTTCATGCAATCTACTCAATCATATGTATGTATTTTTGAATTGATTAGAGATTCATATTTATTTATGAAGCTTCCCTCTCGTCATGTGCGGGTGGTGGTGGTACACATTTCCCTAGTCGC
Organism: Pinus albicaulis; assembly: GCA_034641835.2. Classification (NCBI taxonomy): domain Eukaryota; kingdom Viridiplantae; phylum Streptophyta; class Pinopsida; order Pinales; family Pinaceae; genus Pinus; species Pinus albicaulis. Next base: position 984,569,361 of record CM076574.1, read on the forward strand.
CAATCAATAGGTGGTGGCCAATAAATGGATGGTCATGTTGGTTTTCAACCATATTAGGGTGGGCATCATGCTCCTCATACATCTAGAGGTGGCCATCGATATAAATATTATTTTCATTAAATTAAATTAATTTTATGAACTATTTGTATCATTTTTTATGGTTAAAATATTTTTTCCACAAATTTGTTCACATGTTTTTTTATTTATAAATTATTTTATATATTGATGTAGAGGGAGAAAATGTTGCTCGAAAAAGATGTAGGTTAGATCACGTTATTCAAGAAGAAGGTTGTAGACCAACCACGACTTATCTTTCTGAAATTTCCAATTTACCTTCGAAAAAAAACATCCAACCATTCTCATTACAAAGGTGTGAACATATTTATTCAAAATTGAAGAAATATCTTATGTCTTTGAAACTCCCTGCTGAGAGTCGAGAAAGTTGATAAATAGTTACGCCCTATTTAATAACACTTGTATATGCTTACAAAAATCTTGGGCCATCCACTAATACTTTTGTAGAAGTGATGAGGAAAAGAAAGTAAACAGTAATGGGTCTCGATACATGGGCAATGTTATAAACAGAGTTACAAAAAAATGGAGAAATTTGTGTTTAATTTCAAAGAAGGGCCAAAAAGAAATATGCTAAAGATGCAATATTTCAAGCACCCTAATATAGCTTTCCATTCATATTATAGGCGCCTTGGAGCCTATGGAAGACTACCATGGAACAACAAGGTTCCTCTTTATTTTGAAAAATTATTTTATGTAGAATTATTTTTTAGAATGAAACCCAATTATAATGACCTTCCCTCTGAATTTTTTGGTCCTGGGAAAGGTCGATTATGTGATCGTAGGGGTGCTAAGCGTGATGCTGAGTTGCCTTGCCCCAAGCCACCATTGCTAAGCCAACCTCTTCGTGTGGAAACTTTGCGGTCAGAGATAGATGACACTTCTAAAATTATTTGAGAAGCAAGGGATGCCATCATAGACAATGTTCAGACTTGACTTAGCGGAATTGATATTGGCTTGAATGGACAAAGAGGACGAAAGAATGCACATACTAATTTTGTGTATAATACAAATAATGATATAGACAACATGAGTATTGAAGAGATTAGAACATACGAAAATAATTGTCGCAATGGTTCGCATGATTTAATTATTCATGTGGAAAAGGGCATGGAATCAGTATGTGTTAATGGTTAGGGTGAGCTTTTAATGTAATTTCTAATTTAAATGTACATTTTTATTTGTATATGTTAATCTAACAAAAATGTATCATATGTTCACCATTTTCAGTTAACATGCTTGATGAACAAAAACTTTGATAATATCACGTTCGAAGGTTCAGGCTCTCGCAATCAAGATGATATGTTGGGAAATGTTAGTTTTTTTTAATTGTTCATGATGTTGATATACAATTATTATTTTTTTATTATATTGGTATCATAATGACATATTTTTAAAATAAATAATTGTGTACACATGTATGTATATAATTAAATGTTAACACATTCTGATTACATCCGATGTTTTTGCAATGGAACCACCATCTTCTTCCCCATTAGGAGATGTGCCAAATCCATTGTCACAAGTATTCAATTTTTCACTAATTTTGAAGTTATAAATTGAAGTGAAAGTTTCATTAAAAAATGAGATCTAGATCTTGAGTTATTTTACAATTTTAAATTTTTTGAATTTTAGGTTTGTGGAGATGATTGCCATTCTCCAAGCACTATTTTCACAATGTAGCCACCCTCTTCTTCCCTGTTGGGAGATGTGCCAAATCCATCATCACAAGTGTTTAATTTTTCACTTATTTTTAAGTTATAAATTTAAGTGAAAGTTTTATTAAAAAAAGAGATCCAAATATTGAGTTATTTTACAGTTTTAAAATTTTTGAGTTTTAGGTTTGTGGAGATGATTTTTGTTTGGAGCCATCCTCTTCTTCCCTGTTAGGAGATGTGTCAAATACATTGTCACAACTATTTAGTTTTTCACTTATGTTTAAGTTATATTGAAGTGAAAGTTTCATTAAAAAATGAGATCTAGATCTTGAGTTATTTTACAGTTTTAAAATTTTTGAATTTTAGGTTTATGGAGATGATTTTCGTTCTCTAAGGATTTTAGCGATGGAGTGTACGATGGAGATAGGAACATCCAAAAAATTTGAACAAAAATTTGTGTAAATTTTTTTAAAATATTACTGCATTAGTTTATGAATTTTCATTTGAAATTTTTTAATATATATATATATATATATATATATATATATATATATATATAGATATATATATATATATATATATATATATAGAGAGAGAGAGAGAGAGATACTTGTACATGTATATTATACAGTTTATCATGGAGGATGCATTAATACATGACCAACACGGGACAATGGAGGGGGAACTATATGAGGTATTGCATGATTTTTTTTTGCATTTTGTTTTTTTATGAAGTTCTAATTCTCATTCAATTTTAAAACATTAGATTTTATTTTTTACACGTTGTGTAGGTTCCCCATTCTTCATATGATAACACAAGGAGGGTCGGAAGGCTGCTAGAAAATACATTGTAGCTAAATTCTCTATTTTATTGATGCATATGCAATATTTTATTTGATAGATAGTCTTATTTAATTTTCTATATAGATATTCTTATTTATGCAGTCATGTTTATTTTTCTATATAACTTGATACTTGTAACACTATACATTGTTATATTTACTTTTATTGTTCATGAGATAAATTTTGGAGATAATTTACATTTCGTATAGTTGAACTACATTTACTTTTATTGAATGATTTTAAATTTTGGATAGTTGTTAAATTTGGCATGTGATCAGATGTTGTTATATAGTTTTAACTTAGATGATCTTAGATTATGTTTTTTTTTTACTTTTTTTTTGTCACTTGTTATTTAAAATGAATCTAGATTGAAATTCCAAATTAAAAAACACATGTGATACATGTTAAATGAATTTGAAAATGTATGAATGTTATATAATTAGGATATACATATATTAAAAGTGATATTAAGGTGTACATTTTTCACATGATCATGTATCATTGAAAACAATCATGATGCAAAATATATGAATTAAATGCAAATTTGCTTGCATTGCTACATATCATGATTGTTTTAAATGACACATGATCATGTGCAAAATGTACACCTAAATATCACCTTTAATATATGTATGTCATAATTATATAAAATTCATACATGTTCAAATGAATTTAACATGTACCACATGTGTTTTGTAATTTTCAATTTCAATCTAGATTCATTTTAAATAACAAATGACAAAACAACATGATATTTAAGAACAAAACATTTAATCTAAGATTGAATCTAAGTTACCATTATAACAAGTCATCATGTACTCAAAATGTAATGTAACTAAATGCATTTATGTATTTAAATCATTGCTACATATTCATGAACTTAAATATGTATTTAACCACCATATTTTCCACCATTACTGGACACATATGTCATCGCATAACAACTCACACCAACATAGTTAAACCAAGATTGTATGGAAAAGGGCGACACTGATTGGATCATGGACATGAAAATAAAGAACACTCCCAAGAAGGTGATCCAACTAAATAAGGTTTTCAAAGCTGATCAACTCAAGCACCAAGGCAAGTGGCTCACCAGGGACCAAGTTCAATAGAAGCTTCCCCATCTCATGGGGGCACTCAACACAATGGGGATCATTTCTTCCTTTTGGGGGAGGATGGATCTAGGTGAATATTGGTGGCCACCGACCTATTCCACTTGGACCCCCACCATTATTTCTTTCAGTATTTAAGTTTCCTTAATTGTAGTACAATTTACTATTTTGGATAGTTTTTCGGGTCCTAAACTTCTAAAGTTGTTTTGAGGCCCTAAACAACGGTTTTTGTGAAAAATAGGGGAAACATGGGTCCATTTTCATTGTTTTCCACTTGAAATTTATTTTCCACAGATATATATTTCTAACGAGTTATTGTGTACATCAAACAGAGAACATATGCCAAATTTACAACATCGAGAAGTTGATGTACCAATTTACCCAAACAAGGCCCTTAGTTTTGGAACTTAATCTCATAGGGTTAGGTTTTTGGATGTTTAGGGTTTTCCATTGTTTCTAAATAATAAATAGGCCTACAAGCCTCATTGTAACACAATGTTTAGAAGCATGTACCTGCCACATCTCTTCTAAGAGATAAGATATTATCGTCTGAGCTAGTTTATTTCCATGATGTCTATAAGAATATTTCAATTCTTTGACCTTAATGAAATGAAGTGTTATTTATACTCCACCATTTTTTTTATGGTTATATTTGTATTATATTTCATTCTTGTTTACGTTCAGACCAATGGTATCAGAGAGGTCTTCCCTTTCTCTTTTTTCCTTTACATATCCCCAATGAGGTCAAGGTATATGGAGTTGAGGATCGAACTGGTTGAACCTTTGCAAGACAAGCCTCGCAAACCTGAACGACATCCCATGGTGGATGAAAATAAATATGAGGGAGAAAAGATCTTATCAAAATATATCTTGAGAAATCCTTCGAGATCTAGAAGAAGTAAGACTTTGGATCTGCAAATCAGAAGTAGTGGAAAGGCAGCCCCAAATGACAGAAAAAAGGACAAAGCCAAGTCGGGGTCGCCCAAGAAAATCCGTTGAAGCTGCAAGTGAAGAACAACACCACAAATCCAAATAAGGATATAGGGAAGTGCTGTGAGTTTCATAATAGCTCCACTCAGAACATAAGTGAGTGTTGGGCCAAGTAGTTATTAGAGGCCGATAAGAAGGCTTCTGAATAACATGCATATTTCGATTCTAAGTTAGAAACCGACAAGGGGAATGAAAAAGGGAACCAGATTATTGATGCAGAGCCTAGTGCCACAGTTTCCACCACCAAGATCTGGAAGGAGGAGCCTGAATATTCAAAGGTGGGGGAGCGCCTCTTCCATTCCTAGATGTGGGTGATGGGTTCCTCACTGCAGTTCATTATCAACAATGGGAGCTAAAAGAGCCTCATTTCAACAGAGGTCATGAAGTGGCTAAGCCTGCCGACCACTACATACCCACAACTATACACCATTGGGTGGCTTCACCAAGGAAAATATCTATGCATCAACCAAATATGTCTCCTTCCCTACAACATCAAGCCCTTCACAGATGAGTATTATGTGATGTTTCTCCTCTTGAATTTTGTGATGTATTATTAGGACAATCATACTTGTGGAAGCGACATGTTGTGTACAAGTCTAGGCCTCACACTATGTTGGGAAAAATACTGAGAGGGGGGGGGTGAATCAGTATTTACAGCATAATCAAAAACTTTTTACTTTTTCATTCCTTAAAACCCATACGCTACTTTCCTTCGGTAAACCTGCGTATATACGCGGATCCCCTTTGTGAAACTCGCGTATACAGAGATCTAGATATGTAATTAACTCTTCACTTAGATCATTCCATCATTCATTTATCAGATGTTCAATAAACTGTAAACATGTGCAGTAATAACAGAATAAGCCATCACACAAAGCATCACACATGAACACCGGGATTTTTAGGTGGAAACCCAAATCGGGAGAAAACCACCGCTGCAGTTGCTCAGCCTTCAATATTTTATTATAGAGAAAACATCTTACAACATATGTGCTGGCGCAGACTTGACCAGCACGCAGGCACCCACCTGCGCTCGTTTACCGGCCTCTCCTGGAAGGGAGCTCCAACCCCCTGACTCGTTTACCAGCCTCTCCTGGAAGGGAGCTACGACCCCCTGCTCTCGTTTACCAGCCTCACCTGGAAGGGAGCTACAACCCCCTGACTGAAGGCTACAACCCTCAGCACCACCTTGGACCACGTTTCATCAATTTTCACACTCGATCCAACCACTTCAATAGAACACAACTTGCAGGCCACAATTCATCATATTTCCATACCGAACCCTTTCCATACTTTTAAGCTCAAACATACATCATTAACAGATACATATCAACACAGATCAGATAGCAGAAACACAGCAGAACAGATCAGATATTTTATACCCCTTGCTTCAGCAAATCCTAGTTTTCATACGCGCTTTCCCTTCACTGATGTCGCGTATATACGCGCTTCCATCCACACAAACCAGCGTATACCTCAGTGTATATTTTATTGCGCATACGCGCTTTCTCTTCGCTGAAGCTGCGTATATACGCGCTTCCTCCGCGGCGAAGTAGCATATAGATCTTCAATCATTACAGCGCAGCATACTTCATCAGATCAGATATTCAGTTCAGATCTACCCTTTTGCTTCAGACAGATGTTCGCCTAGAAGCTCGCCTCATCACAGACCTAAGCCTTCCATAATCAGATCTAGAAAATACAAGAGCAATTCAGATCTAGATCCTCTTCTTCATCATTGGTGCATCATACATTCAGATCTATCATTCAAGTGTAACCCTTTCCATTCAGATATACTTCAGAGAGAAGTATTCATTCAAGCTCAGACACCTTGCACCCACTCTCATGTTTTTCACAATGAATTTCTTCTCCTTATATAGGTTTACCCTTTTCAATACCATGAGCCCCCCTTTTTCAATACCATGGACCAAAACAATACCATAAGCCCAAAACTACCTGGACGGGGTCAATTAGGCGGATCATTACCCAATACAATGGGTTAATACCATGGTGGTTACCCTTGGTTTTGCACTTTTTGAGCGCTTTTGCCCATACGCGACTTTGCACGCTATTTTCCGCGTGCACACGCGACTTCCCTTAGGCCAATCCGCGTATACAAAGAGACATACTCTTTTCATCATATTTTGAGCACATTCTGAATTCCTTTCTTCATTGCCTTTTGTACCCACTGTAGATACATCATATTTCCTTCATCAGGAACATATTCTCTCAAGCACAGCTTCATCAAGTAAGTTGTCATCAAGGACAACACATGCCAACAATATTATGTCTTCATCTTCATTTAGTGGGTTGCCATCAAGGACAACACTCTGCATCATATTTCCAACAATCTCCCCCTTTGGACTTGATGGCAACCATGATGGTGTTTGGTTACCACAACAGATAGATACATTAAGAATACAATGACACCATGTCACTCTCCCCATTTTTGGCATCATGCAAACACCATGTCATTCTCCCCCTTTGACATCAAGGGCAAAGGACGATACCAGCAGATCAAAACCAACACACTCTCCCCCTTTTCTCCTCATGTAGAAGATGCGTTCTGCAGATCTGATGTATACTGAAGTGACCAAGCTCCCCCTGAGTTCATGCTGAATTTTCAAACATATTTTCAATGAAGTACATGACTCTATGAAGTTCCTATCACCAATGACTCATACTTACATCAAATATCCAACCAAGTGGATTTACATATGAGACTCAAGTACCCAACCAAGTGGGTTTACAAATTTGACTCAGTTACCCAGCCAAGTGGGTTTACAAAAATTGACAAGTCCTTACATGACTGAATATAGCAATTTACATCATGAGTCTCAACAAGATATTCAAACTACAAAAATAACTTTAAGACCAACACCAGAAAGTCCTCAAGAAAGAGAACATATTTCAGAATCAACATAATGCCAACAATGCATTATACTCAGCAAGGCCAACGCTCCCCCTGAATCTGTGCAACCAAGCAATCTTTCCAAACGACTAAGGCTCCCCCTTAGTTTGTACATCCTGAAAACTTCCACCAACAAATCATCAAGGCATCTTCATCAAAACATTAGAAACAGAATTATGAGAACTGGAACACCACCAGAGATACCAAACAGTATCAGAGATACCAAACAGCACTGCAGTTGTGCTGAAAAGAGCTGACTCCAAGAAAAAATTGTCAGCAATCATACATACGCGGTTTTCTGTGCAGGAACTCGCGTGTATACGCGACTGTGTTTCAGGAAACCCGCGTATCCCAAGCCATCTTCTAAATTTCAACCAGATTTGTTCTTTTGACTGGCAGAGACCACTCCCAGCTTCTGTCTTAGATACTCAAACGCTTCCCTGGGCAGAGGTTTGGTAAAGATATCAGCAGCTTGTTCTTTGGAGGTAACATACTCCAACTTCACTTTTTGCTCAAGCACTTGTTCACGTAGGAAATGATATTTGATGGGAATGTGCTTGGTTTTCGAATGCATAACAGGATTCTTTGAAATACTGATGGCACTTGTATTATCACACATAATGGAGATAGGAGTTGTACATTTGATTTGAAAATCTTGCAAGGTTTGCATCATCCATAGGAGTTGAGTGCAATAAGATGCGGCAGCTACATACTCTGCTTCAGCTGTTGATAAGGCAATAGAATTTTGCTTCTTGCTGAACCAAGATACTAACCGGGGGCCCATGTAAAACGCACCACCACTAGTGCTTTTCCGATCATCAACACTTCTAGCCCAATCTGCATCAGTGTAAGCATGAAGAGTAAGATCAGCATTCTTCGGATACCATAGACCAAAGTCTTGAGTTCCTTGTAGATATTTGAAAATTCTTTTCACAGCCTGAAGGTGAGACTCTTTTGGATTGGCTTGGAATCGTCCAACAATCCCAACTGCATGCATAATGTCTGGTCTAGTCCCAGTGAGATAAATTAGACTTCCTATCATTGATCTGTAATCTGGTTGATTCACCGTGGGAGAATCATCATGAGAGCTGAGATTGCATCCGGTTATCATTGGAGTACTTACAGGTTTGCATTCTTCCATGCCATACTTCTTCAGAATTTGCTTAAGATATTTTTCTTGTGATAGGAATATACCATCTGTAGATTGATGCACTTGCAAGCCAAGAAAGAAAGTTAGTTCCCCAAGCAAAGACATTTCAAATTCTTGTTGCATGACAGAAGAAAATTTCTGACTCATAGATTCTTCGTTACTCCCAAAAATGATATCATCAACATATACAACAACAATCAATAGTTTATCATTTTCAACTTTTGTGTATAAGTTGCTATCAGCAGACCCCTTTGAAAATCCTTGTTGATGAAGATATTTGTCAAGACGATAATACCATGCCCTTGGAGCTTGTTTGAGACCATATAGAACCTTTTTAAGTCTACAAACAAGATTTTCATCATTTCCCAAAATGAATCCTTCCGGTTGTTCTATATATACTTCTTCTTCTAGATCACCATTAAGAAAAGAAGATTTAACATCCATTTGATAAACTTTGATTTGTTGATAACTTGAAAAAGCAAGAAACATTCTGATGGCTTCAAGTCTAGCTACAGGAGAAAAAGTTTCTTCAAAGTCTATACCTTCTTGTTGAGTATACCCTTTACAAACCAGTCTAGCTTTGTTTCTTACAACATCCCCATTCTCATTTAACTTGTTCTTGAAAATCCATTTAGTTCCAATGACATTTTTATCATGAGGCCTTGGAACCAAATCCCAAGTGTCATTCTTCTCAATTTGAACAAGTTCTTCATCCATGGCTTGCCTCCAACATTCATATTTGCTAGCTTCATTTACATTGTGTGGTTCAATTGTGGATAGAAGTGCCAAATGATTAGAAGATCCCATAAGAGTTCTCCTTGTTCGTACACCAGATTCCTTGTCACCCAAAATTTGAGTTTCAGGATGATTCTTTTGAACATATCTGGATGGAGCTTTTTCAGATAGATCATCTTCAGGTTCTTCATTGGATCCATTGTCTATATCATTGCTATCTGATGTAGAAGGCCATATGTCGCCATCATCTTCATTTGCGGTTTGTTTTTCTTCTTTAGGAGCTGCAGGAGACTCATCAATAACAACATCGATACATTCAACAACCTTTCGAAGCCTTTTATTGTAACATGTGAAAGCTTTGCTTGACGAAGAGTAACCAAGAAATATCCCTTCATCTGATCTAGGTTCAAACTTGCCAAGCTTTTCATCATTATTTTTGATAAAGCATTTACTTCCAAAAACCTTAAAATGCCTCACAGTGGGAGAATTGCCATACCAGAGTTCATATGGAGTTTTGTCACTATTTACCCAAACATGAGCCTTATTGAGAATGTTAACTGCAGTATGTGCTGCTTCACTCCAGAACATGTCAGGAACATCAGAATCAGCAAGCATAGCTCTAGCCATTTGAACAATTGTTCTATTCATTCTTTCTGCTACACCATTTTGTTGTGGAGTGCCTGCTACAGAGAACTGTCGTTTAATGCCATGTTGTTCACAAAATTCAAAGAATTCATTTGATGAATATTCTCCTCCTCGATCAAATCTAAGACACTTGATTTTTAGATCTAATTCATTTTCTGCCAATGCTTTGAAGCTCTGAAATTTTTCAAGTGCTTGATCTTTGTGTTTAATGAACCCGATCCAACACATTCTAGAGTAGTCATCGATAAATAAGATATAGTATTCTTCCCCACGTAATGACCTTTTCCTCATAGGTCCACAGATATCAGTATGAATGAGTTCAAGAGGCTTACTTGATGATCCTTCTTTGGCATTAAATCGTACTCTGGTCTGCTTACCAAATTGACAAGATTTGCATATGGTACTTTCTGGAAGATTGACCTTGGGAAGATCACGAACGGCTTGAAGTCTGCTTGCTTTGTTGATTTGAGAGAAACTCAGATGCCCCAGCCTTCTATGCCATAGCCAATTTTCTGAAGACTTGCTTAAGTAACATTGATCTATGCCATTTAGAATATACAGGTTGCTTGGATTTCTTTTTCCTTTTATAATGATTTTACCTGTGTCAAGATCACGAACCACACATTCTTTGGAACTGAAGACCACTTCTGCTCCTTGATCACACATTTGACTAACACTTAGCAGGTTATGCCTTAATCCATCCACATACATGACATCTTTAGCCTTCACTTTTTCTTTTAGAAATACTGACCCTTTTCCTTTAATTACAGCAGGAGTATCATTTCCAAATGTAACTTTCTTTTCTTTTTCTAGAGCATTATAAGTATGAAGTTTGCTTTTGTCACTTGTCATGTGTCTTGAGCACCCACTATCGATGTACCATTGATTTTCTTCACCTTCTGCAAATAATGCTATCCCACAATTTTCAACCGGCGGTTCTTTCTTCTTCCACACTTTAGAGCTTGAGGGAACATGTTCTTTAGGCTAGATCTTGTTCCTGCATTCAGATTCTTCATGGCCAAAGTTATTGCAATAAGTACATTCAACTTCACTTTGAAGAGGAGAAAAATTGTTATAGGTATTCTTCTTTGGTTAAGTATCCAACCTTTTCTTTCTTGCTTCTCTTGTCATGATGGTTTTATATGCAACACATTGAATAGCTTTATGACCAAAATTGTGACACGTGAAACATTGCCCATTGAAGTAGAAATTTCTGCGATCATGGAATCTTCTATTTGAATTTACCTGTTGGTTGTAGTGTCTTTGAAAGCTATCCCTGTTAGTGTTTCTTGAATTGAAATGGTCCTGCTTTCCCTGTAGAAATCCTTTATTCTCTTGCTGAGTGGTTGAATGATGTAAACCACCTGTAACTGCTTTTAAATAATTTGGTGCTAAAGTTTGAGAAGATTCTCCGGTATATCCAAGACCTGTCTTTATAAGAGGAGAACGTTGTACCTTGATGATCTCATCTAAGGTTTCAGATCCTTTAGCAAATCTAAGATTCAAGGTTTTTGCTTTCTCAACTTCTTTTCTTTGACTTACCACTTCACATTCTAGTTTTTCAATATGTTTCTTTGCTTCTTCAAGCTGCTTTTCAATGGTCTCTCTGATTATCTTTTGTTCTTCTAAGCGTAGTTTGAGTTGATTATTTTCTTCAAGAAAATCGTTCTCCTCTAGAGCATCCATAAAAGTATCCTTCTCTTCTTTTTGTTCAAATGCCATGAGAAGTCTAAGATATTATTCACATTCTTCCTCACTATTAGATGACTCATCACTATCTTCATTAGCATAGTAACTTTTCTTAGAGCTAGATCGGTTCTTATTCCTTCTTATTACTTCTTTTCTTTTATAAGGACATTTTGCAGCATAATGACCAACTTTACCACACTCAAAACATTTGAAGGGAAGCTTACCTTTGAATCTTCCAGTACCTAGTTGGAGCTTTCTCACGAAATTTGCTTCTTCTTCATCGGATACATAGCTGGATTCTTTGATAACCTCCTTTTCCTTTCCTTTTGTAGATGTCTTAAAAGCAGCTTCTCTTATTTGAGAAGGACCTCCTTGTCTCATTTCAAAAGCAGTCAGAGTACCATGTAATTGAACAACAGAAAGAGTTTGCAGATCTTGCCTTTCTTCAATGGCAGAAACTTTAGAGTCAAATTTTGAAGTCAAAGATCTCAAGACCTTTTCCACCAGAGTAGTATCAGCCATGGTTTCACCCAAATTTCTCATCCGATTTACAATATCATCTAGACGAAGAAAGAAACTGGCAACACTTTCATCACTATGCATCTTCAAATTTTCATATTCAATTCTAAGAGATTGGAGTTTTGCACTTTTTACCTTTGTGTCTCCTTCATAACTTAGAATGATTTTGTCCCATATATCTTTTGCTGAATGTAGCTGCATTACTTTAGCAAATTCTGATTCAGACATGCTTCCCAATAAGACATTCACTGCTTTGGCATTGATTTCATACTTCTTTCTTTCAGCTGCATCAGTAGGAATACTTGCCGGGTATTGATAACCTTCTTCCACGATTGCCCATACATATGCACCAAGACTTTGCAGATATGCTTTTGTACGTACCTTCCAGAATATCAGATTGCTTCCATTGAATAGAGGTGGCTTTATAGACATTACTCCTTCTTGACTTCCCATTACGACGGATCTCCTTTAAGCGATCAAGCTTCTGCACAAGGACCTGCTCTGATACCAATTGTTGGGAAAAATACTGAGAGGGGGGGGGTGAATCAGTATTTACAGCATAATCAAAACTTTTTACTTTTTCATTCCTTAAAACCCATACGCTACTTTCCTTCGGTAAACCTGCGTATATACGCGGATCCCCTTTGTGAAACTCGCGTATACAGAGATCTAGATATGTAATTAACTCTTCACTTAGATCATTCCATCATTCATTTATCAGATGTTCAATAAACTGTAAACATGTGCAGTAATAACAGAATAAGCCATCACACAAAGCATCACACATGAACACCGGGATTTTTAGGTGGAAACCCAAATCGGGAGAAAACCACCGCTGCAGTTGCTCAGCCTTCAATATTTTTATTATAGAGAAAACATGTTGCAACATATGTGCTGGTGCAGACTTGACCAGCACGCAGGCACCCACCTGCGCTCGTTTACCAGCCTCTCCTGGAAGGGAGCTCCAACCCCCTGACTCGTTTACCAGCCTCTCCTGGAAGAGAGCTACGACCCCACGATCTCGTTTACCAGCCTCACCTGGAAGGGAGCTACGACCCCCTGACTGAAGGCTACAACCCTCAGCACCACCTTGGACCACGTTTCATCAATTTTCACACTGGATCCAACAACTTCAATAGAACACCACTTGCAGGCCACATTTCATCATATTTTCATACTGGACCCTTTCCATACTTTTAAGCTCAAACATACATCATCAACAGATACATATCAACACAGATCAGATAGCAGAAACACAGCAGAACAGATCAGATATTTCATACCCCTTGCTTCAACAAACCCTAGTTTGCATACGCGCTTTCCCTTTACTGATGTCGCGTATATACGCGCTTCCGTCCACACAAACCAGCGTATACCTCAGTGTATATTTTATTGCGCATACGCGCTTTCTCTTAGCTGAAGCCGCGTATATACGCGCTTCCTCCGCGGCGAAGTAGCGTATAGATCTTCAATCATTACAGAGCAGCATACTTCATCAGATCAGATATTCATTTCAGATCTACCCTTTTTGCTTCAGACAGATGTTCGCCTAGATGCTCGCCTCATCACAGATCTAAGCCTTCCATAATCAGATCTAGCAAATACAAGAGAAATTCAGATCTAGATCCTCTTCTTCATCATTGGTGCATCATACATTCAGATTTAACATTCAAGTGTAACCCTTTCCATTCATATATACTTCAGTGAGAAGTATTCATTCAAGCTCAGACTTCTTGCATCCACACTCATTTTTGCACAATGAATTTCTTCTCCTTATATAGGTTTACCCTTTTCAATACCATGAGCCCCCCTTTTTCAATACCATGGACCAAAACAATACCATAAGCCCAAAACTACCTGGACGGGGTCAATTAGGCGGATCATTACATAATACGTGGGTTAATACCATGGACAGTTACCCTTGTTTTGCACTTTTTGAGCGCTTTTTGCCCATACGCGACTTGGAACGTTTTTTTTTCGCGTGCATACGCGACTTGCCTTAGACAGATCCGTGTATTCATAGAGTCATACTCTTTTCATCAAGATTTAGCACATGCTGACTTTTTTTCTTCACTGCCTTCTGTACACACTGTAGATACATCATATTTCCTTCATCAGGAACATATTCTCTCAAGCACAGCTTCATCAAGTAAGTTGTCATCAAGGACAACACATGCCAACAATATTATGTCTTCATCTTCATTTAGTGGGTTGCCATCAAGGACAACACTCTGCATCATATTTCCAACACACTGTTATTGTTACTTTTGGCAATAAGTTGTACAGGATACCAGAGGTAGCACTGCCTACCACCATCTCTTTGATCACTACAAAGAAATGCATTAAGCTCATTTCTTGAATTGGGAATTTTTTTTCCCAATGATCCAACCTCAGGGCAAGAATAATATTGTGGCCGTGACCTATAGACAAGGCTCCTTCGCACAACAAAAACATCTGGACAAGGTCATTGAGGAGTATGGAGACATCGTCAACTCACCCGCAGGGGTACCTCTATACTGTTAGGTTAATAAATCCGTCGATCTAACCCCAGGTGCGTAGCTACCAAATGGAACAATATATCGACACTTTATTCTGGACAATGACGAAATCAAGAGGAAAATTCAGGAGCTGTTTCAGAAAGGTCACATCCACCGGAGTTCATCACCTTCTAGGAATGTGTTCGTGTTGGTGTAGAAGAAGGATGGGACTTGGAGGATTTGTATTAACTATCGAGTGTTGAACAATATCACTATCCAGAAAATGTATCTGATCCCATGTATTTATGACCTTCTAGACCAACTCAAGGGTGCCAAATATTTCAGCAATATTGACTTGAAGTCCTAGTATCACCAGGTACCATTCAAACCATTTGATGTGTGGAAGTATACCTTCAAATCCAAGGAGGGCCTTTTTGAATGGCTGGTCATGCCTTTTGGGCAACCTTCATGGGATTTATGGAGGAAATCTTTAAGCCATTCGCCAACTCATTTGTGGAAGTGTATTTGAATTACATCCTAATATTCATCTAGAGTTGGGAAGAATGCCTCCACCACATTCAAAAAGTCCTGCAAGCACTACGACAACATAGTTTTTGTGACAACTTGGATAAATTAACTTTTGGCATTACCCTAGTTCAATATATGGGATACATCATTTATGAGCGAGGGATGCATGTGGACCAAGCCAACATTTAGGTCATTTAGGATTGGCTAGCCCCAACCACTCTAACAGTGGTCTGCAACTTTCTAGGTCTTTCCAATTTCTATTGTTGGTTCATGTTGGGGTTCTCTCATATCACCTAGCCTTTTAGTCAAGTCAGCAAGGGAGGAGTAAAAGAAAAATTATTTTGGTCTGAATCTCAACGAAAGGTCTTCACAAAGTTGAAGTATCTCCTCTACTCTACACTAGTGGTCACATTACCAAACTTGCAACAACCATTTTAGATCGAGACAGACGCCTCTGACTATGCTATTGCGTAATTTATTACTCAGCAAGGGAATCCAATGGCATATCACAGTCGACAATTTCGGAGACAGTCAGAAAGTATCCCACCTATGACAAAAATATGTCTTACATTGTGCAGGCCTGCTGACAGTAGAAGAATTACATTTTGGGGAAGGACATGGTCATGCAGAGAGATCACCGACCCTTGCAGTTCATACAGACACAAGGAAAGTTGTAGAAAAATCAACATCATAAATGGTCCACATACCTACAACAGTTCCATTTGAACATGAAGTACAAGAAGGGTAGCATAAATAATGTTGCATACTACCTCAAGCGACTGTTTATCATGGTGCTAACCACTATGCTCGACTCTTGTGGGAACAATAATGTGGGTTAGCCACATCTCTACAAAAAATATCCAAAATTTGGCAAAAAATACCACACGCTCCTGGAAGGCAAGAAAGTTCCAAATTTTCACCTCTAGGATACAATGTTATGTCACCTAGGACACCTTTCTATTCCTTCAAGTGGGTGTTCCAAGATGATTTTGGAGGCACAATATAGTCAAGTTGCTGGAAACATCAGAGTAAAGAAAATGGTGGTAGTGATATTGAAGTATATTTATTAGTCGAACCTTCGATGACATGTTGGGAAATACATCAGATATTGCACTTCTTGTGTCATTTCCAAACAAAAAATTCAGAAGCATGGCCTATGTACTCCTCTCACTACTCCTGCTCAACCTTGGGAATCCATCTCTATGGATTACATGTCAGGCCTGAAGCATGGAAATGACTATTTTTTTGTGATCATTGAGAGATTCTCCAAGACTCCCATTCTAGTAGCCTATAGGAAGAGTATCACAATAGAAGCCATTACTAAGATATTCTTTGAACGAGTCTCGATACACTTTGGTATCCCACATTCCATTATCTCTTATCGAGACAATAGGTTCCTAAGAACATTTTGGTAAAGCCTCTGGTTGATGTTGTATACCAAACTCACTAAGTCCACAAATTACCACCCCCAAAATGATGGCCAAATAGAGGGTGTCAATAGGATTGTCATACACATTTCATGAATGTATGACTCGAAGCATCCTTGAAAATTGGAAATAAGCATCCCCTATGTCCAACATAGCTACAACAGATCTCTCCATAACTAAATTGGCGACAGTCCCTTTCAGGTCGGGATGGGATTCCATCCACTATGTCCCATCGATGTGGCCATACCATTTGTAGCCACTCATGTAGCTTCTGCTCATGTCTAGTTTGAAAGCGATAGGGATAAAAACATCATTGAGAAAATCCATCAAATCCACTAGAAGGTCCATGACATATTGGACAAAGTCAATGTTAGGTACAAGAATCAACGTGATCAACATTGAGTGCCACAAAATTTCCATATGGGCGACAAAGTTTGGCTACATTTGTAGATGGAGTGCCTTGTCGGGACCCATCGTAAGCTTCGAACACTCTGATATGGGCCATACACCATCACTAAGGTCTTAAGGGATAATTATTTTGACCTCAACATTCCACCATTCCTTGGCCTGCATCCAGTGTTCAATGTGTACCACCTTTGACCATACTTTCCACCATCCGACATCTGACATCCTAGAAAAACTCAAACGAACAGAGTTAAACCCAGACTGCATATAACTAACCACCACTGATCAAATCATGGACATGCAGATCAATAACAATCACCAACAGAGTATCCAAATATATAGGGTTTTCAAAGCTAGAGGAATCCTCCATCAAGGCTAGTGGCTCACTAGGGACCAAGTTCAACACAAGCTTCCCCATCTCATGGAGGCACTCAATGAAATGGGGACCATCACTTCCTAAGGGGTGAGGACTGATCTAAGTGGATATTGATGGGCACCCACCTATTCCACTTGGAGCCCCACCATTGCTTCTTTCAATTTTTTTAGTTTCCGTAATTGTAGCACAGTTTATTATTTTTGGCAGTTTTTCGGGTCTTGAACTTCCATAGTAGTTTTGAGGTCCTAAACGATGGCTTTTGAGAAAACATGGGAAAACATAAGTCTTTTACTGATGTTTTCTACTAAAAATTTTTATTCCTATGATAGATATTTATAACGAGGTATTTTGCACGTCAAATTGAGATCGTATGAAAAGTTACGACCCCGGGAAGTTGATGTACCAATTTACCCAAACGGGGCCCATAGTTTTGGTGCTTCATCTCCTACGGTTAGGTTTTTGGATGTTTAGGTTCTTCCATTATTTCTGAATAATATATAGGCGTATCATCCTCATTGTAACACCGAGTTTAGAGGCATGTAGCTGCCACATATCTTCTCAGAGAGAAGCTACCACCACGTGAGCTAGTTTATCTCCATTCTGTCTGTAAGCATATTTTATTTCTTTCACATTAATGAAATGAAGTGTTATTTATGCCACATACCTATATTTATGGTTATATTCATATTTTTTTGCATTCCTGTCTAAGTTCATATCAGTGGTATCGGAGTGATCTTCTCTTTCTCTAATTTTCTTTGCATGTCCCGAACAAGGTGATGGTATAAGGACTTAGGGATCAAAATGGTTGAATCTTAGCAAGACCAGCCTCACAAACCCCAATAGCCTCACATGTCGGAAGAAAAAAAATACAAGGGAGAAAGATATCCAATCAAGATATTGCTTGAGGAGGCCCTCGAGATACAGAAGAAGCGAGACTTGGGATCTGTGAACGATCAACAGGGGAAAGGCAGCCCCAAACCGCAGAACAAAGGACAAAGCCAAGGTGGGATGAACCAAGAAAACCCATTGAAGCCACAAGAAAAGAAAAACACCACAAAGCTAAAGAATGACATATGGAAGTAGTGTGAGTTCCATAAGATCTCCACTCACAACACAAGTGAGTGTCAGAACAAGCAGTCACTCGTGGCCGATGTAGAAAATTAATCAACTCATAAAACACTCATAAAAAATACATGAGACATAGAACTATCAGAAAATTCCATAACCTTTTCTAGACTCCTTAGATATTCATCATTATTAAAATAATGTTATAATATAAATAAATAGATGAGGAAGTTGTCTGAAGATAGTGAGTCTATCTTGGACAACTTGGTTGAGCAAATATCTCAACCACACACTAATCTAGGATCCAAGTTACGTAGGCCTAAACTAACTCCTAATTAAGAGGAACCAACTCAATCTTGAAAATTAGGCATAAATTCCTAATTTTAAATATTTAATTAATTTAATTATATTTTTGGATTTATAATTTTTTTTCTCACATGAGAGTGAGGCTGACATTCAAGTTGAAGGCTTCCGAATCAGATGCATGTTCCAACTTTGAGTTAGAACCCAGGAAGGGAAATGATTAATTGAATCACATTATTGGTGTGGAGCCTAGTGCCATTGTTTCCACAGCTAAGACAAATGTAGGAGACTGAAGATCCAAAGGAGGGGGAGCGCCTCTTCGATTCCGAGATGTGGGTGAAGGGTTCCACATTGTAGTTCATTTTCATCAACATGAGCCTAAAGAACCTAATTCCAGCAGGGGTCATGAAAGGGTTGGGCCTGCTGACCACAATACACTAACAAACGCACACCATTGGGTGGATTCACTAACTAAAAGGTCTCTGCGTCCTCCAGGAATGTTGAATTCCCTACAACATCAATCCCTCCACAGATGAGGTATGATGTGAAGTTTCTCATCTTGAATTTTCTGATGTATTATTAGGCCAACCATACTTGTGAAAGTGACATGCTATGTATGAGTATAGGCCTTGCATTGTTATTGTTACTTTTGGAAATAAGTTGTACAGGATACTAGAGGTAGCACAACCTATCACCGTCTCTTTGATCACTGCAAATCAATGCAGTAAGCTTATTTCCCAAACTAGTAATTTGTTTTCCCTTATGATCTGCCATTGGGGAAAGAAGAATAATTTGGCCATGACCTACAAACAAGGATCCTATTCATGGAAAAATTAGATGGACAAGGTCATGGTGCAGTACGGGTACATCTTCACCTCACCCACAGGGGTACCTCTGCACTATCAGGGCAAGCACTCTATTGATCTAACCCCAGGTGCGCCACTACTCAATGGACCAATATATTGGCACTCTGTTCTGTAGAATGGTGAAATCAGGAGCCAAATTTAGGAGCTATTGCAGAAAGGTAACATTTTTTTGAGTTCATCGCCTTGTGGGAGCCTGATCGTGTTGGTGGAAAACAAGGATGGAACTTGGAGAATCTATATTGACTCTTAGGTGTTGAACAAAATAATTGTCTAAAATAGGTATCTCATCCCAAATATTGCTGACCTTCTAGAACAACTCAAGGTGGCCAAATATTTTATCAAGATTCACTTGAAGTTTGACTATCTCTAGGTACAAATCGAACCCTTCGATGTGTGAAAGAGTGCCCTCAAATCCAAGGAGGGATATTTTGAATGGCTGGTCATGCCTTTTGGGTTGAACAATTCCCCTGCAACCTACATGAGGCTGATGGAATGCATACTAAAACCATTCACTAACTCATTCGTGGTGGTGCATTTGTATGAAATCCATATCTTCATCCAGAGTAGGGAAGAGCACCTCCACCACATTTGATGGGTCCTCCAAGCACTGCAGCAACACAGGTTGTGTGGAAATTTGGAGAAATCAAATTTTGGCATTACCCAACTTTAATATGTGGGATACATCATAGATGAGTGGGGGTTGCATGTGGACCCAGCCAATACCAAGGACATTTGGGTTTGGCTTGTCCCAACCACTCTAATAGAGCTTGGAAGCTTTCTGGGTCTTGCCAATTTCTAACACATGTTTATGTTGGGGTTCTCTCATATCACTTGGCCTTTTAGTCAAGACTCCAAGGGAGTGAAAGACAAATTATTTTGGTTTGACTCTCAACATAAGGCATTCACAGATTTGAAGCATCGCCTGTTCTCCACACTCTTTCTCACATTACTGGACTTGTAAGAACCATTTGAGATCAAGGCAGATGCCTATGACTATGCGATAGGGGTAGTTCTTACGCAACAAGGGCATGAGGTGGCATATCACGGTGAGAGACTTTCAGACATGGTCCAGAAGTATCTCACCTATGACAAAGAGATGCATTCCATTGTGTAGGTTTGTCGACAATGGAAGTATTACATTTTGGGAAGGAAATGGCCATCCACATAGATCACTAACCCTTGTAAGTCATACAAACACAAGGGAAGTTGTAGAACAATTTCCATCGTAAATGGTCCACATACTTGAAAAAATTCCCTTTGAACATCAAGTGCAAGAAGGGTAATGCCAATAATTTTGTAGACTGACTCATCAAACCACCAATCATGGCACTAAAAATTGTGCTCGACTTCTATGGCCACATGAATTCGGCATGGTTTCATCTCTACAAAAGCAATCATGAATTCAAAAACACATATGAAATTCTCCTGGAAGGTAAGTAGATTCAAATTTTTCTCCTCCAGGATACACTCTTATGTCACCTAGGACACCCTTGTGTTCCTTAAAGTGAGCATTATAATATTATTTAGGATATGCACTACAATCGGTTCTCTTGACACTTCAGAGTAGATAAAATATTGGCAGTGCTATAGAAGTATTTTTATTGGCTGAACCTTGGGAAAGATGTTGGGAAGTGCATCAGAACCTGCACTGCTTGTGCCATTTCCAAACCAAAAATCAAGAAGTAAGTCCTATATAATCATCTCCCTACTCCTAATCAGCCTTGGGAATCCACCTCCATGGATTGCATGTCGAGCCTCCCTTCGACTAAGCATGGAAATGACTGTGTTTTCGTGGTCGTCGATAGATTCTCTAAGATGTACATTATGGTATCCTACAGGAAGAGTATCAGAATAGAATCTAATGCTAAGATATTCTTTGAACGAGTGTGGGTACAATTTGGGATCCCACGGTCCATTATCTCAAATCATGACAACATGTTCTATAATATTCCTAATTTTCCACAAGATAATTGGAATATTAGAGTTCTTAATTTTCATAATTAATTAAGTAAATAGGAGGGTGGAGTGACCCACAAACACCCTATATGAATAAAAATCCACTTTTGATGTGTGTATGTGGATATTTTAGATCTAGATCTGCATTATGGACTAGTGGAGAAGCTTCTTAAATGAAGGAAGAGTGGAGATCATGGATATTTAATGTAAAATCATGGGGATCTTGGAGGAGGTCAACTAAGATCATAGTGCATTCAAAGTAAGATCATAAATCACTTATGATGAGATAGTGGAGGAAGTGGTGTGTATACTGCACACATGATGGAGAGAATGGGAATTAAATGCAGACATGATGGAGATAATGGAGAGACAATGTAGTCTTCATGGAGGATAGTGGCCACATAGGCAATGCATTTATGATGTGGGCCTAGGCTATGGAAGGCTCATAATCTATATAATGAAGTTGAAGGCACAATACAAGGCAGACTTTAGATTATTATTTCTAATCTGTTTATATATAGATTTTTCAGTTGACATTTCTATGCATTCTTATGTTGTTTAGCTAAGTCTATAGTGTTGTTTAGCAGAGGGTGCTTCTGAGCGGAAATTCCACCTTTACCCATGGGGGAATTTGAATGCCTACACTGGGAATGTTTCTATTGAGATACATTCCTCATCAGGCATTGGTGCCATCTTCAGGAGGTTTTTTCTTGCATTTCAATTAGCAAACTGGTGGAGGATTCATCCTTTCACCTTGTGCTTCATGTTTAGCCTTTTAGGAGTAGTAGATCTATATCTGGAATTCATGCCATTGTATTTTATCTCCATGCAACAGGAGTCCCCTCAAGGATTCCACAGTTCAGTCCTGTAGATCTATTGGAGGAAGGAAGTTTTTAGCATTTAAACTGGAAATCCTATAAGGGACCATCTCCTCACTTTGAATTCACTGTTTCCATAATTTTTCAGTTCATTTGACATATCTAGCAGCAGGCTTGAGCCTCTCCCTCCTTGACAGTGCAATTTTCTAAGGTTGTTGAGTATTCAACAACTATCTTAAGTGGAGGAGGAAAGAGAAGCTAGATCTTGAGCTTTAGGCCCAAGAATCTTGTGAAGGGTTCAACCCTTGGAGCATATATATTATTGTGTCACATGTTGCAACCATCTATTGATCAAATATTGCTTCAGATATGCATACCCAGCAATTATATGAGCAAGACCTAAGAGGGTGATTTTTCTAGATTCATAGATCTGGAAACTCCTTTTTGGGTTATCTTGGGTATCCATCATAGAGTCCGGATCCATAGTTTTAGCATCATCAGAGCTCCAGAACTGCCTAGATCTAGATTTTTATTTTTTCTATTGTTGCAGTCCCAACAGTTGCAATAGGGACAACATAGTTTTCCTTCCAGCAGTCGACCAGTTTTTTAGTCCCTCTTGTGCGATCATTTCAGGGACATTCTAGGTCATCCCTTTGGCTTGAGTGTCTTATATTTTGATCATTGTTGTATTGGTTTATCCACCTCCATCTTAATTAAATGGCTCAGCTTCTATGTACATTCTCGTTTTGTATTTAGATTAATTGTTTGCTTTGTTGTTTTTCATCTATTGTGTTTTAGTATTAATTCATTATCCCTTTTGGGATATTATAGTGGTATTAGAGCATGATTTTTGGCTCAGCTTGTGGACACTTCATATTTTGCATCAAAAGAGGAACAAGATAGTAGATATATACCATGAAGGAGGATTGCAGTTTTGCCACTCTTATCTTTAGATATTTCCAATATCTCTCCAAGGAGGTCAATCAAATGAAGAGAGAAAGGCAAAGGAAGGATCCAAGAATAAGAATTGATGAGGAAGGTCCCAACACCTCCTATCAGCATGAGAAGCAACCAAAGAAGCAAAGATCTTCACATCATTCTACTAGATACACTTTCTTTGGTAAGAGAGAGGATTGGTCTGAATATGAAAGAGACTTGGGCCATGAGACCCTAACTAAATTTATGTCTAAGTACAAAGCATCGCCTAGAGCTTTGATTTTAGGTCCCTATATTACTAGTGTAGTCTCTTATTATGTTAGGATAGACCCCCTTATTGTTATTGTTGTACCCCTATAACCCCCATATTGTTATTATTGTGCCCTTACATTATTATTGTTAGGTCGGCTAGGATTACATTGTGGTCCCATGAAATCCTATATATAGAGAGGAAGTTTTGTCATTTGTATCATCCAAGAATTGTTCATTCATGTAATGTATTGGAGGTTTGCCCCTTGAAGTGGCTTATTTATAAGGCGTTGATATCTCTTTTCTTCTATTTTTGGATCTGGTCTCACAACATTTGGCATCAGAGCCTTGGATTCTAGGGTTTCGCTGCTCCAAACAAGTCATCGTGGAATTTTCACTATAAATTTGTTTCTACGAAGGTTCAAAAGATAAAAAATTTAGATTGCGAAGCTGAAATCCTGAGGAACATTGTCGCAAAATTTCAGAGCTTGGTTCGCAATATTTTCAAATATATGATCTATGGAAGTTAGGTCTTTTTGTAGGCTCCTCAATTTAACCTAAACAGGTCATCGTGGAATGTTCGCTATAAATTTTTTTCTACAAGGGTTCAAAAGCTGAAATATTTAGAGCGTGAAGCCAAAATCCTAGGGAACATCGTCACAAAATTTTAGAGCTTGGTTCGCAATATTTTCATAGATATGGTCTGTGGAAGGTAGGGCTTTGTCAGGCTCCCAAATTTCATCTCAAAGAGATGATCATGGGAAAATATTCATAACTCTCTCTCTAAGCATTGGATTGGAATTCTGTAAAAAGTGGCCACAAGTGCACAGGCTATAGTTTCTTTTCTATCAATTTTAGAGCCGAAGGAGGAAATAGTGATACGTGGCAAGTTGTACAAGTTCGCTTTACTGAACCAGTCCATAATTAGGTCATTGTGGGCGATTGGACATAAATTTGTCTTGAAGAATCTAAATCAGGTCAGACCTATGACATTAGAAAGAGGTTTCAAAGGGCTACCTTAGAGAATAATTTTAGATATTGAAGATTCTAAATCACAACGATAGTTCAGTTTCAATATCAAGCTCCTCAAAAGCAAGAAAAAGGTGTGTATTTGTTTTTTCGAATTGCATAATTCTTGTGTGAAAAATAAGTTTGAAGTGATTCCAAGGGCATATTGAAGGACAGATATCAATTTTATGTTCTAAAATTCCACCTAAAAATAATTCCATACCCATTATGCCCTCATAAATCTATATTATGATGCCTGAAGAGGAATTTTGTAGTATGAGATATCAAAATTATGGTACCAAGTGCAACAAAATTCGATCTTACAAGAGCAACCAAAGATGACATAGATGGTTTAAAAGCAGAAATGGAGGCTAAGTTGGATGGTTTTAAGGATCAAATAAAATATAATATGGATGGTAAAGTAGTGGAAGATCACATCGAGCATCAACAACAAGTTCTCCAACTCTCAAAGGATAAACTAACTTTGCTGCAGGATCAAATGAAACAACAGGAAGATCAACATCACATAGAAATAAGTTCTGAAGTAGTCACAGAAACAAGAACTCAACAAGTATGATCAATTTCAGAGTATCTCAACAAGTGGAAGAACTTTCCTGTAGAATATTCCACATGGGAGGATGAGAATTTTATACAGAAGCATCAAGAAATAATCAAGCGTTGAGGACAACACTTGTTTGAAGGAGAGGGGCATGTTAGGTCCCTATATTACTAGTGTAGTCTCTTATTATGTTAGTATAACCCCCCTTATTGTTATTTTTGTACCCTTGTAACCCCCATATTGTTATTATTGTGCCCTTACATTATTATTGTTAGGTCTACTAGGATTACATTGTGGCTGCATGGACTCCTATATAGAGAGGAGTTTTTTTCATTTGTATCATCCAATAATTGTTCATTCAAGAAATGTATTGGAGGTTTCCCCCTTGAAGTGGCTTATTTCTAAGGCGTTGATATCTCTTTTCTTCTATTTTTGGAGCTATTTTCACAACATTTGAAGAGAATATCTCTCTCAAACATTTCTTTTTACTCAAAGAATAAAAAAGATTCTGAAGCAGCAAAAGAATAAATAATCATAGTTTCTTCTTTCCTACATTTGATGGATCTTCCAAAATCACATTGAGGGCTTGGAGGGAAGAATTATCTACATTCTTTATACAATATCTTGTAGCAGAAAGATTGGTTGTGGATATTGCAGTGCTTCCTAGAAGGTGAAGCAAGAGATTGGTGGTTCAGTCACTTTTCACACATGAGAGTGTCTGCTTATGCAGATTTCATTCAAATACTGAAGAAGAGGTATGGTAGGAAGAATCCAGAGACATCTCACATAGTGACATCTCCCATCGTTGAGGAGATAGTACATGAAGAACCCAAGGAATATTTCCTTGTTATCACTCGGGAGGAGGAGCCTCTACCACCACCCCCGACTGTAGCAGAACTTACATTAGGAGGAGGATCACTTACATCTTTCCAATATGGTCTTGAGTTCTTCACATTTGGAGCCCCATGCATGAGGAGGAGGGAGATACCAATACTGGTACAGTTGTAGGAGAGTAGCCATCATCATTACCAGCAGTTGGAGAGACTATTGCACCGGTTAGAGGAACTATTGTATATGTGTAAGATGTTCTCGAGACTCAGCTTATCTAAGGTTTACACATACTTTCTTCTCATATTATTTCAGTATCTCATATTGAGATATGTGAGACCATGCCATCAGGGCAAGTGCATAACCAAGGATTAGAGCACCTTACTAATTTAGGGGAAAAAATTATCACTACATAGAGGACCCTTGATTTGATCAAGGAACAAATGTATAGCTAACCCATTTTGTCATGATTGAGCTACACCCAATATCTTGTGTTGATGTGTGGAGTTGCAGAAGATGGGACAAGCACAGTCCTATTTATTACAATGCCAAACTATGAGTTTAGCATTATATGTGGCCATGCGACAACACATGTATCACCATGCAGATATACAACGCTGTCACTTAGCAGCAATGATGATGAGAGGGCCCCATTATTCTTGGAGAATTCTAAAGGTAGCTTCACTCATGAAGCACTGGAGGGACAAATGATAGATGGTGGACTTATTGTGATGGAGAGCACTTTCCATTTCCAATTTGAAGTTTCCTTGATGAACATCTCACAACTCAAAGAGGAACCTCTACCTACCGCATGTATGGAGCCTTATGGGTTACAATGGGCCATTGATGAGAGGATCTCATGGAGAGACCTCAGTGGAGGTGCACTTCAACATTTCACGGAGTAAAAAGCTATTCACATGGAGGATGTTGGTATTATACATTGGGAGGATACCAATATTTTATCTTGGCATGATTCATCATCCACACTGGGATGAATGGATCCACATGAAGAGCAAGAGGTTGCCTACCTTCCTACATATCTATGATATCGGGTAACAAGAAGCATGGCTGCGCTGGTTGTTGTTGGGTGAGTATGGATACTACCCAACGTCTCACACTTGTGTGGTCCATGCTAGGTAAATCATTGATGGCATGCAACAGTAGGAGGCATGGTTGCGTTGGTTGTTGATGAGAGATTTTGGACACCTCATGATGTATCTTATGTCCATGTATTTGCTTTTGTTTGGGACATGTCTCATGTATTTAAATGTATTTCTATTTGGGATGTATCTCATGTTCATGTATGTACTTGGGGTTGGGAAAAATCATAACTCTCATATGATGTGGTATCAAGGAGCTTATTTGTATTGTTATGATGAGACATTCCACATGTCCATTAGTATGTTTTTGCTCCATGACTTGCATCATGATGATGTAAGGTGGGAAAAATAGTCCTTGTTGCTTTGGTTGCTATTGGGAAAGTATGGGATGATTTCTTCCCATACATTGCATGAAATTTATGGGGGGTGGAAACATGAAGCCTTACAACATTGGCTTCTATTGGGGGATTATGGTCATTGTACTTGGTATAATGATGATGTGATGGAGCAGCAATATGATTTTTTGCAGTGGATTATGTTGAGAGAATATGGCCACTACATTTGGTACAATGATGATGTGTTGTGGCAGAAAGAGGCATTGTTGCAGTGGCTTATTTTGAGAGAGTATGGCTCTCACATTTATATTGATGCTGATTTGACATGGTAGAAAGAAGCATTGCTTGTTAGAGAATTAAATATTACATAGCAATGAAACACATCAAATATGTGGAAAACACAAGCACACAAAACACATAAAACCAGAGAGACACAGATATACGTGGTTCACCTATTTTGGGCTACGTCCACCCCGAACAGCCAATCCTTCATTTCTATTATCCAGCAAAATGAGGAGACACAACCTACAACAGATCTATTGTAATATCCTTTGTTCTCTCTCACAGTCTCCCTATCAGTTTCTCACTTAGAGAATACACATACAATACACAGCCGCAATACAATACCCTCATAAAAGTGAGGGGGTGCCTTCTAGGGCAAGAAACCCTAAACTAAAAATAACTTCTACCATCAGATCATCCACCTAATGGATAGCCCAGATTGACTATAAATTACTATACTTTTACAAGGAAATTTTACATATGTTCTTAGCTTTGGGGCACTGCCCCCGAAACCCCCCACCATGGGGGGGCTCCATAAAGTCACAACTACCCCCCTGGACCCCCCAGGCAGCGTTTAATTACAGGTGGCATTTCCGCCCCCATTAAGGTACAGGGTTCCAACGCTGTGATACAAAACAAACAAGATAATCATGCTCCACACCCAACATTTCTAAAGTGGCTTCTATTGAGAGAGTATGGATCTCTTACTTGTTTTTATGACGATCTAGCTGGGCAGTAGGAGGCTTTTCTATGTTGGTTATTATTGGGAGAATATGGTTTGACATTGTTCATGTTTATCCATATGTCTCTACTTCTTATTTTTCACTATGTTGATGTTATGTTTGGTTCCTACATGGCCAATAGGGCTAATGATGAGGGCACCGATAGATGTAATCTACTCTATGTATCATGGGTTGGAGAGATAGTTCATGAGTTGGGACTTTCCACTTTGGGAAGAAACCACTTCATTTCATGTATCTCATGTATAGAGGAGATATTTGGACATCATATGTTTGCAACATGGAGATTAATTGATGAGGAAGGGTATCTAACTCTTCAGTTGCAAGCCATTCTCGACATTCTAGAGATGCAGCTTTGGATTTGGACATGCATGACACGTTGTGATAGATGTGGAGGCCTTCCATATGAGGATGCCATTTGGAGGGAGGATGTTTTCTGTAGCATCGAATTTTGCAGTTGCTTGAGGACAAGAAAAATTTTGGTGGGGAAGGCTGTAATATTCCCAATTTTCCACAAGATAATTGGAATATTACAATTCTTAATTTTCATAATTAATTAAGTAAATAAGAGGGTGGAGGGACCCACAAACCCCATAGATGAATAAAATAAACTTTTGGTATATGCATGTGGATATTTTAGTTCTAGATCTACATTATGGCGTAGTGGAGCAGCTTCTTAAATGAAGGAAGAGTGGAGATCATGGATATTTAATGTAAAATCATGAGGATCTTGGAGGAGGTCAATTAAGGTCATAGTGCATTCAAAGTAAGATCATAAAGAAATTTTGATGAGATAGTGGAGGAAGTATTGCATCTAATGAACACATGATGGAGAGACTGGGAATTAAATGCAAACATGATGGAGAGACTGGGAATTAAATGCAGACATGATAGTGCAGTCTTCATGGAGGCTAGTTGCCTTCATGGAGGCTAGTGGCCACATAGGCAACAGAGTTATGAGGTGGGCCTAGGCTATGGAAGGCTCATAATCTATATAATGAAGATGAAGGCACAATAAAATGTAGGCATTAGGTTATTATTTATGATATGCTTAGATTTAGATTTGTTAGTTGACATTTCTATTCATGCTTATGTTGTTTAGATAAGGCTACAATACTTTTTAGCAGAGGGTGTTTCAGAGTGGAAATCCCATCCTTACCCATGGGGGACTTAGAGTGCCTACTCTGGGACAGTTTCTATTGAACTACATTCCTCATCAGGCATTGGCGCCATCTTCAGGAGGTTGGTTATAGTATTTCAACTAGGAAACTGTGGAGGATACATCCTTTAAACTTGTGCTTCATGTTTAGCCTTTTAGGAGCAGTAGATCTATATTCGACCTTCAGGCCATTGTATTTTATCTCCATGGAGCAACATTC
This sequence comes from Pinus albicaulis, assembly GCA_034641835.2. Classification (NCBI taxonomy): domain Eukaryota; kingdom Viridiplantae; phylum Streptophyta; class Pinopsida; order Pinales; family Pinaceae; genus Pinus; species Pinus albicaulis. The sequence continues at coordinate 984,599,325 of CM076574.1, forward strand.
CCCTCAAGGATTGCATACTTCAGTCCTGTAGATCTATTGGAGGAAGGAAGTTTTCATCATTTCAGCTGGAAATCCTGTGAGTGACTACCTCCTCACTTTTCATTCACTGTTTCCACCATCGTTGATCTGATTTGACATATATAGGAATAGGATTGAGCCTTTCCCTTGACAGCGAAGTTTTCTGAAGTTGTTGAGTATTCAATAGCTATCTTCATTGGAGGAGGAAAGAGCATCTAGATCTTAAGCTTTTAGCCCAAGAATCTAGTGAAGGGGTCAACCCATCAAGCATAGATCTAATCGTGTCACATATTTCAGCCATCTATTGATCATATCTCGCTTCAGATCTGCATACCCAGTAGTTATATGTGCAATCCCTAAAAGGGTGATTTTTATAGATTCATAGATCTGTAAAATCCTTTCTGGGTTATCTTGGGTATCCATCATAGAGCCTAGATCTATAGTTTCAACATCATCAGAGCTCCAGAACTTCCTAGATATAACTTTCTATTTTCCCGTAAGTTGTAGCCCCAACAGTTGTAGTAGGGACAATGCATTTTTCCTTACGGAAGTCCAACAGTTATGCAATCCCTCTTATGGGATCATTTCAGGGTCATTCTAGGCCATCTCTTTGGCCTGGGTGTCTCATATTTTCATCACTTTTTTACTGGTTTATCCACCTTCATATTAATAAGATGGCTTAGCTTCTTTGTACATTCTGGTGTTGAATTTAGATTAATTATTTTGTTTGATGTTGTTCATCTATTGTGTTTTAGTATTGCTTCATTCTCCCCTTTTAGATATTACAGGTTTCTAAGTACATTTTTGTCTAGTCTCTGGTCTCAAGCTCACTAAGTCCATGGCATTCCACCCCCAAACTGATGGCCAAACATAGGTCATCAAGAGTATGATCATACACATTCTGTGAATTTACAACTCAAACAATCCTCCCACATGGGACAAAATCCTTCCCTACGTCCAGCACTGCTACAACAGTGCTCTCCATATCTCAACTGGCCATATCCCCTTTTAGGTGGGTTTGGGATTCCAACCATTATGTCCCATTGATGTGGCCATACCATTTGCATCCACTCAGGCTACTTCAACCCATGCTCAATTTGAAACCGACAGGGCTAACAACTTCATAGAGTGAATCATGCACATCTGCCAGCAGGTCCATGAAATCTTGGAAAAAGAAAATGCTAGGTATAGGAAACAACATGATCAACATTGAGTGCCACAAAAGTTCCAAGTGGGAGAAAATGTTTGGCTACATTTGCAGAAGGAGTGCCTTGGTGGGCCCCACCATATGATTCAGTCGCTTCGATATGGGCCATACACCATCATGAAGGTTGTAAGGGATAGTGATTTCAAGCTCAATTTTCCACCATTCGTTGTCTTGCAACCAATGTTCAATCTATACCACCTTCAACCATACTTTCTACCCTTACTAGACACATCCAACATCGCAGAACAACTCACACCAACAAAGTTAAACCCAAACTACATGGAACAGGCCACCATTGATCATATCATGGAGACAGAGATCAAGAAAACTCGCCAACTTAAGATCCAATTGTATCAGGTTGTCAACATTGGCCATCTCTTCTAGCAGTTCAAGTGGCTCACCAGGGACCAATTTCAGTATACCTTTCCCCATGTCATGGAGGCACTCAACGCAATGGGTATCATTTCTTCCTAAGGGGGGAGTAATGATCCAGGTGGATATTGGTGGCCACCCGCCTATTCCACTTAGACCCTCACCATTGTTTCTTTCAGTTTTTCAGTTTCCTTAATTGTAGAACAATTTACTATTTTTGGCAGTTTTTCGGGTCCTTAACTTCCGGAGCCATTTTGAGGCCCTAAACCAATTCTTTTAGGAAAACTAGTGGAAATATAGCAATTAAATTGATTTTTTCTGCTTGAAATTTGTATTCCTTGGACAAATATCTCTAACAAGGTATTGTGCATGTCAAACAAATATTTTATGTTGAAGTTACAGCCCTGGGAAGTTAATGTACCAAGTTACCCAAAAGGGGCCCTTAGTTTTTTGTGCTTCATCTCCTAGGGTTAGGTTTTTGGATGTTTATGATTTTCCATTATTTCTCAATAATAAATAGGCTAGCGAGCCTCTTTGTAACATATATTTCAGAGGCATGTAGCCACCACATCTCTTCTCAGAGATAAGCTACCATCATCCAAGCTAGTTTATTTCCATTATGTCTGTAAGCATATTTCATTTCTTTGACATTAATGAAATGAAGTGTTATTTCTACTAAATCTCTATACTTATGGTTATATTTGTGTTTTTTTGCATTCATGTCTAAGTTCGGATCAGACACATCCTTTGGTATGGGCTAATTAACCATGGCTTTTACCTTTTCACGAAAAACTGCTAGTCCTTTCTTAGAAATAAGGTGACTCAAATATTGAATTATGGTTTTGTAGAACTCACATTTGTTGAATTTGGCATACAATTGATTTTCCCTTAAAATTTGTAGCACCAATTTTAGGTGTTCTCTATGTTCTTTTTCATTTCTAGAATATATCAGAATGTCATCAATAAATACCAACACAAATTTATCTAAATATGTGTTAAGTATATTTTTCATCAAGCAGATAAAGGTTGTTGGGAAATTTGTAAAACCAAATGGTAAAACTACAAACTCATAGTATCCATATATGGTCCTAAATGTTGTTTTATAAATATCTTCACTTATGATTCTTAAATGATGATATCCTGTCCTTAAGTTGATTTTTGAAAAAATGGTTTCTCCCCTTACCTCGTCAAATAGGTCATCAATACAGTGCAATAGGTATATAATATTGATGGTTAACTTGTTTAATTAATGGTATTCAATGCACATTATGAATGTGTTATCCTTCATTTTAACAAATAACACAAGTGCCCCCTATGGTGACGCACTCAGCCTTATGTAGCCTTTATCCAACAACTCATGTAGTTGCATTTTCACTTCCAATAATTTAGGTGGACTCATTCGATAAGGTGCTCTAGATACTGGGGCTGCACCGGGTACTAAATAAATATAAAGTCTATATCTATGTGAGGTGGTAAATTGGGAATATATTATGGAAACACATAATGAAAATCCTTCATAATTGGAAGTGTGTTTGAATTTGGTTCTTCAACTTACTATCCACCCACTTCTATATGAACCATAAATATTTGGCACCCTTTTTGCGCACTCTTTTTCATTTGCAAAACTATGATTTTTCTAACCGATATGGTTTTTGGCACACCCTGAATTGTTTGAGTTTTTCCTTTCTGATCCACACAAGTCACTATTTTTTCTAAGAATTTTATGATGGCTCCCTGTCCTTCTAGCCAGTCCATACCTATCAATATATCATATGATGCTAGAGGAAGTACATTTAAGTTCCCTGGGGTTGAATAGAAATTTATATTCAGATGAAATTACCTTACTTTGCTGGTTACTCTTATCTTAGTGTCAGTTACTAGCTGCACTAGTCATGCGATTCTATATTTTATAGTTTTAGGTTTACACTTTTCCACCATGTGTGATCCAGTATAGCTTAAACTAGCCTCGGGATCAATTAAAACAGAAACAGGTTGGTTGGAAATCGTACCTTCAATTTCAATCATTTTATATTGATACTGCACTTGTCTATCCTCCAAGGATGAAATTATTCTCGGAATATTTGTACCGAAGTCATTTACTGTAGTGGCTTCATGGAAAAATTGTATAATTTGTACAGATCCGGGATTGTGCAGAAAGTCCCTGAGGAGATAGAGCTCACCACACATGAAATATTTTAGTGTTCCTTTCTATTTTTCCCCATTATCCCTTTTAGCATTCAATTCCATGGGTTTTGATGCCACTTGAGACTGTGTCGGCTAATTTACAGTCACCTTACTAAAAATTTTCTATTAATGGTCCTTCCCAAAATTCTTGAGATGAATAGGTTTATGTCGCTTAGCTCCCATTGTAGATTTGGTTCTATCCTTATTTTTCCAGAGTTTAGAGCCTTCACCCTTATTTTTGAATTTTTTATAACATATTATAGCATTCCTTACAGCTTCATCCATCATTTTCAAATTTTCAAACTCAATCTGCTCCTTCTACACGTTATGTAAATAGTTGACAAATCATTGTACCTTAGGTTTGTCTTCCTTAATGTAAGGTACAACCATAGAAAATTGGTAAAATTCTCCACAAATTCATCCATCGTGAGTTGTCCCAACCTTAAATCATGGAACTCCTTGGCATGATCATCATAATAGCGTTCAGTTAAATATCGATTTTTGAAGTGTTTTAGGAACTCCTCCCAAGAGATTGTCTTTTCTTCAAGCATGGGAACACTCTTAGCCTCTTCCCACGAGAGGGAAGCTTTACCTTACTCTAGTAAATGGCCAATTTTTCCTTTAGGTTTCTCTCATAATCATAGAGATGAAGGTATTTGGTCATATTAATTAACCAAGCTTCTGTGTCCTCCTCCTTTTCCCCATGAAAATTTTGGGACTTGATTTTCTGGAATTCCCCTTGTAAATCTGCTTGTTTCTTTCTCTTTTGTCTTCCAAGATATGTTATGTCAGATGCCCCTCACTTTCAAATTTTTTCTATTATGTACTCTTTTTATCTTCTTCCCTGTTAGGAGATGTGTCAAATCCAATACTATTTACTAAGGACCAATTCTTCTCCAACGAGTTCATTCAAATCAACATATCATAAGATCCTTGTGGAAGCATGATAATATTCATATTAATCTCTTGTCAACCTATTTATAGAGGACAATATTCCACCTTGTCAATCACTTTTCTCTTTGCTCTGGTGGCCAATCGTACCAACCAGGAATTCCTAAATTTTAACGCTTTCCAATTGAAAAAATTCAATTGTTCTCGAATCAACATAACTTTAACTTGAACTAGGGTTTATTAAAATAGAAATAGAGTGACTATTTAATTTACCTTCGAATTACACCATCGCTAGTTGATATTTGGCCTAATGATCTTCCAATGCCACATTGATTTATTGAATATCTCTCACCACTTCTCCAACTATAGAGGATTTTTAAATATTGGAAGTTGGCTTCGTCTTGACAGAGTAGGGGAATTTTTTATAGTAATCGACGTCCCCACATCCCCAACATTGTAAAGGAGGTTTTTCTAATTGATTTGGGTCTATTTTTCTTGATGCCTCCATTTTTCTAATTTTGTTCAGAGCTCAAGATTTCTGCTAAATTTTCCCTATAGGTACATTACATTGTCTCCTATGTGCACTCTTGTTCCCAAAAACTTTAGTACTCTTATTATTTTGAAAACCCCTATGCCCCTTTTTTTTTGGACAACCTCTATTGTTTTCTTTCTTTTTCTTCATCTATTGATAGAATATTGGGGCCTTCCTGGTAGATCCATCCATCATTTTAGGGTTGTCAAATTCTAGTATGTCCTTCATGAAAAATGGTAAGCCATTTATAAAACGTTTTACATTAGCTTTTTCTTCCCAAAAATGAGGAACATACCTCAATACCGAAGTAAATTTAGTTATAAAATCGTCTATGGTATTCTAGCCCAATTTCAAGTCATGGAATTCCTTTGGTTTTTCATCGTAGAAGCGTTCTGTTAAGTTCTTGTCTTTAAATTTTTTTTGGAAACTATCCCATGTCTCTTCCTGTTAATCAATCTCACAAATTGTTTTGAGCTATTCCCACCATAAGGTGGATTTATTTTGTACACGATAAGTTTCCAATCGAGCCTTGAGGTTATGATCATATTCATAGATTTGAAAATATTAATTCATATTAATCAACCAAGCTTTGATAAATTCTTCTGCTTCTCCATCGAATGTTGGGGGTTTCATTTTTAAAATTGCCCTTGTAATTTTACCTTCTACTTTTAGTTTTACCAGCCAACAAATTTTGAAATTCCTCTTCAGTATTTATTTGGTCTTCCTATACTTTGAGGCATCCTTACCATTGTTGATACATCTCTTTTCTGTTTCCATTTTTTGGAATGGGATTCACATTTCTTTGGTTTTTTCTAGCTGAAAGGATTTTTAGGATGCTTTCTTGCTCCATTCAAAACCTCTCATCATTAGCTCTCAAGTTTGTCATCTCTTCCAGTAACTACTGAACTAGTTCCATCAGCAATGCATTAGTGTTGTTAGTGTTTTCAGCCACTTGTACTCACATCTCCAGGTTGACTTTTGTATGAGGTCCCAACTGAACTACAAATGTTGGTCCTCCATATGGGGTGGCTCTTTCTCCTTTCCTCATGGTATCTTTCATATAATGTGAATCATTTACAATTTGTTATTTCTCACTTTCACAAAAACAACTCAGCTTGTAGCCTTTTCTCTGATACCAATTATAACATGTACACCCTTTTCTTAACACATATCCTAGCAAAACATAGTACAAAATAATTTTTTTCTTATTACTAATGCTACTAAAACTTACAACATGGATACAATAACTTTAGAATTGACCCTTACATCGATTTCCTTCACTTAAATCTCAACATAATATAAATTATACAAAGTACTTTAATGTGATGCCTAGATACTATAATCAACATGGCTTAGCATTATATAATGTTATTTTTTTGTGTACTCATACATTACAAGACAATTTGTTGGTAACCTGGGTGAAGAGACTAAGGCTAAACCCATTAACCTAAGTCAACATCTGGAGGATTATCTCGAAATTTCTTTGGAGTCCAGTTGTCCTGCACTGCATGGAGATTAGTGCATGTGGAAAATCAATGATTAATATTATCAAGGTGGATTCAATGGTTCAGATTGCTTCTGTCCTTGAATCTATGGCTTAGATTGCTTGAGTGGTGGTTAGGGTAATAGCCCTCCCCCAAACCCTTGTCGATTATCTCATTTTTTCCTCCTTCCTTCGATGGTGCTTCTCTACAACAATGGCTCTTCTGTCTACTCCCAACCAAGAACTCACCTAATAATGAAGTCACACAAATGTAAGTATTCCTCACACTACCTTATTTGAATTAGTTATACTCTTTCTCGGCTATAAATATTATTTGTAACATTGATACATTGAACTTATTTATTCTCTTTTGTTCCTTCCTAGGGCTCATAACCATGGTGACTCATTTGAGAAACTCATGCCACTTTGGCAGTGTGAAGGTAAGCAAGGATTGCTACATTCCTCATGATTCGGTAGGTTCTATCTTTCAAAAGAAACTCATTTTCATTTGAAAATATAGAGTATTCGTTGATTTTCACCTTGAAACTATTCAGTCATAGGTAACTTAAAATTTTTGATTAATATGTACCTAGAGCTCCTTTTTTAGTTGAATTTGTCTGTCTAACCTGTCTTTCTGGTGGTTGTAGGTAAGGGTTTCCTCTTCGTGCTGAAATTTTTTTTTTGAGTGTCCTGGCTCGATAGCGTCAATTATAGTCATATATTTATTTTCCATCTTGGGACCTTAATTCTTACTCGGTTTGACCTCGAGGCACGCCCTTCCCGGTTAAGCAGCTTTGACCTTTTCTGATTGTAATTTATTTTCTAGGGTTTATTCTGGTAGAAGGATTTCCTACCGAGCATTGATATATGTAATTTATTTGGTAAATAAAGTTTATCTAGATACTCTTGGAAGAAAAAGAAAATCTTTTAAGCTTATAACGACTTCATTTAGGATTTCCAAAATTGTCGAGCTCTTGATATGAATGTGTGTGGAACCTCATTACTCTGATAAATTTTATTGGTCTCCATGGTTGTTATTGTTACATGTTTCTCTTTGAATACAATAAATTATTAATTACGTTAATTGGTTGAGGTTACGCACAATTTACCCTCAGTAGTTGGTAAATAATTATATGGGTTTCTTTAAATGTTTCAGCTCCACAGTTTTCTCCTAGATTTTATCCTCCAGGTGGTTCTAGTTTTCTATTTTATATATGCATTTATATTTTTTTATTATGTTGTAAGTTAACATGGATTATGTAGAATTATTTCTTTGGTTTTTCTTAGAATAGTTGATACTAATAGTCTGTTTCTCTGCCACTCACTAAATTCTTCATGCAAGTTAATTTATATGAAATTTTCCATTAACCAGTTTTAGGTCTAGGTCGAGAGGTATTGGAATATTTTCGGAACTTTCCTGGCCCATAGGGTTTTCTAACCAAATAACGGGAAGTGGAATATTTTGACCCTCAGGTTCTCCCTAGTGGTAGGACTAACCTAACCCAGTTTCTGTGCATTTATTATCTACTCCAAACATTATTATTCTTCTTTCACATTATAAAAATAATGTGAGTGATATATATATATATATATATATATATATATATATATATATATATATATATATATATATATATATATATATATATATATATATGAAGATACATACAAAAAATTTGTGGTATTCCCTATAGAAGCGTTTCAGTCTCGGTCATGAAGAGTGTTCTCTTTTCTACAGACTTTGTGACATTGTGTTGACTTAGAGTTCTTTCATGATAAAATTATTCTGAGCCTTAGCCAATAATTTATCAACTAAATTTTTTTACAAAAGAAATAAAGTATCACAAAATATTAAGATTCAACCACATCTAAACACAGTCCAAATTTATTCCATCTTTAACAATGTTATGTACACTTATTTGAATGGATTTCGATATTGAAGACTTTCTGAAGAAGTGTATATCACTTTCTATTAGGTGACACTCAATTCATAACATCTACTAAAACATACACACTATGCTAATTACGTTGCTATCTTTTTAACTGTTATTATCAAGAAATGGTTGTAAAACGGATTCTGGAATCAGTTAAAAACGAATATGTGTTGCGTATTGAATTGGAGGTGTGACCGTTATTGTCATATTTTCTCTGTTACAATGCACAATTAAGTATTGTTTAATGGTGAAAGGGTAGAGCAGTTTCGGGAGCCAAAAAGGAAGTTGGTGTCACCTACTGCATGTACCATTCAGATATAGCCACTGGTTACAGAGCGGGGGCATTTATGTTTATTTTACTTGCAGAGGTTTTGATCATGGTGGTAACAAAATGTCTATGCCGCGGAAGTTCTTTGACACCAGGGGATCTCGTGCATGGGCTATCATTTATTTCCTGTCATCCTAGTAAATTGCTATATTCCAAGTTCTTGACATGGGCTGCATTCAACAAAGTTGTGCACGATACTAAATTTTAGTTAATTTATTTCTTTATGATGTTTTTTATTTGATTAACCTGGATTAGAAATGAATTGGAGGTTGATATTTCTTTGTTTTACTTTTGTAAAATCCCTAATTACGAAGATATTATTCGTCCAAAAAGTTATGCATATAGAAACTTTATGCTAATTTTCTTTGAAAAGAATATATTTTTAGAAAGAAAATATATCTGTTTGTAATAGAGAAAGATAAGCAATTTTATATATATTTTATATGCAACTTATCTAAGAAATGATAGGATGCTTGTTCTTTCTTAAAAGGGATTTCATACATGTGTAGGAAATGATAACAAGTCCAAGGTATTTTCTTGAATAGATTAAAGAGGGAAACTCTTGAGGTATTTTCATGTGTAGTTAAGAAGAAAAGATAAGTTTCTCACATTAAAATTCTATACATTAACCATGTTGTAAATAGTAATTATTTAATAAATCCATGGGTAGTTTACCATGGTATTAGTAGATAATAGTATTTAATATATCCATGGATAGTTTACCATGGTGTTGGTAAAGTCACGGATAAAGGAACTATTCAATTAGATTTCTTAAAAGAATATAAAATGTGATTAATTTTATGGTAGCATAATTATGATGTTAATTTCTTTTGGAATAAGGTCATGCATAGGTATGCAATATTTGCATTAGATTTTATTGGAAAGAATATACATTTGTACATGGGAGATGATAACAAGTTTCGTTATCCTACATTGCTTCTTTGGCAAAAAGATGAATTACCTGTAAACAAACTAAAGTAATGTTTTGGTTCATTGATATATATGTATGGGTAATGTTGGAATGACATTTGGAGAATAAGGCATGTTTTATGTTATAATTCCTGGAAATATGTCTTCGCATGTTCTTTGGTACTAAGCACTTCTTTGGGAAGACTTGTGAAGGAAGCTATGTGCTTCGTTGTGTAAGCACTCCTTGGGGAAACTCTTCTAGGAATCTATATGCATTTGCATGCATGGGAGAAACATTTGTTATGTTAGTTTCCATTCCATGCACTAAAATTAATAGCTTAAGGGTAGCTATCTTGATTAAATTTATGTAAATCGCATGCACGAATATCGTAACTGATGTATCATTTTATTCTAAAGAAACTCTTGGGAGATGAAGCTATTGACTTGCAGGAATATGTGCTTATGCGATGGAAACATTAGTTAATGTGATTACTCATAACTAACATTTATGCAGTATGTGTTGTTAAGGGGTGAATTTCAAGGTAAATGATTAATGGTTCATGTAGATGAGTGCGAGTTGCAGGATGGTCCAATGATCGATGGTCCATTGTAGGTACATCTATGCCACCAAGATATGAAGATATGAAGACCAAAGGGTAAATGGTATCATATTTATTGTAATGACTTTAAGCTAGATATTTCTGTATATTTCCTTGCAAGATTTATAAACGATGGTTAAGGGATGGTCTCCCTTATAAGCCATTGAGTGAGGGCTTATCACCGTCATGAGCGTTTAATAATAAAATTAAACATTTGTTGGTTTTCACCCTACGGGGTTTCCAGGGTATATTGGTGTTCAATGATGTGATTGATTATTGTGTCAAGTTGATGATGTTGATTCCTTTCTTGTTATGATGTTCATAATGGCAAGTATATGATGACTATATGAGTAATGAAATGAATGGAAGGTTACATCATACAATATTATGTTAATGTAATGCAATGGAGTTTGTTAATGGTTAAGGAGCTTACTATTATTAATCTAAAGTTACAGTATGAAATGGTAAACATTCTATGTAATGATGAGTAAGGAATATTTAATAGTGAATGGATAGTCACCCATGAGTAACTTGTATACAAAATTTTTAACTCCTTACATTTCCATGTGAAGTTATCGGTGTATGTTACAAGTGGTATCAGAGCTAAAGGTTGCAGCACTGGCACCTTTGGGATTTTCTAAGAGAACAGAAATTGAGAGATCTGAGATGAAATGCGCGTATGTGAAGGAAGGCATCGCATCTCTAGTCCAGGTGGAATAAAGAGTTTCAAGAGATAAGTATTATTATATTTATTTTCTTGAAACAATAGTTATTGCATTTATGGAAAATAAAATGCATACAAAGTAAATAGCAATGAAGTTAGAGTTTCTTTAAAAAGGATATATCTTTTCCATGTACGTAAAGACAAACTTACAATGTAAGTTCTTGAAAAGATTTCTATTATGTTAATGTTTTAGAAATACATTATTCCTAGAGATATACCATGGTAAAGGACCAAACTACTCTACTAGTTTTGATGAGAAGAACCCATGTGAGTTCTTGCAAATATTACTAGTATGTATCTTGAAAGGTGTGAGCAATAGTAAAACATAAATAAGTAAACTTGCTTTCCTTTATATATATCTTATTTAAGAAAAGATGGGAAGCTTGTTTTCTTTTAAAACGGATTTTCTTTAAGAAGTAATAATAAATCCAAGATTATTTTCTTGAATAGATTAAAGAAGGTATTTCTTAAAAGATATTTCATGGGTTGGGAGATATGTTAATGAGTTTTTACTGGAAAATAAGTCATGAAGAACCATAAAAATTTCTTGGAGAAAGTTATGTTGAATCTTGTGTGAAAAGAATACTTTTTTCTTGGAAAAATATTATGTCGTTTTTACGGAAAAGAATAACCTCTTGAATATATTACATTGCTAGATGGATTATGTAAACTTCTTGATTTAGGTATATTAAAGGTTAAGTTAACCTTGTTAGTGTTGCGTAGTTTTTATGCATAAAAGAGACTATCTATGGTAAATTCTTGGAAGAAAAGCATGAGTAACTTGCATGTAGAATCATAGAGAAACAAGGTTCTTTGAATGGTTAGAAGATCTATAAAGTATGTGAGTACTTTATGCTATCATAACTATTATGTTATATTTCCTCGAAGAGGAATCATGAGCTTTCCTACTTGATCATGTTAAGTACTCTATTGGGAAATTAAGATTAGAATATTTATGAATTGTATGCATAGGAACAACATCCAATGTGTTAACTTTATTATATTTGCATGCTCCAAAGGCAAAATATGAAGTGGTGGGTCTTTTGTAAAAGTTTAAGTAAACTGAATGCACATTGTGTCATATTCCATTAAAAGAATTTTTGAACAGATATAGTGATTTGTCTTGTACACATGTGTGCGAATGTAAAAAATATCATAATAATGTGGGAGTTATTTGACATGAATTGATAATTACGTACTCACACTAATGTAGAGATGTTAGAAGAAATCATGTTGTGACATTGTATTCACATCTTATATATGCACATAAATAGGTGTTAAAGGATCACTCAAAGATTTATTATTTATTTATTAAGGCTTTATCTAATCATGCTATAAAATCTTGTCGATGCTGCTAAAAGAAAGAATTGTTGTAGAGGAGAAATGTGAATTTCCTGATGGGGATGAGTACTGCAGTAGGGAGAGAAGTTCTTCAAATGAAATAAAGATTAGTATTTTATTTTATTTTATTTTAAGAATTCTATGCATGTGCATGTTGATTTCGTTTAAAAAATTGAATTGTTATATACATGGCATTGCATGAGATTAGCTTCCATTTAAGAGAATTCTTAAAAAAGGTACATGCTATTATAATATACTTTTTCCGGATAAGAATATGCATATGAGTTTTTTTTTTTTTTTTTTTTTACAAGTTCGGTTGTTGGTTGATATTCAAAAGAAAAAAGGAGGGAGACAGATCTCCAGTTTTACAAAATGGCATTGGTAAATGGAGGACCAACAGCAGATGCAGTTGGTGTCAAAATCTATTTTACAACTTGCTTCCGTCACTGTGAAGAAGAAGGAGGTTGTATAAACTTTGACAAACTGCAATAAAATAAAACAGATTTTACATTTCATATTTTATTTTTGCAGGTGTGTCACATTTTCCACCCGTTGAGGAAGAAATAGCGCCGCTCAACTAATTCAAAAAGTATTTTGTTTGATGTGCTTTGACTTGTCTTCAGAATAGCCTGTGTAGCTGACAAGGATGAAAACAAGGTTGCAAGAGGACAAAATCTGGGGCAGAGAAACTATGTCTGGGCGAGTAGAGATGCAGAGTTCATGGAGTAGTGTCCAATATGCGTCTGATATCGGTAGAGTGAAGATAGGGAGAGATCAACTGGATTAAGTAAACATTCGTTTGAGCACGATATGTTGAAAACATAGAGGGCGCAGAGCTTAATGGGTTTTGAAAGGGCGATCCAGAGAGAGATATAATTTGAGGCTGAAAAGGTTACATCTATGGGGGTCAACGCCATTGGAGAGAAGGCAGAAGATTGAATCTTCGCAGAGAAGCTGGGCAAAGGGCTTCAGAGTCCATGAGTAGTGATCTACTGTGGGATGGATCTGCTTAGGGAATAAGACCTGATCATGGCAAGAAAAATTATTGGTAAGAGCCATTGCACCGGAGGTTACCAACAGAGTGAGAGAAAGCTTTGTTTGTCAATTCATCAGCAGTTTTGTTGAGAGATCGAAGGACATGGTAAAAGAGATTGCCTTTCATCTGCTAGTCCATAGATTGGCATCTCTCAATAATTTGCTGCAGAATCAGATTTTGGGCTTTTCTGTTACTTATCATCAGACCAATGACAATGGAAGAGTCTTCAATTATTATAGGCTTTGTTATACCAAGTTTCTGAAGCTGGAGCAAACCTTGAAGGAGGGCGAAAGCTTCAGCCCTGTTGTTTGAAGCAGAGCCCAGACCCCATTCATATTTAGTTAACACATCTCCATTACCGTTGTAAATAAATCCTCCGGCCCTAGCCATTCCTGGATTAGATTTGGAGGCTCCATCGAAAAAGAGATAATTGGTATTGCAGTTCCTGAGCCATCGAGAAAATTCTTCATCTTTCATCCTAATTTTCCAACTACATCTGGAGCTATCTCTGCTATTGCGATCACTTCTGTTTTGTTCTATGTTGCTTCTGTCCATAATATGCCCTGTGTAATTCCTTTCCTCGACATTTAGATCCAGCACCTTCAGATTCCCATGACATTTTGTGGACAGAGCTTCCAAGTTGAGATTCCAAGCTTTGCTATAGAGTTTTATAACATTAGTTTCTTTACCTTTTAAGAGCATTATGTTTCTTGCCAGCTAGATGCTCCAAAGAAGGGTACAGGGAAAGGCATTCCAGACCCTTCGAGCTGTGTTGTTTGCTTTTTTTCCCCACAGGTAACTTATTTTCCATATGTGCAGCACTTCAGATATGCTAGTGCCAGGTGCCCAAGGGGGATTGTGACTCCGAAAAGCTTCCTTCCAGCGGGCTGATGCAAATGGGCAGTCTATAAATAGATGCTAGCTTGTCTCTTCTTCAATTTGGCAGTTTGGGCAATGAGATGGTCCATTTATTCCTCGCTTTCTGAGGTTCTCTGCGGTGAGGGATTTCCCTCTTAAGAGGATCTATAAGAAGAATTTGATTTTTGGGAGAGTTTCTGCCTTCCAAAAAAGTCTCCATTGTGCCCAGATTTCCATGGGATACTCGTTGATGTAGATTTGATGATAAGTAGCCTTAATAGTGTAGATTGTGCCTGAAGGATCCCATCGAAAGTCATCAGCAAGGTAGCGTTTGGAGGGTGCTATACCATGAAGATAAACTTTCAGGTTTTTTAGATTGATTTCTGTATCTGCTGGTATGTGAGGGAAGGTCCAACCTTTCCAGGTTTGAGAGTGGGCTTCCCATTGAGAGATCTGGTCCAGAGTTTGAATCCCTGCACTGCTGAAAAGAGCTAGAATTTGCTCAGTACTAGGCCTTCGACTTATGGGCTGTTGCCCCATTATTTTGTCTTACCCAATTCTTATGTAACTACCACCTTTGGGCACTTTGGAAGTGTTTTTTTCAAGAAATGGTATAGCTTTCTTACGTATCCTCCATATTTTTGAGCACGCTCTGTTAGGGAGTTCATGATCCAATAGCTGGTGCCTTGGGTAGCTGAGATATTTTTTTTCTAGAACTTTTTTCGACCAAGAATTCCGGCCAGATATGAGTCTCCAAACCAAATTTCCAGCAAAGGCAAGGTTTAGGAATTTTGATGATCTGATTCCCAGCACTCCATTCTCACATGGCTAAGTGACCTGCTTCCAGCTTACCAAGTTGTATTTTTTTTCTCAGTTCTCCCTCCTTGCCAAAGAAAATGACGAAGGAGAGCATCCATTTTAAAATGAAAATTGGTAGGGGCTTGTAAGAGAGTAAAATAGTACAAGGGCAGGGAGGAGAGGCCTGCTTTAAGAAGAATTATGTGCCCTACAGGATTAAGCCAAGAGGTGCCCTAATGCTGTATCTTCCTTTTCATCTTGTCAATAATAACTTCCCAGGTTGTAGCTTTCAAGTTTCCGGCCCTCACAGGCATGCCCAAATAGGTAAATTTCTCCCAATTCAGCTTACATGGAACCCCAAATGTAATAGCAATCCTATGGAGAACTTGTGCCGAAGTGTTCCATCCATAAATATAGCTCTTAAGATAATTTATCAGACCTCAAGAATAGTTCATGTATTTATCTAGGAGAGATTTAAAATGGCGGGCTATGATGTTTGAAGCTCCCCCCATTAGAAGAGTGTCATCAGCAAACTGAGAGTGATTGATTTTCTTGACTCCATTATCAAATTTGATCCCGGTGATGAGGCCCGTGCGACGATTGTAATCCAGAGCTCTACTAAAAGATTCAGCCATCAAAATAAAGAGATAAGGTGAGAGGGGGAAGTCTTGTCTAAGACCTCGAGAGGATTGGAAGGATGGTCCAGGTCAGCCATTAAGAAGAGGGGAGATCCAAGGTCCTGTGATGTAGGCTTTGATAAGGCTGATAAAGGATGTGGCAAATCCCATTTTTCCAAGCACAACAATTAGGAAGGAATTCCTGACATGGTAAAAAGCATTGGCTAAGTCTAACTTTAAGATGAATCCTTTCTCATTTCGGGTTTGACTGGAGTGAATAGCCTCTTGGACAAGAAGGATGGAGTCCGAGATTTGCCTATTGGCCAAAAAACCCCCTTGATTTTCAGAAATGAGAGTGGGGAGGATAGGTTTTAGGTGAGTAGCCAAGATTTTTGTCAAAATTTTATATGATGAGTTACACAACGATATGGGCCAAAAACGAGAGAAGGTCAAAGGTCGATTTTATTTAGGGATAAGGGCAAGGTGGGTTGCATTAGTGAATCCTCCGATTTTGCATTTACGTTGGATCCATCTTAGCATCTTAACAAGGTCTTTTTTAATTAGTCCCTAGTATGTTCTATAGAAACAGATTGGAAATCCATCTGGACTTGGGGCTTTATTTGGCTGAAGAGCCCAGATGGCATCATGAATTTCTTGTTCATTGATTTCCTTAGTCAAATCTGCATCAATATCTTCATTGATTCCTTTGGGTATATGCTGTAGGAGGTCTGAATAATCCTATGTTTCCTTTGTCTCAGTTAAAAGAGTGTTATAATAGGCTGAGGCAGTTTTCTTGATAGCTTCTTGGGTTTTTTGAGGGAAGCCTTCCTCATCATTGATCATGGTGACATTATTTCTGACTTTCCTGACAGTTGCTTGCTTATGGAAAAAAGCTATATTTTTGTCTCCTCCATGAAGCCAAAGTTGTCTTGACTTAATTCTCCACTTCTATTATTCTTCTCTATTAACCCGGTACAACTGATAATATATATCACTTTCTAATGCTTTATCCTCGTGGGACAGCCCGTTCTCCTCTATCTTCCTGTGATTTTCTTTCAATTTATTTTTTAGCTCAGCTTTGACATTTTCTGGTTCTTTGTAATGCTGCTTCACCCATTCCTTCAAGGCATGTTTTGTATTCTTCAGCTTGCATTCCCAAATCAATCCCGGTGATCCTTCTATACGATGTTTCCGGGTTGTTTTGAAAATCTGATCCACAATGGGATTGCTACGCCAGAGAGAATTATATTTGAAAGGCAGTGGCCCCAAAGGACAATGTGCTTCAAGGAAAATGCTAATGGGGTAGTGATCGAAAGCTAAATAAGGCAGGATTGCAGCATGAGCAGAGGAGAACTCAGAGAGGAAAGAAGTGTTTACCAGAATTCTGTCAAGGCGCTCCATTATGTTATCTTTGCCCAGCCCGCGGTTGTTCCAAGTGTACCTTCAATTTTTTGGGATGATATCTACTAAATCGCACTCTTGCATGATGTTTTCCGGCTTTGCTCTATAAGGATCATGTGTAAAAATGCCTCCTCTTTTTTCATTGGAGTGTAATATAAGATTTAGGTCTCCCCCAAGGATGATATTTCTGTTATCTTCATCTTGGATGTCTTCTTGTAGTGTGGCCCAGTACTGCTCTTTGTCTCTGAAATGGTTCGGTGTATAAATGTTATAAATGACTATTTTCTTGTGCTCTACTTGCTTTTCTAATATGACTTTGATCTAGTATGGATTGAGAGTTTTGGATGTGCATATCCAAATATTTTTGTTCCACATAGTTGTGATACCACCAGAGGCTCCTCTTGCTTCACATATTTGTCCCTCATAATGCCTGAGTTGTTCTATAATTCTTGTCATCTCTTGCAATCTTTGCTTTGTTTCCCGAATCATTACAATTCCTGGCTTCTCATGGTCTGTAAGATCTTTCGGGGCAACAATTTTTGAGGGGTGCCCCAGTCCCCTACAATTCCATGATATAACTTTCATCATTGATTATTTAGGTTTTGAAGGGATGCTCGTCCCCCTTGCTCCTTATGTGTTGTTTCTTTTCTATTTTGACCCAATATATAAGTTTCTATGGGATTTTGAGTTCCAATGGCGATGTCTTTTTGAGAATTTTCGTCCCTTTGCTGTTTTCTTGATTTCCTGCCAGCTCCTTTTTTTTGGGACTCTTGATTGACTCCATGCTCTTTCGAGGAGCTTCTAATAGTTTGGGGTGGGGGGGGGGTTGGGAGAATGGGGGGGAGAGGGTTGAGAAAGGGAAAAAAGGATGGGGGGATCATTTTCAAGGGGGATTAGGGGGTCATTTTCAGGGAGAGAGAGGGCGCCAAAGGGATTTGAAGAGATTAGGGGAGAACTAGAGGTTGGCCTCGGGGTGGGGAAGATGGGTGGGCCAAGAGGAGAGGAGGGATGAGGGACAGCTGATGAGGAAGCTTTGGGCGGATCTGAAAGGGGATTAGGCTTGGGAGGGGAAGATTTGGGAGGAGCCTCTTCATAGTTTGATTTCAAGCCAGAGGCAGTCTTTTTTTTTTTTACAGTTTCCCATTGCTCTTCAGATTGAGCAGGTTCATCATTAACTATTTTGGAACAAAGATTGGAAAAATGGCCGTATTCATGACATACCTTACATTTGAAAGGAATTTGTTCGTATTCCAGTTGCTGAATATGCGTCCATTCGTCCACCTTTAGTTTGATTGCTTCTGGAAGACCCTTGCCGAGATCAAATTCAACACATATACGTGCACATGCCTGCATATTATCCTTGGGCTCACTCCGATCAATGTATTTTCCAATAGCATTACCGATGGCTCGAACCGAGTCATCTCTCCAGCAGTGGAGTGGGAGATGCAGAAGACGAACCCAGACCGGAACAGCATTATGGACATCCAGCTCAGGATCGAATTCTGGAGTCCATTTGTTCAGATACAATCCACGAGAATCCATGAAATACGACCCATTTCTGAAGATTAATTCCTTGTCTACTCGAGATTCGAAATGGAAAGTGTAATAACCTTTTCCACAGAAATGAATGGAGATTTTACGATTAACTTTGTCTGCCCAGTTTCTTTCAATCCACGTTGAACTTTTTTCGGGGAAGGCCATAGGCCAGTGAACTGACCGATGAGCCCCCACTCAGCTAAATAGAGTGCACCCATTCGTGGAAGTGTAGGAGGGAGGTCGACCTCTTGCAACCCTTCCAGTTTCTTGACAAACTTGGACAGTGCAGGGTGAGTTTTATGAGGATGAAGGGATTTGACCAATGCGGAAAACGCATCTGCTGCAGACTAATCAACAAGGCCCTCCATAGCAGCATTCGGAGAGGCCATGGAAGGCCAGAGGCCGGAGGCCTCGCGCAAGAAGGAAAAGACCAGCAGTCAGCTGCTAGGTCAAGGGAACGCGCAGGCAGGGCGCGCGCTCAGTATAAAAATAAATTATTTATTATGATTTATTTCTTTAGGAAAGAAAGTATAAAAATCATGAAAGAAAAATAGTTACTTTTCATTTGAGCTTGAAAAGAAGCAATTGTTTTTGCATGCAATAAAATTTCTAAGTTACCATGCACTACTTTAAAAAGATGAATGTGTATAGTGATGGTGTGTGAAACTAATGCATGAATGCAAAAGATGAGGAAAGTCCTTATATAAGATGATAGAGTGTTAAAATTAAATTGAATGAAGCCTCTTAATGGGTCAAGTTGTGAGACATAACTATGAAGACTAGTTGACTCACTAGTGTTTACATGAGTCGTCATGAATGCATTAAAATTATTAATAGCATGAATAACTAATGAAAGTTATATGTACGAATCGATTTTGACGAAAGCTATTTGAAGTTGTGAACAAATGATGATGATAATTACTTCGTGTGTCAGTCTATTGGAATAGAATATTATGGGAATTGGAAATGTTTTCACTCATACCCTAATCGTTATTGACACATGCGCATTAATGAATATTTGTATATACTTTTATGCATGACGATGTTGTATGCATAACAACATTTTATGCAGGAATTTAAAATGATTGCGTAAGATAATATGTGCTTGAGAAATGCATATTTACGATTAGCATTGTTTCTTATAGTAAGCATGGGTAGCTTAATGGAAAAAGAAAATATGTGAAAATAAAACATCGAAAACATTGCAATGTGAATTTCAACAGTAAATGTTAAAGCATCATTTTTTAATGTGCATGATTTTTTTAATTTGGAAATAATAATTTACAACACATGTATGTTACTTCTAGGGGGGGAAGTTGTGAAAACTTCATTAAAATTAACTACTATTAACTAGTTAAAGACAATTTGTTTAATTTTCTTTTATCTAGCAAGAAAAACTTAAATCGTCACTCTTGATAAAGCAAATTATTTAATTTTCTGAAATTAATTAATGAAAAGAAAATCTTTTTAAGCTGATGGTAAAAATGTTTCCAAGAATAGGAGGTGGTTGGGGATAGCTAGAAAGACATTTAACTACTCCTCTGAGGATAAATCTGAATCCCAGAGGAGGATTAGGTGTTCTGTGATATTGGTAAAGGGGGGGTATTTTCTAGAGTTGGTTGGGACTAGTTGAAAATAGCTTACAGCAACCCTTGTAAAACCAGAATTTCTGAGTGTGACTGGATTGGCCATCCAGAGGTCATAGGAGAAAGATCCACTGTTAATCCGTGGCACCATCCAGATTCCGGAGCTAGGGGCAAGTGGAGAACATAATAGCCTCCCTTGATGGTTGGGAGGACCACAACTTGAAAGACTAAATTTCCAGATAAATATAAAGAATTTTTAGTGTGGCAAGATTGACTGTCTGGATGTGGAAAATGACTCGATTTGGTTGCGGAAACCAACTCCTATGGGTTAGGAGGAGCATTTTGTTTACCATTGTGGTTCTCATAGTGGAATAGGTTAAGTAAAAAGTTATGTGTTGTATTAAAATGAAGTTTTATAAGATTGTGTAAATATCCTCTGTAGATATTAAGAGAAAAGGAGCTTAGTGCTCAGAAAATGAATTAATGAATGTATAAGTTCATTTATATTATTACTAATTTGTTTGAATGTTTTAGCAGATGCTAGGATATGCCTGTGGTGCATGGGTTGACCATTGGTGTGATCAGAGAGCTAGGTTCTCTCTGAGTACTTTTTGAATTATTGTGTGGATGTCTTTAGCAGGAGCTAAGACAGTGTGCATGTGATGCATTGATGAGAGGGTTGGTTCTCTCTAAGTACTTATGGAAGAACTTTGATTAAAACATCTCTTTATATTGCAAGAATGTTTGATAGTTGCAAGTATTTTCATTTGATTGAAACTATGTGACTAATGTGATTTAATAGTTAGTCATACATTATAGGCTCTTCCATGAAGTTTTGATGGGTTCTTCAACCATTCTCGAAGAGCTTGCTTAAAATCCATCATTCTTCCAATAGTAATTGGTAAGTAATGGTGATTTCGTATAGAGATTTTTCTATATTTTTATGAATTGAATAAGGGATAAGTAGTTAGAAATGGAAATGAAATTTTCTTTGCGCTATACATGCTTATGAATATGGATAAAAACATTACTGTTTCAATTAATGGCAATTAAGGAAATGAAAGTGTTTCATTGCCAAGGGGAAGGAACCCCTTTGGGTTGTTTATATTATTATATCATGAGTATAACTTTAAATTTCAGTGAGAAAATCACATCGAGGACAGTGTTGTCTTAAGGGGGGGAGTATATAACATCCCTAAAATAACCACGTAACTAATAATTACGTTGCTATATTTTTAACTGTTATTATCAAGAAACGCTTGTAAAATGGATTTTGGAATCAGTTAAAATGAATATGTGTTGTGTATTGAATTGGAGGTGTGACAATCATTGTCATATTTTCTGTTACAATGCACAATTAAGTATTGTTTAATGGTTAAGGGGTAAAGCAGTTCCGGAGCCAAAAAAATGAAGTTGGTGTCACCTACTACATGTACCATTCAGATATAGCCACTGGTTACGGAGTGGGGGCATTTTTGTTTCTTTTACTTGCAGAGACTTTGATCATGGTGGTAACAAAATGTCTATGCCGCGGAAGTTCTTTGACACCAGGGGATCTCGTGCATGGGCTATCATTTATTTTCTGTCATCCTGGTAAATTGCTATATTCCAAATTCTTGACATGGGCTGCATTCAACAAAGTTGTGCACGATACTAATTTTTGGTTAATTTCTTTCTTTATGATGTTTTTTATTTGATTAACCTGGATTAGAAATGAATTGGAGGTTGATATTTCTTCGTTTTACTTTTGTAAAATCCCTAATTACGGAGATATTATTTGTCCAAAAGGTTATTCATATAGAAAATTTATGCTAATTTTCTTTGAAAAGAACATATTTTTAGAAAGAAAATAGATATTTTGTAATAGATAAAGATAAGAAATTTTATATATAATAATATTGCATATGCATCTTATCTAAGGAAGGACAGGATAAGAAATTATATATATATTGCATATCCAACTTATCTAAGAAATGATAGGATCCTTGTTCTTTCTTAAAAGAGATTTCATACATGTGTAGGAAATGATAACAAGTCCAAGGTTTTTTCTTGAATATATTAAAGAGGGAAACTCTTGAAGTATTTTCATGTGTAGTTAAGAAGAAAAGAGAAGTTTCTCACATTAAATATTCTATACATTAACCATGTTGTAAATAGTAATTATTTAATAAATCCATGGGTAGTTTACCATGGTATTGGTAGAGAATAGTATTTAATATATCCATGGATAGTTTACCATGGTGTTGATAAAGTCATGGATAGAGGAACTATTCAATTATATTTCTTAAAATAATATACTATGTGATTACTTTTATGGTAGCATGATTATGATGTTAATTTCTTTTGGAATAATTTCATGCATAGGTATGAAATATTTGCATTAGATTTCATTGGAAAGAATATACATTTGTACATGGGAGATGATAACAAGTTTCATTATCCTACATTGCTTCTTTGGAAAAAAGATGAATTACCTGTAAAAAAAATAAAGTAATGTTTTGGTTCATTGATATATATGTATGGGTAATGTTGGAATGAAATTTGGTGAATAAGGCATTTTTTATGTTATAATTTCTGGAAATATGTGTTTGCATGTTCTTTGGTATTAAGCACTTCTTTGGGAAGACTCGTGAAGGAAGCTATGTGCTTCGTTGTGTAATCACTCCTTGGGGAAACTTTTCTAGGAATCTATATGCATTTTCATGCATGGGAGAAACATTTGCTATGTTAGTTTCCATTCCATGCACTAAAAGCAATAGCTTAAGGGTAGCTATCCTGATTAAATTTATGTAAATCGCATGCACGAATATTGTAATTGATGTATCAGTTTATTCTAAAGAAACTCTTGGGAGATGAAGCTATTGTCTTGCAGGAATATGTGCTTAAGCGATGGAAACATTAGTTAATGTGATTAATCATAACTAATATATATGCAGTATGTGTTTTTAAGGGGTGAATTTCAAGGTAAATGATTAATGGTTCATGTAGATGAGCAGTCTGATTCTGAGGATGGTCCGATGATCGATGAACCATTGTAGGTACATCCATGCCATCGAGATATGAAGATATGAAGACCAGAGGGTAAATGGTATCATATTTATTGTAATGGCTTTAAGATAGATATTTATATATTTCCTTGTAAGAATTATAAACGATGGTTAAGGGATGGTCTCCCTTATAAGCCATTGACTGAGGGTTGATCACCCTCACTAGCGTTTAATAATAAAATTAAACGTTTGTTGGTTTTCACCCTACGGGGTTTCCAGGGTATATTGGTGTTCAATGATGTGATTGATTATTGTGTCAAGTTGATGATGTTGAAATATTATTTTATTTGAAATATATTATTCAAATAATTTAAATTACAAATATGAAATAAAACATAAATTCATAATATAATTTTTTATAAATTGTTTCAATATAAAATACAATTGATGAACAATAATATGTAATATTATCATTTAGAAATATTTTGAATTGATATCAGTCAATTATAATAAACAAATGGTTAGAAAGTATTTTACTACATTCATAGGAACATTATGAATAAATATTGCTTAATCAAATATAATATTGGAAGTTGTCTAATGATATTTTGTTGCAAATTCATATTAATCAATTATAATGAACCAATTGTTAGAATGTATTTTTCTACATGTATAGAAATATTATTGAATATAATGAAGAAATGGTTAGGATGTATTTTACTACATTCATAGAAATATTATGGAGAAATATTGCTTAAAAAAATGGGATATTAGAATTTTCCTAATGAATTTTTAGAAAGTAAAGTCAACAAAAGGAAACTTAATATTCACCTAAATCAATCATAAAAAATTATATTTAAAAAAAATAATATATGCCTTAATATAACTAAATATTATTAAGCATTTTAATTCATAATTTTACTAAATATTAGTTGAATAATTTATTGCGCTTATAGGCGTAATCTACAGCCCGCGTAATCTACAGCCCAATATAACTTACGTCCAGAGGCGCAATTTAGATCCTGATGTTAAGTATGTTACGTCCTCAAAAAATAATAAATTTATTTTTGCTCATGTCAACCAAAGCATTAACCTAATATTTAATTTTATATAACTTTTTTAACTTGCTAATGGGCTGAGATTAATTATTAAAATACAACTATATATTATTTATATAATTTGAATGGATAGTAAATTATCTCACCAATTTAATAATTTCTTTATTATATACTTGAACTTGAATGGATCATAAATTTACCTTTAACAAAAAAACTTACCACATTGAATTTCCAAATTAAGTAAAATTTTAAACATCTTTTCTCTTTATTAAAGTCAATAACATTTCCTAAATCAAAGGACAGAGTTAATTCAACACCAACAATCAAAATCCAAAATCTTTTAATATTTCTTTTAATTAAATATTTGCAAAATGAATCTCTAAAAGAAAACCCATGCTCTATTGATAAATTAAAATCTTTAAAGATATAAATATTTTCCCATCAAAATTGCAATATTTCAAAATTTAAATAAATAAAAATCTAAATAAATCGGAGGTATGGTAAATAAATAAAACCTATTATTGTTAAATAAATAAAAATATATATAAACTAGATGTATGGTAAATAAATAAAAACTTGTTTTTATATTTACTCCATAAACCTTATTATATTTAAAAAAACTCAAAAACATGAAGCCTAGAGGACGAATACCATGGGCTAAATACCATGGACCAAATACCATATTGGTAAATGAATAAATATAAAAAATTTATAAATAGGTATCGTAAAAAAATAAATATAAAAAAGTTATAAAGAGAGGTATGGTAAGTAAATAAAACCTCTTTTCATATTTACTCTATAATATGCTTTATATTTAAGGACACTCAAAAAATAGGTTTTATTTAGGTGAAGCCTATGGTCCAAATACTATGGACTTAATTATTATTAATACCATGCAAAAGAAAATATTATTAACCCTGATATAATATTAAAAGATTATTATTATTATTAAATATAATACTCATATTAATATATTATAATATTAATATTATTAAATTTAATTACTTTCTATTAATACAATTTAAAATTTATTATATTACAATATGTATAAATATATGATGATATATATTAACTCTAGATATATATGGGAGGGAAGAACAAAGATATATATATATATATATATATATATATATATATATATATATATATATATAGAGAGAGAGAGAGAGAGAGAGAGAGAGAGAGAGAGAGTGTGTATGTTTGGGGGTGAGATAAAAGAGACAAAAGAGAGGAAGATGGAGATAAGGAGAAGGAGAGATAAGGAGAGAGGGAGGGATATAGTAACATAGTTGGTGAGAGAGAGAGAGAGAGAGAGAGAGAGAGAGAGAGAGAGAGAAAGAGATAGAGATGGGATAGAAAGGGAAAGAGAGGAAGGAAGAGAGAGGATGTGAGAGAGTAGAGAGAGGAGGGAAAGAGAGATGGATTTGGAGGGGGGGGGGGGGTGGGAGACATAGTGAGTGATAAGGAAGATGGAGAGAGAGGGAGAGAGGACAGAAGGAGGAAAGAGAGATATTAGCGAGGGAGAGGGAGAGAAGGGGAAGATAGAGATATATATGGAAGGTGAAGAGAGGGAAGAAGAGGGAGGGAGTGACAAAGAGATTGATAGATATGGAGTGCGAGAGCATGTGTGTTTAGGGGGGTGAGATAGAGAGACAAAAAAGAAGAGATGGAGGGGGATATATATATGGATGGAGGGTGGAGAGAGGGAAGAATATTTCTTGCACTAGATGGATTCATTTAAGTGGAGATGGTGATTTCTAATCCTATTTGATTATTTGCACTAGATTCATCGATTTTAGCATAGATATTTATTTCTAATGATATTTGATTACTTGCACTAAATGCATTGATTTCAGTGTAGATGGTGATTTCTAATACTATTTGATTGCTTGCACTGGATGTGTTGATTTCAATGTAGATGTTGATTTTTTATAACTATATTTGATTGCTTGCACTAGATGCATTGATTTCAATGTAGATTATTTATAATCCTATTTGATTGCTTGCACTAGATGCATTGATTTTAGTGTAGAAGTTATTTTCTAATCTTATTTGATTACTTGCACTAAATGCATTGATTTCAATGTAGATGTTGATTTCTTATTTGATGTAATTGGATATATGATGGTACATTAATTTAAAAGTGATTGGATTAACAATATGCATTGATTTTAGTGTAAGCACAAAACGTTATTAACAATACACATTGATTTTTGTGTTATAGTAATTTAACCTATTAATATTGTAGAGCAAGAGAGACAAGGCATCATGTTTACTACAACAGCTCGAGCTAAAGATTTAAATGATTTACGATTTAAATATTCTTTTTTCACATAATCGATATGATAAGATGACAAAACTAACAAGGGTAACAATAGGAGTAGTAGAAGGGAATAGCTTGAGATTGATCACAATGAAGACTATTTGTAACATGAATACATTCTTATTATTCACATTTTCTATCTTTCAACATTATTATTGTCACTTTGCATTCAAAAAAATTATTTCATCATCTTCATCATTAAAGTTATTAACAATATTTTTCATCTCAAAAAACTGAGGTAACTAAGAAAATTTAAAATTAAAATGACCAATTTAATCTCTAAAATATTTAGCATATTTAAAATGATTATATTAATATTTGATATATTTACATATTATTGATAAAATTAATCATATCTTCAATAGATTTTCCTTGGACTCAAATCAGCCTAGATCCATCTTAACTCGGGATCTATCAAAGCGTTGAGAGGGATCACATCTCTCGAGGTGAAAACCTCTTTTTTAGTGTAAAACTTGAGGAAAGGTTTGCACTTTGAGAGATTTGATCCCTCTCGGCACTTGATAGATCCGGAGTTAAGATGGATCTAGGTTTATTTATAAAATTTTAAAAACTTTGCATGCTGTAATATAGTCAACAAAAAATGTACAATGTCATAAAAATCAAATATGTTGAACATTGCAATGAGACTTAACCATAAATGGATGAGAAAATACAACATAGGTCCTCTAAGGTTAGTGCAATAAGACATAACTATTGTTAAATGTTGTGAACTAAATAAATTTTGAGGAATCTTCACTATGATAAACCATAGCATCAATCAACCATAATAAAATATAATTAAATGTATATAACGTTCACATACCATCTTCAATATAATATAAATCAATATAAAACTTTATCAAAATTCAATAAAACATAATCATAATAAAAATAATACTTCAATATAAAATTAACTAATATCAAAATCAAATTTATATAATAAAATAGTATAACATAATTATTAAACACCATTAAAATTAAATATATAGAAAATATTTTATTTAAAATTAAAAATCATTTTCAAAAAATATTACAAATAATTCTAAAGCTTAATGAATAATTCAACCTACCATACCATAGAGTAATGTAAAACACAACCAGAGATTAACCAAAATAAACATCACAACACACACAACAATATAAAATATATCGAATTCAATTCATTCTAAGACATACTACTAACCTCACGTCTTATTGTCAGAATCAAAATTATCTCATATTCTAAATAATGTTTACTACATTTTATATAGATAATCACAATCACCATTATCATCTTATTGTCACAATCAGAATTATCTCATATTCTAAATAATGTTTACTACATTTTATATAGATAATCACAATCACCATTATCATCATATTCTAAATGATGTTATTATATATTTTATATACAAATACTCTTATGATAGTTTACCAAGTTTGCCATATTGTAATGATCAAAGTTAACAACCGTACTCGAACAAACTTATAGATGAGGGCTGGCTAATTTCCTATGTCCTCCAGTCGAACTACGCATTCAACGGTTGATGTGAAGGGTGAATCAAACCACCTTAACTTGGTATCCGAAGGAATGTAATCCCATCTGCATAACCCCATAAAATATAGTGTTTATTGTAACCCTATCTGAATAACCCCATAAAATATAGTGGTTAAATCATAATCTCCTAAGAGGATGAGATGACTTGCATGGCTGGGAGAGGAAATACTTACCGGAAATTTGTCACAAGATGATGCAAGAAAAACGACATGATCAATGTAGCGAACTCATATCCTGGACAAAATCTAGGGCCAGCTCCAAAGGATATATTGGGTGTACGATCAATAGTCGGGTCCTGAAAGTTGTAAATTAACAAGATATGAGTAAATTAAATGCGACTAATTTTAACTTAAAATCGCAATTGAGGGGCATATCTCGCACCTGCCATCGCCGAGGATTGAAAGCAAGAGGGTCTTCGTAGTTGTTGCTATCTAAATTCGAGAAGTGATCAAATATAATGCACGTCCATCCTTTGGGAATTGTATATCCTTCAAATAAACAATAAACATCGCGGATTTCAATGCTATTACTGTAAACGAGTGGTACTAAAATGCTGCAATTTTTTGAGACAGAGAGTAAAAATATGGAATACCTTGCATTTCTACATCCTTGACAGTTTTCCTCATCAACATGCTGCTGTTACTGTTTCCGGTCCCCAATCTCAACATCTCTTTGATAACCTGGGAAAAAGCAAAGAACATGGTTTTGGGAACACGACGTCGCCATTAGGGTTTGATAAAATATCGACATAAATCGATGAATCAAATTTACGGCACTACTTACATTTTTGGTGAACGACATTGATTTATAGTCATCCCATGACAAACTCTCGTTATTTCCTTTGGTGCGTCTAATTGCCTCGTGCTCTTCCTGCATGTCAGTGGACATCAGATATTATTTTATATAAAATTCCGTTTTCTTATAGTGGTAACACTAGCTATTTAAATTGGCCATCCGGTGCCAAACAAATACACTTTTAAAATAGAAGAAATTAACCCTGAGTTCTTGAATGATATGCGGATTTTCAGATAAACGCTTCACTGCCAATGTAATGGGTTTTGGCGTAGTTTCAAAGGTAACGTAGAGCAGATTCAGAAGGAAATCTACGATCTGAAAGGTGGAAATTTCCAAATCCCCATCGTCTTTTTCTTCTGCCTCTTTCAGCAATGACGATAGTAGGTCGTCCGATGAATCGTCGGATGATATGTTTTCCTTCCTCTCCTTGATAATGTTTTTGATCTGCTCAGCAATCTCTTGCCTTTTCTGCAATTCCAAAAGTAAATGTGTAATAAGTCAATTAATTCAAAAGAAAAATCAGGGGTCAAATAAGGGAGATGGTTCCTTTGGCTATTGAATCGTTTTAGGATGGCTTTAGCGTATGAAGGTTAGTGTTACGAAAGTTAGCTTTCTTTTTAGATCCAGATGAATAGGTAACTGGTCAAAGTTACCTGGCTGACGTCACAGGTTGAAATTTTGTTTTCCTTTACTGTAATTCTAGTTTACTGTTAATTTAGATTTTAATAGGAAACTTAATAAAAGTAGATTTTAATGGGAAACTTAATAAAAGTAGAGGCATTGTATTTGGAATCATGTATCCTTAAAAATATCAAAATATCACTCGAAGCTAAACCTACTTAATTACTATAAAAATTATTTACAAACAAGAAAACTCAAGATATAGAGTAATGAAATCGTCTCTCTCGGAACGGTCTTCAAAGAGAGTGACACTGCGTGAAGATGAATACTTCGAAAGTCCTGACATCAAAATATGTTTTGATAAGAAGAGGGCGAGCTTCCCCGTGTTGATTTTTTATTTTGTAGAACATGCTTTTTAATCCTATGCTGTCCCTGCATCTGATCACTATTTTATTTTGCTTTTCCGTTTCTTGTTTTTGATACTTCTGATTAATCTCATTTGCCTGAGAGTGAGATAAATGATTAAGGTTACATTGAAAAATCTAGCTATATGTTGATCAATATTGTTTATATTTCAATACAATCTGGCTTATGACCATAATTTGAACATTTAACTTATATGAATTTGTATTTCTTTTTATCAATAAAATTTCAGTATTTAAAAATAAATAAAAATCATGTTTCAAGTCGATTTGAATAAGAAAAGGGATTCTATTTTGGAAGAACAAAATTAAAGGTAGCTAAGGATTCCTATTAAAAATTTAACTAATTATTTAATTTTTATAATTAATTAAAATTTAAATGATAAGCTATTATTATTATCATGATAAATGATAATAATATGTTTATTTTTTTAAATGATAAATAAATAATATTTTTTTTAAATAGATTATTTTTATAATTAAAACATTTCAAATAGTTTGATTATTTTCTATATATTTTAATTTTTTACATATATATATATATAATTTTCTTTTGAAATTTAATTTAAAAGTTGAAAATATTTTGAAATTAATAAATATATTTATTTGTTTAAAAATATAATTAATTATATCAATTAATTTATACATTCAAAAATCTAATTAAACAATTAAAATGATATAATTCAATTTAAAAAATTCATATATATATATAATCTTAACCAGTACTCTTATATAAGTAATTTTTTTTTTTAAATGTGTACACTTTAAAATACTTTTCTCATTATTTATATACCAATTTTGTGGTGAAGATAAATGTGTAAATAAAAAGTTAAGTTTAAAATAAGAATAATATTATATTCAAAGTTAAATCCATCATGGGTTGAGGATTCACATAATTGGAGTGAGTGTCACTCCATTGACCCTTTTGTTAGACACTAAGGGATGGGTGCCATCTCGATACTATGTAGTTATTTGGGGCACTTAATTTAGAGGAATGCTTCACACTTGTCTTTATTGTGTTGGTAAAATTATCAAATTCTTGGAGAGTAATGTCTATCAAATCTATGGGTTTGACATTGGTATGGCATGTGCGGTTATAGGAGGTAGGATTATTTTCATGTCAAAATCTAAGAGGAATACTCTACTCAAAGACTCTGAGATGGGAAGTGAGGTGCGGACTTTGGAGGTGGAGGTGACATTTTGGAAGGAATCTTGCTTGTGAGGAAAAATTGCACCTAGGGGTCTTGTGCATGCCGGTTTGCTTCAGAGAGTTTGCCCCAGCTTTTCTAGCTCGGAAAAATGCATGGAATTCTAATTTCTTAGTCTAGGTTTCCTTTCTTTGTTCTTATAATTTTCAGAGATTTCCTCTATCTATGAGGGTGCTGCTCATCAAATGTTCTTCTTGGTAGAATATTATATTTTCATGGAGGTCGCTTTTTTGTTCTTTATGTGCACAAGTAGTAGTTTGAGGAGCTCATCTCGAGAAAGAAGGGATAGCTATTCATACTAGGGGTGGGATTTCTTGAGGGAAAATTGTTGTGAATGTGTGAGAGGGAGGATTCCTTCATTTCTTGACTATTGTGGTGTTTGGGCCTTTTTGCATTGAGTTAATGGTTTAGGGGTCAAATCCAAAGGTGCAAAGCAAGTAACCTCATGCGCACCATGTGTTCACTTCGTATATTAGGCATTGTTTCTCTTTGGGAGTTTTTGGTACAAGTTGGGTGAGGGTTAGGTACTTGTCTAGCTAACTTTCCTAGACCACTTTGAATGGGAAATCTTGTTGGGTGAGTACTTGAATGTGAGGTTCAATATACCATCACTAAAACAATTGTGATTTGGGTTAGTGTGGTTCCTGATGAGGTCGGCATGCCACATGCTCGTGGGGAGGTGAGAGGGGATATGGGGGAGAGTCACCAAAATGAAGGCCATAGGATGAGAGTCACTACCATGAAGAGGCACTTGAAGCCCACCCTCCCAAGCACCTTGCACTGTGTTTCAAGCCCTTTCTCTCGAGACTATTGATAGTCAGGTTTGTCATGTAACTTGTATTTTGGAACAAGCCAATGGAAATTGAAAAAAAAAAAATCAATATTACCTACAACATAACCAGTAACACATGCAAAATTCTTTGAACACCATTTTCACATGGCAATGGCACAAGCAAGAGGAGTTGGATAACCTATATGGAAAAACAAGTCCATAATGACTTAGGACCTCCTCCATCTCAAGATTTTGGTCTTGATCATCTTGATCCAATTAACTCCTCAATGCTTAGTGGTTATTGGGAGTATTTTGATTTTAAATATTTTTTTTGGGCATGTTTGGCTTTGTAAATTTTGACTTCTTAAATTGTTTTAACAATTAGGTTGGTGATCTACTTAGTGGAAAATAAATAAAGTTGGTACCAATAGATTTTTGAGAAAATGTAATTAGAAACAGTTTTTCAAAATCAATAAGGGTTAAATATTTTTGAGTTTTTTTTAAGAAAATTAGCTAAATTAAATTAACTTGTTAATCTATAAATGTCCAAAATATTCCCAGGTTTGAAACATCATTTCACTATGTTATTAAAAATGAGATGCTGGAAACTATTTTCATCTGATTAATCCAATTAAATGATCGCCGGCCAAACGAACCAAGAATTGAAGCGCACAGATAAACCTTATACGTAAGTTAGTAGCTAAAAGCCTAAAACGAAAGTTTTGAATAAAATAGAATCATAATTTTTCATGACTGATGTGTACTCAGGTAAACATGAGCCGAGAGTCGTGACCTGCCCCTCTAAACAATAAAATGAATACATTAACACTGATCATCAAGATGTAATCAAATACGAACGCCGTGTATTCATTATTACTTTCAAAATTGTTTGGAAAGATGTTTATTATTACCTGCATGCTTTTGTGGAAAGATGTGCCGCGGACCTTAAACGGTAAGCTGAAAAATCCCTTTCTCATAATATGGAAATCATGTCTCATCTTTTGCATTTCGGTGCCCGGTTTAAGACTGAACAAGTGCTTGACCATCAGTGAGAATACCATCTGCATCCAAATCAAACCAATTAACGTCCAAAATCTTATAATATTGGTTGAAGATCGAAGTCACGTTACTACCTCTTCGGCTTCATGCCTGACGTTCACATTTCTCCCCCGCCATCCTGAGAGAGTCGATATTACGCTATTTTGTACTTCTGAAAGAAGCCGGCGTTTGAGAACCGGAATACCAACGACACGCAAGTAAACTCCTCTCTTCTTCTTGTGATAATCTCCACGGGATGCCATTATATTCGTCTTTCCAGATAACTCTCCCACGGAGGTTGGAAATTGAGTAACAAAAAGCCGACCATCGTGCTCTAGAATAAAACTGTTGACATGCGGATCAGTGGAAATTATGATGGGGTATCCGAATAGACATGTTTTGAACAAACTCCCATACCTGCACAAACGTGAGTAATTAATAGAAATCCAATTATCCTGTGATTTACTGTAAAAGCGATTTATATGATTCGACAATTCGGAGATGAAAATCTAACACACAATTGTATTGTAAAATTCCATTAAAAAACCAACATAAAATTCTAAACCAATGCCTCATTAAAATTCCAGGTATGCGTCTTCAACGTACGTATCACACCAATCCATTGAACACAAACTATCAGAGATACCTACTGCTGCCACTGCCCTGTAGACTACAATCCTAAATACGAATTTCGAGTGTTGGAATAATCTCATGCATCTGTAATAAATCTATACTACGCTAGCCTTGTCTAAAAACTTCTAAAATCTCAAAATCAATGCAATATTCGATTAATAATATGATTGGGAATTGCAGTTAATTTTCACGGGTCTTCGCTATAAATTCGTTGGGTCGAAAATAAAATGAGATAAATTCTCCTAAAAGGGCCGAATACGAGTTTCGAGTAACTAGAGCCCTAAATACGAATTTCGCGTGACTAGAAACCTAAATACGAATTTCGAGTGTTGGAATAATCTCATGCATCTGTAGTCAATCTATACTACGCTAGCCTTTCTAAAAACCTATAAAATCTCAGAAGCAAAGCAATATTCGATTAAGAATATGATTCGAAAGGGCAGTTATTACTTTTCACGGCGCTTCTCTATAAATTCGGTGGGTCGAAAATAAAATGAGATAAATTCTCCGAGAAGAGGCCATCCCATTGTTCCCGGCGGCACGTTGGCACTCCACTTGGTTCGTGGACCGAAACGCCACACTACCAGTGCCACTGCTACTAACATCCATATAATCATACTGCTCTCCATTGAAGTTGCAGGATTTGGAAGCCAAGGGAAGGAACGACGGTACCGCGCAGCCGCTGTTCGCTCAATTATGTTTGCAAGTTGATTTGTTGTATTGAAGTAAATTACAAAGTGGTTTTAAGTTTTTTTTAGTTCCGCCACTGCATTGTATGGAGACATATTCAACGGAAGTTAACATGACTTGAAGGGTATCTAATTGCAAAGGTTCGAATTAAAATATCTAATTATATTCCCGAGCAATTAACACGACTTTTGGATATTTAGATAAAATAAAACGCTTAATTGTCTTCCTCGTTGACATTATTTATCAACTATAAAGCTACTAAAATATCATATTTAATTTCAGGATGGTAGGTATTTGTTTCATTTTGTTGTTTTGTCGATGATTGCTGAAGTGTCCACTTCACTCAAAACATTTTATTTTTTAAAAATAAAATATAAATTATTTTTTAAAAATTTCAAATACATATATTGAAATTTTATAAATAATAAAACGCAATAAAGATACTAAGTGTTTTTTTCTGTTTTTTGATAGGTAGAGTGTCCATTCACACTTCTTATCTTTTAAAATTAAGACAGTTGACTTTCAAAAATTGCAAATTATATGTTTTAAAATAAGTAAATAATTAAAAATAATATTTTTTTTTGGATGGAGTTAGTTGGTTTATATGTTGAAAATTAAATTGATTAAAACTAAATTATTATTTCTTAGGTCCCATAGACCAAAGAGTGGTTTTAGTGGACGTTAACCATCATCATCATCAATAAGTTTTACTTAAATTATGAAATTTAAAAAATACTAAGCGTTTAAACATTTGGAAACAATTGCTATAATATAAGTACTTTAAACTGTGATTAAGAAATGATCTTTTATTTAAATAATTGTTTAAGTTTTTTTTTTTTTTAATTTCATATTGTTGTACTTTTAATTTTAAAAAAGAAGAAGATAAAATAATAGGAACAAATTTTATGTTTTATAATTTCAAAATTATAACATAATAGTGTATCTTGTTATTTTTATAAAATAGGGATTATTTTTATTAACAATATGACTAGCACAACCACATTAATAAATGTGGTAGATATAAACATGTCTAATGGATATAGATTTAATATTAATATTAATATTGATATTAATAAATATATATAAAAAATAATAATACAATAATAATTATTATTATATTATAAAATATCATTATTATTGGCTGTAGTGTAATTTATAGACTAAATAGTCTTTTTTCACGGGAATTCACTAAAATCTAATGATAAAATTTCAAGCAAGAATGCGAATTTTTTATTATTTAAATCATATTTTGAATGCATGAATGGATTCAACAACCCAAAAAAACCCTAGGGCACTTGAATTATACAAATTAAACAATTTAAACTCAAGTTTTTAAAAGTCTTTGATTTTGATGAAAATTATCCATAAAAAATGTCATGGAAAATACTATTTCACCTATAAGTTAGACTATGCCTTATTATTATATTATAATAATATGATAATATTATTAATATTATCAATAATATAATAAATATTGATATTATTAATAAAAGGAATTATTAATATTATAAACCAAAGGCATTAATTAAACAGAAAGGATTAATAGATTGATTTTTGGTTTCTGTGATCCATCGATAAATTATGAAGAAATATTTCGGTAATAATCACATTACAATGAACAAAGTCGACGCGTTTCGAACCAACCAGTGTGGTTCATCATCAGGACTAGGTGAGAGATCAGATCGGGTCGTTGAGTTTAAATAGATGTAGAAATGGCAAAGTAAATCGTTAGAATAACAGCTAATTTGACTTTAAAATTAATAACAGTTAGTTCTATTAATTTAATTATTTATTTAATACAACCTAACGGCTATTTTGACTATTGAAATTAATAACGGCTAGATCTATTTAATAGTTTAATTTATATATAATTTTTTTTTTATTAATATCGTTAATTAATTATTAATGTTACAAATATTATTTTATTATAATTCTTTATTTATCTATCTTAAAAAATAAATAAATAAATAAATAAAATTAAATAAAATTAAAAATAAATAAATAAAATAAAATAAAATAAAAAATATAAATAAATAAAAATAATAAAAAAATAAACTAAAAGAAAATAAAATATATATAAAATAGAAAAATAAAATAAAAAATAAAAATAAAAAAGGATAATTAAAATATAAGGCAAGGACCCAACACCTGCTTATATTCCAACTGTCATCTCTATTGAGATTTACAGGTCTTTTTTCAATTTGTAAACCCAAGGGATTAATATTATAAACCCAAATAATTATATTATAAACCCAAGGGATTTATGTTAAACCCTAGGATTAATATTATAAATGCTATCAATAATATTATACACTAGGAATATGAACCCTTAGATTTATAAACCCAAGGGATTGATATTATAAACTCAAGGCACACTAATGAACCCCAAGATAAATGTTATAACCCTATAAAAAACATGGTTGAACATGGTTAATTTTCATTTTGAGACAATATTTTTCACAATTCAACCTTGGACCATGGTTGACCATCATTGATTTTGATATTAAGAGAATCTTTGTCACAATGCAATGATGGACAATGGTTGACCATGGTTGACTATAGTTCATTTTCATATTGAGACAATCTTTGTCACAATGAAAATTTGCACCATGGTTGACCACGATTGACCATGATTGACCCTGGTTGAATGTGGGTGATTTTCATATTCATGCAATTTTTGTTATGATGCAAAGTTGCACCATGGTTGACCATCGATGGCCATGGTTATCACAATGTGACATTGGAGAATGGGACAATATTTGTCACAATGTGACCATGTTTATTGACCATGGTTAACCATGATTGGAAATTCTTGATCATGGTTGATTTTCATATTGAGAACATCCTATGATAAACCCTAAGATAAATATTATAAACCAAGGTATATAAAGCTTATGATAAATATCATAAATGGTAAAATAAACATGGTCGACCATGGTTGATTTTCATATTGAGACAATATTTGTAACAATGTGACGTTGGACCATGGTTGAACTTAGTTAATCATGGTTGATTTTCGTATTGAGACAATATTTGTCACAATGCAACATTGGACCATGGTTAACCATGCTTGACCATGGTTGATTTTCATATTGAGACAATCTTTTTCAAAATGTGACATTGGACCACGGTTGGCCATGGTTAATCATAGTTAACGACAATTGACAATGGTTGACCATGGTTGATTTTCATATTGATACAATATTTCTCACAATGAGACGTTGGACCATGGTTGACCAATGATTATAAACCCAAGATATTTATCTTAAACTATAGGATTAATCTTATAAAACCTATGAATAATATTATACCCTAGGAATTTGAACCCTTAGATTAACAAACCCAAGGGATTGATATTATAAACCCAAGGGAATAATAAACCCAATGGATTAATACCAAAACCCCAAAGGATTATAAATCCAAGGGATTAATATTATAAACCAAAGGAATATAAACCATAAGACAAACATTATAAACCCAAAAATAAACATTTTTTACCATGGTTGATTTTCATATGAGATAAACCTTGTCACAATGCAACATTGGACCATGGTTGACCATGATTGATTTTCATATTGAGATAATCCTATGATAAACACTAAGATAAATATTATAAACCAAGGTATATAAACCCTATTGGAAATATTATAAATGCTAAAATAAAGATGGCTCACTAGGGTTGATCATGGATAACCATGGTTTATTTACATATTGATACAATATTTGTCGCAATACGATGTGGAACCATGGTTCACCATGATTTATTTTCATATTGAGGTCATATTTGTTACAATGTGACATTGGACCATGGTTAACCATGGTTGACCAGGGTTGACCAAAGTTGATTTTTATACTTAGAAAATATTTGTTATAATGTGATGTTGTAATATGGATGACCATGATTGATAATGGTTGACGATGGATGATAATGGTTGACCATGGTTGATTTTCATATTGAGACAATATTTGTCATAACGTGACTTTGGACCATGGTTTACTTAGAGATATGAACCCTTATATTAATAAACCCAAGGGATTGGTATTATAAACCCAAGGGATTAATACTAAAAACCTAAAGGATTATAAAATCAGGGGAATAATATTAAATACGGATTAATAATATAAACCAAATGTATGTAAACCTTAAGGTATATATTATAAGCCCTAAAATAAAGATGGTTGACCATGGTTGATTTTGATATTGCCAAAATATTTGTCACAATGCAACGTTGGATGGTGGTTGAATATGGTTAATTTTAATGATGGGACAATATTTTTCACAATGTGGCATTGGACGATGGTTGGCCATGATTGACCATAGATTACCATGGTTGAACATAGATGACTATGGTTGTGACAATGTGGCATTGGACCAAGATATAATCTTTGTCACAATGTGACCATGATTATTGAACATGGTTAACCATGGTTTACCATGATTTTTCATGGTCGACCATGGTTGATTTTCTTATTGAGACAATATTTGTCACAATATGACTTTACACCATGGTTGACCATGGTTGATTTTCATATTGAGAAAATATTTGTCACAATGTGATGTTGGACCATTGTTGACCATGTTTAACCATGATTGACGATAATTGACAATGTTTGACCAATGGAGACCATGACTGACCTTGGTTGACCATGATTGATTTTCATATTGAAAAACTATTATGACAAATCCAAAGATAAATATTACAAACAAAGGTATATAAACCCTATGATAAATATTATAAACAATAAAATAATCATGATTGACCATGTTTGATTTTCATATTGAGACAATCCTTATCACAATGCGATGTTGTACCATGGTTGACCATGATTGATTTTCATATTGAGGCCATCTTTGTCTCAATACGACATTTACCATGGTTGACCATGGTTGATTTTCATATTGAGAACATATTTGTCACAATGTGACAATGGATGGTCGTTGACCATGTTTGATGATGGTTAGCATTGGTTAACCATGGTTGATTGTCATATTGAGAAAAAAAATTTCACATCGTGACGCTGGACAATTTTTTACCATACTTGACCTTGATTATAAACTCAAGGGATTTATGTCAAACCCTAGGATTAATGTTATAAACCCTATGAATAATATTATACCAATAGAAATATGAACCCTTAGATCAATAAACACAAGGGATTGATATTATAAACCCAAGGGAATAATCAACCCAAGGGATTAATACTAAAACCCCAAGGGATTATAAACCAAAGGGAATAAAATTGAACCCAATCGATTAATATTATAAACACAAGGTATATAAACCCTTATGTATATATTATAAACCCTAAAATAAAAATAGTTGACCATGTGTGACCATGGTTTACCATGGTTGACAATGATTGATTTTCATATCAAGGAAAACATATGATAATCAGTAATATATGTACTATAAACCAAGGTAAGTAAACCCTATGATAAATATTATAAACATTAAAGTAAACATGGTTGACTATGGTTGATTTACATATTGAGACAATATTTGTTAAAATATGACGTTGGACCATGGCTGACCATGGTTGACTATAATCTATTTTCATATTGAGACAATATTAGTCATAATGCCACATTGGACCATGATTAACCATGGTCTAACATCATTGGCCATGATTTACCATGGTTCACCATGTTGTACCATGGTTGATTTTCATATTGAGACAATCTTTTTCACAATGTGACATTAAACCATGGTTGGTCATGATGAACCATGGTTGACGATGGTTGACCATTGGGTGAAATCACAAAGCTGAGTTACACTTTTGTGAGAAAATATTTTGAAAATTTCACTCCCAACAATTTGGCCAAACTTTTGGGAAGTTCGACCCAACTTGTGAAATTAATTCAGCAGAACTGTGTTTGTTGTTTGTCGAACTTATTCTCTCATTACCATTGATGGTGTCGCTAAGCAGATTTTTGGTCAGAGATAGAAAAACTGACAATAAAAGTTTTTCGAACTATTAGCTCGGCCAAAATTTTAAGCAAAGTTCGGCCAAACTTTTTCTTATAAATATAGCGGCCATCAGAGGTTAAGAAGATCTTGATCTGTTTTGTAATGGTTATGCGACTATTGCGACCGTTGGAGAGTTAATGTGAGTGTTAGCAAGTGCTCGGCTCTGTGTTTTTGTCCTTGGCTTAGCTATGTGTTTTCATTCTTAGCTTGACTCTGCATTTTCATTCTTGACTCAGCTGTACGTTTTTGTCCTTGGCTCTGATATGTGTTTTCATCCTTCACTTAGTCCTTTCCTCGGCGCTGCATTTTCATCCTTGTCTCGGCTATGCATCCTCTTCTACTGGTCATTACTATTGGAGAGGTAAGGAAATAGATGTTATTTTTTTTTCTTTTTTTTTTTTGTTTTTATTTTTCTTCTCTAACTTTTTGTGTTTTTTGCGGCCTTCTCTACTCATGCTCAGCTATGCATTTCTACAACTTGTCTCGACCTCTTCATCCTTGACTCGGCTCTGTGTCCTCTTCTGCTCATTGTGACTATTGGAGAGGTAATGTATGAATTTTTTACAGGAAATTTTTGTTTTTTATGTGTTTTTCTTTCAATTTAATTTTCCTTTTATTTTGCAATGATTTTACAGGCTTCTGCACTCCTGCCCGGCCCTGGGGTTTCGTCTACAACTTATCTCGGTGACTTCACCCTTGTCTTGGCTTTGCATCCTCTTCTGCTCGTACTCGGCTTGGCTCTGCATCCTCTCTGCAACTTGGCTCGACTTCCTCAACTCCATGCCAGGGTGATCATCCTTCTTTGCTAGGTTGGACTACTCTCCTATATTTTTTTTTTATTGTGTATTTAATTTTGTGTAATGTTCTATCTCTTCTAGATTAGATATCTCAATTCTTCTTTCCTAGCTACAATCCTTATTTAGTTCCAGCGTTCTATCCTCTTTCTTTATCTCTCCCAGCCTTCTATCTTCCCTCTGCATTTTCCTTGTAGTTTTCATTCAAATTTCCTTTCTGTATTACCTGTATCTCCTAGGTGGTGGGGGGGGTCTTTATCCACTGCTCCTCTCCCTATTTCGTTGCTTGCTTGCATATCAGTGGTTTGTGCTTGTGGTGGGCTAATAATAAATGTATTATTTTCAGTTTTTATAATATTAGTAACCTAATCACCTTAACCAAATGAATTAAGCATGTATTATATTCCATATTTATAATGATAGTAACCTTGACGAATTTAATCAATGAATTCATTGAGCTGCAGCTCAAGATGTCTAAGTGGCTTCTGAGTATAAATATGTCATTTTATACCTGATTAGTTGGTTCACGCATAATCTTATTTATGGATAAAATGTGATGGTTTTAGCGATGATCATAAGTAATGATCAGTGATATGCAACTTACTTAGACCCTTACAGAGCTTACCTTAGCCATATAACCTATAACCTGCATAAAGAATTCTCTGTAGTTTTCCTTCTTTTTCCAATTTGGACTACTCTCCCCAACTCTTTTGTGTTTGTGTTGATTTAATTTTGTGTAAGGTGAGACTATTTTTTATTTATGGTTATTCCTTGTTGCTCACAGTTGCTAGAGAGTGAAGTTTATTAGCTATAAATATATCCAATTTTATTAACGATAAAACCTCTGATGTTTGCTGCCATAGAGTACTAACATTGGTTTCTAACGTTGTTAGAGCTATTTTCCTCACTCTATTGTTCTCTGTTGTTCTCTATTGTTCACTGTTGTTCAATGCTATTCTTAGACTTGCTATTCACTTCTATTCTTAGACTTAGTGTTCATTGCTATTCTTAGACTTGATGTTCACTGTTTTTCTTAGAATTGCTATTAATTTTTGTTATTAGACTTGCAGTAGTTTGTAGAGTAGGTTACTAGCCATACAGTAAAGACTATTAGTTGTACTTTTAAGCAGTGTTCCATAGCCTTAGTCTTAGTTACATTCCTTATGTACCTCTCCCTTTCACCAAAC
Source organism: Pinus albicaulis (assembly GCA_034641835.2). Lineage (NCBI taxonomy): Eukaryota > Viridiplantae > Streptophyta > Pinopsida > Pinales > Pinaceae > Pinus > Pinus albicaulis. Next base: position 984,641,713 of record CM076574.1, read on the forward strand.
AAGTTCATTCCTTTTCTTTGAGAATGATAGAAATTTTTTGCCTTCCCTTCGAGACGATCTAAATACAAGTCCCTTAGCATGGTGAATGCTTACCGGGAGACTCTGATCCTATTAGAAATCAAAATGCAAGGTTCAAAACATCAAGTTTATTAACTATAAATATATCCAATTTTATTAAGGATGAAGCCTCTGATGTTTGCTTCCATAGAGTACTAACATTGGTTTCTAACATTGTTAGAACAATTTTGTTCACTGTTGTTCATTGCTATTCATTGTTATTCACTGTAGCTGTTCACTGCTACTGTTCACTACAGTTGTTCACTGCTCATGTTCACTGCAGTTGTTCACTGCTCATGTTCACTGCAGTTGTTCACTACTATTCATCGACCTGAAATATATATTAATTCATAAGTAAATTGGAGTTTAAAATATTTTGGAATTGACATTGTCATGGAATAAATGTTCTAAATATTGTTGAATTTATCTGTACTAATGGAGAGTTGGTAGGAATATTTGTATGTCAAGCTCAAATAAGCCTGAGGCAAATGTCCCTTTTGAAATCAATTAGAGTTTAAAATATTGTGGAATTTACATTGTCATGGAAGAAATGTTCTAGTGAGAAAATGAAAGATTTAGAGGTAATTACAATGAAAGAGTTAGAGGTAATTACATTTCAGTTGATTTTAACCCCGAAGCCCCTCAACCAAACATTTGTTCCTTCATCTATTTTTTTCCTTTTCATGTGTATTTTTGTCTCTCAACAAAGAATTTGTTCCTCATTATACGTTTTTCCTTGTCATGTGTATTTTTTGTATGACTATTGAAAAAGGTTAGAAACTTTTATTGAGTTATAAACATTTCATTTTGTAATAGTATTAAGGTTCATATGAAGAGAACTTATTTCCTCATTTTTTTGGTTCAACATAAATTTGAGATGACAATTGTGGTGATAGGTAATGACATTAGTGATCCAAAAAAAAATTTTGTGGATGTGGACATGGTAGTTGATGTTGGTACAAATATACGAATGCAATTGTTGACATAATACTTATGATAAGTAGCTTGGAAAATGTGAGTATTATGTTCAACCTTTTAATGAGCACATTCACATAAATCAAATTGTATTACTCATGGAATTTGGACTATAATATAATGGGTAACCCCATACCATTTCAATTAATTTTTTCATTAATTGAACCTTTTAATGAGCACATTCACATAAGTCAAAATTTATTACTCATGGAATTTGGACTATAATTTAATGGGTAACCTCATACCAATTGAATTATTTTTTTTATGGAATTTGGACTATAATTTAATGGGTAACCTCATACAAATTGAATTATTTTTTTCATTAATTGGACATTTTATTCCTCCATTTATTGTTGGGATTGCCATGGAAGCTTCTCCTATGATTATTCTATGTTACTCATTGTTATTAACATATCATAAGCGACCACAGATGTTAGACTTGCTTCAACCACCAGCAGTTAGAGGTGACTAAATCTATATTGATGTTACCTTACCTATAAATTTAACAACAAAATGATTTTTTATCCTTGCTTATTAATGTTACCTTACCTGTAAATGTAACAACCAAATTATTTTGTATCCTTACTTAAGCAAGGATTCCCATGAAATTATTTTGTTTTGTTTGATTTTGATGATTTTGTATCCTTTCTTATTGATGTTACATTACCTATAAATGTAACAACCAAATGATTTTGTATCCTTTCTTAAGCAAGTATTCCCATGACATTATTTCATTTTGTTTGATTTTTTTGAAACATTTTCATATTCTTTTGTCATTGAATTCCTCTATTTCTTTCCCTAAAATACATAATAGAGATTATACAATTAGCAAGTGTAATAAAAGAACTACTGACCCTTAATAGGCCTGACTTCGTCCCTCTCCTTATCAGTTGAGTCTTAAAGTGCATCCTTTTCATTCTAGGTTTGTAAGTAAAATTTTAAGGTTGGACTACTCTCCTAGTTGTTACCTAATTAAATATCCTTGTATTATTGACAACAAGAAATATTTATCTTATAATTATGATGCAATGTTATGTTATTTATTCACTGTTTTTGGAAAATCCTATCCATATATGTTTAAGCATGGTTGCATTTTTATTTAGAAATTATTTTTGATACTTTTTCTATCAATGTATTTATAGCACTCTCTATGAATCTTGACTATAATGATGGTTTCTATAGAATAATTATCCATCTAGAGGAAAGTCTCTTGAAATAAAAAGGGCCGCCCAGACTCAACGGATGAAATACCGTGCATCGTATGGTCTTTCTTTATTTGTTATTTTCCCTCAGAGGGAATCTTGAGAGAAATGCATTTTCTGGGTCCCTCCTATGGCATTTGAGTGGATGTTCCAAACCTTCAACTACGTAGGCAGTTGACCGAGAATCACTTTGATTATTTCATTTTCATCTACTTTATCTAGTATTGATTATTTCTATTTCAATGATGTCCCATGATGTGTAGCTATGAAATGAAATGAATAATCAAATCATACCAAGTGAGAAAAAATGTAAGAGAGATAATATGATGTATTCAACTATGGAATTTCATCTAAAAATGCCACAAGTTTTCAATTATTTCATTAAGGATTCAACTATTTCATTAAAACAAATGAAAATATATAGGAATGAGTTTAGAACTTTCCAACCCTCTTTTTCCCTAAAATGACTCCCCCTTTTAAATCCCCTTCCTATAACTTTTGAATGCATGTTCCAACCCTTCAACTACATAGGAAGTTGACTAAGAAGCACTTTCATTATTTCATTTTCATCTACTCTATATAGTATTGATTATTTATATTTGAATGATATCCCCATGATGTGTAGCTATGAAATTAAATCAATAATCAAATCACACCAAGTGAGAAAAAATGTATAGAGATAATATGATGTGTTCAACTATGATAGTTCATATAAAAATGCCACAAACCTTCAATTATTTCATTAAAACAAATAAAAATATTTAGGAATTAATTTAGATTTTTCCAACCCTCTTTTTCTCTAAAAGGACTCCACCTTTTAAATCCCCCTCCTATGACATTTGAATGCATTTTCCAACCCTTCAACTACGTAGGCAGTTGACCAAGAAACACTTTGATTATTTCATTTTCATCTACTCTATATAGTATTGATTATTTCTATTTCAATGATATACCCATGATGTGTAGCTATGAAATGATATGAATAATCAAATCATACCAAGTGAGAAAAAATGTAAGAGAGATAATATGATGTGTTCAACTATGATAGTTCATCTAAAAATGCCACAAGCCTTAAATTATTTCATTAAAACAAATAAAAATATATAGAAATGAATTTAGAGTTTTTCAACCCTCTTTTTCCCTAAAAGGACTCCCCCTTTTAAACCCCCTTGCAAAGACATTTTCTACTATTTTCGAAAACCGTATACATTTAATTTCTGAAAAGCCCAAAAATTAGAAAATACAACAAGGATGCTTTCAAATTCACATTTATATTACCTAACCAACCATAATGGCTAGGATGTTGTGTTACTCATTTTCATTGGCAATAAATTATAAAAATTATAGCTAAATGCAGGGACAATCCTAATGTTTTTGGAAACCATGTACATCTCATTTCTCCCATAAACTTAACCATGTACATGTCATTTCTCCCATAAAATTAACCATGTACATGTCGTTTCTCCCATGAAATTTAAGGAATTCGATAGTTTTTTGGAAACCATGTACATTCCATTGCTCCCATAAACTTAACCATGTACATGCCATTTTTCTCATAAACTGTAAGGCATTTTCTAGTGTTTTTGGAAGCCATGTACATGTCATTTCTCCCATAAAATTTAACCATGTACATGTCATTTCTCCCATATCATAAACTTCAAGGAATTTTTTGTAGTGTTTTTGGAAACCATGTACATGTCATTTCTCGCATAAAATTTAAAGCATTTGCAGTAAATGTTAATTTAATATTTTATTGTGGCCCTAGTGTTTTTGGAAACCATGTACATGTCATTTCTCACAGAAAATTTAAGGCATTTGCAATAAATGTTCATTTAATATATTTTATTGAATTTTTTTTTTGAGGGATCAAAAAGCCCACTAAACATGGTTGAAAAATGGACATTGTGCACAGATGTTTCTTGTTATCCCAATCCATGGAAAGCAGTGATTATATATGTGCTATGCAATCTTGCTACTACATAAGTCCTCCAAAGGAAAATGAATATACCTAGAAGAACAACAAATAATGAAGCATATTATATTGCATTGATAGAAGTCTTGGGAACAACTAAGGAGTATGGATCAAATGGAATTGTAGTTTTCACCAATTCTAAACTTGTGTGAAACTAGATGAAAGTCTTGTACCAAGTTAAGAAGGAGAGGCTAAACAAATTCCATGGAAAAGAAAACAATTTTGTTAGATAATTTCAATCATTTAGTATAATACATTTTGAAAATGTTAATAACATGTCTCGTGATCTATTGTATGGGGACATACCAATTCAAGATTCATCTCTCAAAGATGAATTAGTGTTGAGACATTCTCCTTCAAAATTTATTGCTGTACATTGTAACATATCTTTGATATGTGTGTGTTTTTTACTTATAAATGCATCATTTTTAATGACCATGTGTGCTCCCACCATGTAAGAAAAACTTGGTGAAATTCACGCTTTATAAAATTAACATGTGCAGGACTTCAACAATTTTTTGTTTAAAGTGAGTTTCACACATCAATTTGTGCTTTGAAAGTTTTTTGTTTTACATAATTTGTGTTTGTGCTCAACATTTGTGTACTAAATTACATAAATATTTGAATTCTTTTGAATTTTTTTAAATAGTAATTTTGAAAATAATTGTAAATGTCCAATGTAGATATCCATATATATATCATGGAGGATGATCATTTGGCAGATGATTCTTCAAAGCTAACATCAATAGAAGCCCATGCCTCTTCGAGACAGGGGTATAATGGATCGGGTGATGTTCATGGTATTTATATTAAATGTGCATGTTTTTTAATGACATTTGAATATATAATCTTATCTTCATAGATACATATGTGGAATTGATTTTTTATTGAATATATAATTTTATCCCCATGTACATACATGTATACATATGGTATTTATTTTTTATCAAATTTGTGCGTTAAATTAATTTTTAATAAATTTCAGTTTTTAGGAGTTCCGAGGAAAAGAGTATCTTATCATTCAATGGAGCTTGGCCACGGTTCATGCAATCATGATATGGTTCATGCAATCTACTCAATCATATGTATGTATTTATATGTATGTATGTATTTTTGAATTGATTAGAAATTCATATTTGTTTATGAAGCTTTCCTCTCGTCTCGTGAGGTGGTCGTGGTACACATTTCCCTAGTCGCCAATCAATAGGTGGTGGCCAATAAATGGATGGTCATGTTGGTTTTCAACCATATTAGGGTGGGCATGATGCTCCTCAGCCATCTCGAGGTAGCCATCGATCTAAATATTATTTTCATTAAATTAAATTAATTTTCTGAACTACTTGTATCATTTTTTATGGTTAAAATATTTTTTTCACAAATTTGTTCACATGTTTTTTGATTTATACATTATTTTATATATTGATGTAGAGGGAGAAAATGTTGCTCGAAAAATATGTAGGTTAGATCATGTTATTCAAGAAGAAGGTTGTAGACCAGCCACGACTTATCTTTCTGAAATTTCCAATTTACCTTCGAAAACAAACATCCAACCATTCTCATTACAAAGGTGTGAACATATTTATTCAAAATTGAAGAAATATCTTATGTCTTTGAAACTCCCTGTTGAGAGTCAAGAAATTTGATAAATAGTTACGCCCTCTTTAAGAACTCTTGTATATGTTTACAGAAATCTTGGGCCAACCACTGATACTTTTGTAGAAGTGATGAGGAAAAGAAAGTAAACAGTAATGGGTCTCGATACATGGGCAATGTTAAAAACAGAGTTACAAAAACATGGAGAAATTTGTGTTTTATTTCAAAGAAGGGCCAAAAATAAATATGCTAAAGATGCAATATTTCAAGCACCCTAATATAGCTTGCCATTCGTATTATAGGCGCCTTGGAGCCTATGGAAGACTACCATGGAACAATAAGGTTCCTCTTTATTTTGAAAAATTATTTTATGTAGAATTATTTTTTTAGAATGAAACCCAATTATAATGATCTGCCCTGTGAATTTTTTGGTCCTGGGAAAGGTCGATTATGTGATCGTAGGGGTGCTAAGCGTGATGCTGAGTTGCCTTGCCCCGAGCGACCATTGCTAAGCCAACCTCTTCGTGTGGAAACTTTGCGGTCAGAGATGGATGCCACTTCTCAAATTATTCGAGAAGCAAGGGATGCCATCATAGACAATGTTCAAACTTGACTTAGCAGAATTGATATTGGCTTGAATCAACAAAGAGCACGAAAGAATGCACATACTAATTTTGTGTATAATACAAATAATGATATAGACAACATGAGTATTGAACAGATTAGAACATATGCAAATAATTGTTGCAATGGTTGGCATGATTTAATTATTCATGTGGAAGAGGGCATGGAATCGGTATGTGTTAATGGTTAGAGTGAATTTTTAATGTAATTTCTAATTTAAATGTACATTTTTATTTGTATATGTTAATCTAACAAAAATTTATCATATGTTCACCATTTTCAATTAATAAGCTTGATGAACAAAAACTTTGATAATATCACGTTTGAAGGTTCAGGTTCTCACAATCAAGATGATATGTTGGGAAATGTTAGTTTTTTTTAATTTTTCATGATGTTGATATAAAATTATTATTTTGTTATTATATTGGTATCATGATGACATATTTTTAAAATAAATAATTGTGTACACATGTATGTATATAATTAAATGTTAACACATTCTGATTACATCCGCTGTTTTCGCAATGGAACCATCATCTTCTTCCCCATTAGGAGATGTGTCAAATCCATTGTCACAAGTATTCAATTTTTCACTAATTTTGAAGTTATAAATTGAAGTGAAAGTTTCATTAAAAAATGAGATCTAGATCTTGAGTTATTTTACAGTTTTAATTTTTTTGAATTTTAGGTTTGTGGAGATGATTTCCGTTCTCCAAGCACTATTTTCACAATGTAGCCACCCTCTTCTTCCCTGTTGGGAGATATGCCAAATCCATCATCACAAGTATTCAATTTTTCACTTATTTTTAAGTTATAAATTGAAGTGAAAGTTTTATTAAAAAAAGAGATCCAAATCTTGATTTATTTTACAGTTTTAAATTTTTTGAATTTTAGGTTTGTGGAGATGATTTTTGTTTGGAGCCACCCTCTTCTTCCCTGTTAGGAGATGTGTCAAATCCACTGTCACAACTATTTATTTTTTCACTTATGTTTAAGTTATATATTGAAGTGAAAGTTTCATTAAAAAATGAGATCTAGATCTTGAGTTATTTTACAGTTATAAAATTTTTGAATTTTAGGTTTATGGAGATGATTTCCGTTCTCCAAGGACTTTAGCGATGGAGTGTACGATGGAGATAGGAACATCCAAACAATTTGAACAAAAAGTTGTGTAACTTTTTCTTAAATATTACTGCATTAGTTTATGAATTTTCATTTGAAAAATTTTAATATATATATATATATATATATATAGATATATATATATATATATATATATGTATATATATATATATATATATATATATATATATATATATATATATATATATATTTATATATATATATATATATATATATATATATATATATATATATATATGTATATATATATATATATATATATGTATATATATATATATATATATATGTATATATATATATATATATACTTGTACATGTATATTATACAGTTTATCATGGAGGATGCATTAATACATGACCAACACGGGACAATGGAGGGGGAACTATATGAGGTATTGCGTGATTTTTTTTTGCATTTTGTTTTTCTATGAAGTTATAATTCTCATTCAATTTTAAAACCTGAAATTTTAATGTTTACACGTTGTGTAGGTTCCGCATTCTTCAGATGATAACACAAGGAGGCTTGGGAGGCTGCTAGAAAATACATTGTAGCCAAATTCTCTATTTTATTGATGCATGTACAATATTTTATTTGATAGATAGTCTTATTTAATTTTCTATATAGATAGTCTTATTTATGCAGTCATGTTTATTTTTCTATATAACTTGATACTTGTAACACTATACATTGTTATATTTACTTTTATTGTTCATGATATAAATTTTGGACATATTTTACATCTTGTATAGTTGAACTACATTTACTTTTATTGAATGATTTTAAATTTTAGATAGTTGTTGAATTTGGCATGTGATCAGATGTTGTTATATAGTTTTAACTTAGATGATCTTAGATTATGTTTTTTTTTTTTTTACTTTTTTTTTGTCACTTGTTATTTAAAATGAATCTAGATTGAAATTGCAAATTACAAAACACATGTGATACATGTTAAATGAATTTGAAAATGTATGAATGTTATATAATTAGGATATACATATATTAAAAGTGATATTTAGGTGTACATTTTTCACATGATCATGTATCATTGAAAACAATCATGATGCAAAATATCTGAATTAAATGCAAATTTGCTTGCATTGCTACATATCATGATTGTTTTAAATGACACATGATCATGTGCAAAATGTACACCTAAATATCACCTTTAATATATGTATGTCATAATTATATAAAATTCATACATGTTCAAATAAATTTAACATGTACCACATGTGTTTTGTAATTTTCAATTTCAATCTAGATTCATTTTAAATAACAAATGACAAAACAACTTGATCTTTAAGAACAAAACATTTAATCTAAGATTGAATCTAAGTTACCATTATAACAAGTCATCATGTACTCAAAATGTAATGTAACTAAATGCATTTATGTATTTAAATAATTGTTACATATTCATGAACTTAAATATGTATTTAACCACCATATTTTCCACCATTACTGGACACATACGTCGTCGCAGAACAACTCACACCAACATAGTTAAACTGAGATTATATGGAAAAGGCCGACACTGATTGGATCATGGACATGAAAATAAGGAACACTCACAAGAAGGTGATCCAACTAAATAAGGTTGTCAAAGCTGATCAACTCAAGCACCAAGGAAAGTGACTCACCAGGGACCAAGTTCAATAGAAGTTTCCCCATCTCATGGGGGAACTCAACGCAATGGGGATCATTTCTTCCTTTGGGGGGAGGATGGATCTAGGTGAATATTGGTGGCCACCCGCCTATTCCACTTGGACCCCCACCATTATTTATTTTAGTATTTAAGTTTCCTTAACTGTAGTACAATTTACTATTTTTGGCAGTTTTTCGAGTCCTAAACTTCTAAAGTTGTTTTGAGCCCCTAAACAACGGTTTTTGTGAAAAGTAGGGAAAACATGGGTCCATTTTCATTGTTTTCCACTTGAAATTTATTTTCCATAGATATATATTTCTAACGAGCTATTGTGTACATCAAACAGAGAACATATGCCAAATTTACGACATCGAGAAGTTCATGTACCAATTTACCCAAACAAGGCCCTTAGTTTTGGAACTTCATCTCATAGGGTTAGGTTTTTGGATGTTTAGGATTTTCCATTGTTTCTAAATAATAAATAGGCCTAAAAGCCTGATTGTAACATAGTGTTTAGAAGCATGTACCTACCACATCTCTCCTAAGAGATAAGATATTATCGCCTGAGCTAGTTTATTTCCATGATGTCTATAAGCATATTTCAATTCTTTGACCTTAATGAAATGAAGTGTTATTTATACTCCACCATTTTTTTATGGTTATATTTGTATTATATTTCATTCTTTTTTATGTTTATACCAATGGTATCAGAGAGGTCTTCCCTTTCTCTTTTTTCCTTTGCATGTCCCCAATGAGGTCAAGGTATATGGAGTTGAGGCTCGAACTGGTTGAACCTTTGCAAGACAAGCCTCGCAAACCCGAACGAAATCCCATGGTGGATGAAAATAAATATGATGGAGAAAAAGATCCTATCAAAATATAGCTTGAGGAAACCTTCGAGATCCAGAAGAAGCAAGACTTTGGATCTGCAAATCAGAAGTAGTGGAAAGGTAGCCCCAAATGGTAGAAAAAAGGACAAAGCCAAGTCGGGGTTGCCCAAGAAAATCCGTTGAAGCCGCAAGTGAAGAACAACACCACAAATCCAAATAAGGATATAGGGAAGTGGTGTGAGTTCCATAATAGCTCCACTCAGAACATAAGTGGGTGTTGGGCCAAGCAGTTATTAGAGGCAGATAAGAAGGCTTCTGAATAACATGCATATTTCGATTCTGAGTTAGAACCCGACAAGGGGAATGAAAAAGGGAAGCAGATTATTAATGCAAAGCCTAGTGCCACAGTTTCCACCACCAAGATCCGGAAGGAGGAGCCTGAATATTCAAAGGTGGGGGAGTGCCTCTTCCATTCCTAGATGTGGGTGATGGGTTCCTCACTACAGTTCATTATCAACAATGGGAGCTAAAAGAGCCTCATTTCAACAGAGGTCATGAAGTGGCTAAGCCTGCCAACCACTACATACCCACAATTGTACACCATTGGGTGGCTTCACCAAGGACAAGATCTATGCATCAAAAAAATATGTCTCCTTCCCTACAACATCAAGCCCTTCACAGATGAGTATTATGTGATGTATTATTAGGACAATCATACTTGTGGAAGCGACATGTTGTGTACAAGTCTAGGCCTCACACTGTTATTGTTACTTTTGCCAATAAGTTGTACAGGATACCAGAGGTAGCACTGCCTACCACCATCTCTTTGATCACTGCAAAGAAATGCATTAAGCTCATTTCTCGAACTGGGAAATTTTTTTCCTGATGATCCAACCTCAGGGCAAGAAGAATATTGTGGCTGTGACCTCCAGACAAGGCTCCTTCGCATAACAAAAACATCTGGACAAGGTCATGGAGGAGTATGGAGACATCTTCAACTCACCCATAGGGGTACCTTTATACTGTCAGGTTAAGAAATCCATCGATCTAACCCCAGGCACACAGCTACCAAATGGACCAATATATCGACACTCTATTCTGGACAACGAAAAAATCAAGAGGAAAATTCAGGAACTGTTTCAGAAAGGTCACATCGACCCGAGTTCAACACCTTCTGGGAATGCGATCGTGTTGGTGTAGAAGAAGGATGGGACTTGAAGGCTTTGTATTGAATATCGAGTGTTGAACAATATCATTGTCTAGAAAATGTATCTGATCCCATGTATTTATGACCTTCTAGACCAACTCAAGGGTGAAAAATATTTCAACAAGATTGACTTGAAGTCCTGGTATCACCAGGTACCATTCAAACCATTTGATGTGTGGAAGTATACCTTCAAATCCAAGGAGGGCCTTTTTGAATGGCTAGTCATGCCTTTTGGGTTGACGAATGCTCCTGCAACCTTCATGGGATTTATGGAGGAAATCTTGAAACCATTCACCAACTCATTTGTGGAACTGTATTTGAATTACATCTTAATATTCATCTAGAGTTGGGAAGAACACCTCCACCACATTCGAAAATTCCTACAAGCACTACGACAACATAATTTTTGTGACAACTTGGATAAATTAACTTTTGGCATTACCCGAGTTTAATATATGGGATACATCATTTATGAGCGAGGGATGCATGTGGGCCAAGCCAACATTCAAGTAATTTAGGATTGGCTAGCCCCAACCAGTCTAACAGTGCTCTGAAACTTTCTAGGTCTTGCCAATTTCTACTATTGGTACATGTTGGAGTTCTCTCATATCACCTAGCCTTTTAGTCAAGTCAGCAAGGGAGGAGTAAAAGAAAAATTATTTTGGTTTGAATCTCAATGGAAGGTCTTCACAAAGTTGAAGTATCTCCTCTACTCTGCACTAGCGGTCACATTACCAGGCTTGCAGCAACCATTTGAGATCGAGACAGACGCCTCCGACTATGCTATTGTGAAATTTATTACTTAGCAGGGGAATCCAATGGCATATCACAATGGACACTTTCAGAGATAGTCAGAAAGTATCCCACCTATGACAAAAATATGCCTTACATTGTGCAGGCCTGTTGACAATAGAAGAATTACATTTTGGTGAAGGACATGGTCATGTAGAGAGATCACCAACCCTTGCAGTTCATACAGACATAAGGAAATTTGTAGAACAATCAACATCATAAATGGTCCACATACATGTAACAGTTCCATTTGAACATGAGGTACAAGAAGGGTAGCATAAATAATGTTGCATACTACCTCAAGCGACTGTTTATCATGGTGCTAGCCACTCTGCTTGACTCTTGTGAGAAAAATAATTTGGGTTGGCCACATCTCTACAAAAAATATCCAGAATTTGGCAAAAAATACCACATGCTCCTGGAAGGCAAGAAAGTTCCAAATTTTCACCTCTAGGATATAATGTTATGTCACCTAGGACACCTTTCTATTCCTTCAAGTGGGCGTTCCAAGATGATTTTGGAGGCACACTACAGTCAGGTTGCTGGAAACTTCAGAGTAAAGAAAACAGTGGTAGTGATATTGAAGTATATTTATTAGTCGAACCTTCGACAAGATGTTGGGAAATACATCAGATCTTGCACTTCTTGTGTCATTTCCAAACCAAAAATTCAGAAGCATGGCCTATGTACTCCTCTGACTACTCCTGCTCAACCTTGGGAATCCATCTCCATGGATTACATGTCAGGCTTGAAGCATGGAAATGACTATTTTTTTGTGATCATTGAGAGATTCTCTAATATTTCCATTCTAGTAGCCTATAAGAAGAGTATCACAACAGAAGCCATTAATAAGATATTCTTTGAACGAGTGTGGATACACTTTCGTATCCCACAGTCCATTATCTCTTATCAAGACAATAGGTTCCTAAGAACATTTTGGTAAAGCCTCTGGTTGATGTTGTATACCAAACTCACTAAGTCCACAAATTACCACCCCCAAAACGATGGTCAAATAGAGGGCGTCAATAGGATTATCATACACATTTTGTGCATGTATGACTCGACGCATCCTTGAAAATGGGAAATAAGCATCCCATATGTCCAACATAGCTACAATAGATCTCTCCATAACTCAATTGGTGACAGTCCCTTTCAGGTCGGGATGGGATTCCATCCACTATGTCCCATCAATGTGGCCATACCATTTGTAGCCACTCATGTAGCTTCGGCCCATGTCTAGTTTGAAAGCGATAAGGATAAAAATTTCATTGAGAAAATCCATCAAATCCACTAGAAGGTCCATGAAATATTGGAAAAAGCCAATGTTAGGTACAAGAAGCAACATGATCAACATCGAGTGCCACAAAAGTTCCATATGGGCGACAAAGTTTGGGTACATTTGTAGATGGAGTGCCTTGTTGGGACCCACCGTAAGCTTCGAACACTCTGATATGGGCCATACACCATCACCAAGGTCTTAAGGGATAATTATTTTGAGCTCAACATTCCACCATTTCTTGGTCTGCATCCAGTGTTCATTGTGTACCACCTTCGACCATACTTTCCACCATCCGACATCCTAGAACAACTCACACGAACAGAGTTAAACCCAGACTGCATATAACTAACCACCACTGATCAAATCATGGACGTGCAAATCAATAAAAATCACCAACAGAGTATCCAACTATATAGGTTTTTCAAAGCTAGAGGACTCCTCCACCAAGGCTAGTGGCTCACTAGGGACCAAGTTCAACAAAAGTTTCCCCATCTCATGGAGGCACTCAATGAAATGGGAACCATCGCTTCCTAAGGGGTGAGGACTGATCCAAGTGGATATTTATGGCCACCCACCTATTCCACTTGGAGCCCCACCATTGTTTCTTTCAATTTTTTTAGTTTCCGTAATTGTAGCACAATTTATTATTTTTGGCAGTTTTTCGGGTCTTGAACTTTCGTAGTAGTTTTGAGGTCCTAAACGATGGCTTTTGGGAAAACCTGGGAAAACATAATTCTTTTACTGATGCTTTCTACTAAAAAATTTTAGTCCTATTATAGATATTTTTAACGAGGTATTTTTCACGTCAAATTGAGATCATATGCAAAGTTACGACCCCGGGAAGTTGATGTACCAATTTACACAAACGGGGCCAATAGTTTTTGTGCTTCATCTCCTACGGTTAGGTTTTTGGATGTTTAGTGTCTTCCATTATTTCTGAATAATAGATAGGCCTATCAGCCTCATTGTAACACTGAATTCAAAGGCATGTAGCTGCCACATATCTTCTCAGAGAGAAGCTACCACCACGTGAGCTAGTTTATCTCCATTCTGTCCGTAAGCATATTTTAGTTCTTTCACATTAATGAAATGAAGTGTTATTTATGCCACATATCTATATTTATGGTTATATTCATATTTTGTTGCATTCATGTCTAAGTTCATATCAGCAGTATCAGAGTGATCTTCTCTTTCTCTAATTTTCTTTGCATGTCCCGAACGAGGTGATGGTATAAGGAGTTAGGGATCAAACTGGTTGAATCTTAGCAAGACCAGCCTCGCAAACCCCAATAGCCTCACATGTCGGAAGAAAATAAATACAAGGGAGAAAGATATCCAATCAAATTATTGCTCGAGGAGGCCCTCGAGATACAGAAGAAGCGAGACTTTGGATCTGTGAATGATCAACAGGGGAAAGGCAGCCCCAAACCGCAAAACAAAGGACAAAGCCAAGGGGACGAACCAAGAAAACCCATTGAATCCACAAGAAAAGAAAAACACCATAAAGCTAAAGAATGACATAGGGAAGTAGTGTGAGTTCCATAAGATCTCCACTCACAATACAAGTGAGTGTCAGACCAAGCAGTCACTGGTGGCCGATGTAGAAAATTAATCAACTCATAAAACACTCATAAAAAATACATGAGACATAGAACTATCGGAAAATTCCACAACCTTTTCTAGACTCCTTAGATATTCGTCATTATTAAAATAATGTTATAATATAAATAAATAGATGAGGAAGTTGTCTCAAGATAGTGTGTCTATCTTGGACAACTTGGTTGAGCAAATATCTCAACCACACACTAATCTAGGATCCAAGTTACGTATTCCTAAACTAACTCCTAATTAAGAGGAACCAATTAAATCTTGAAAATTAGGCATAAATTCCTAATTTTAAAGATTTAATTAATTTAATTATATTTTTGGATTTATAATTTTTTTTCTTACATGAGAGTGAGGCTAACATTCGAGTTGAAGGCTTCCGAATTAGAAGCATGTTCTAACTTTGAGTTAGAACCCAGGAAGGGAAATGATAAATTGAATCACATTATTGATGTGGAGCCTAGTGCCATTGTTTCCACAGCCAAGACAAATGTAGGAGACTGAAGATCCAAAGGAGGGGAGCGCCTCTTCGATTTCGAGATGTGGGTGAAGGGTTCCACATTGTAGATCATTGTCATCAACATGAGCCTAAAGAACCTCATTTCAGCAGAAGTCATGAAAGAGTTGGGCCTGCTGACCACAATACACTAACAACCGTACACCATTGGGTGGCTTCACTAAGTAAAAGGTCTTTGTGTCCTCCATGAATGTTGAATTCCCTACAACATCAATCCCTCCACAGATGAGGTATCATGTGAAGTTTCTCATCTTGAATTTTCTGATGTATTATTAGGCCAACCATAATTTTGAAAGTGACATGCTATGTATGAGTATATGCCTCACATTTTTATTGTTACTTTTGGAAATAAGTTGTACAGGATAACAGAGGTAGCACCACCTATCACCATCTCTTTGATCACTGCAAATCAATGCAGTAAGCTTATTTCCCAAACTAGTAATTTGTTTTCCCTTATGATCTGCCCTCAGGGAAAGAAGAAGAATTTGGCCATGACCTACAGAAAAGGATCCTATTCATGGAAAAATTAGATGGACAAGGTCATGGTGGAGTACAGGTACATCTTCACCTCACCCACAGCGGTACCTCTGCACTATCAGGTCAACCACTCTATTGATCTAACCCCAGGTGTGCCACTAACCAATGGACCAATATATTGGCACTTTTTTCTGTATAACGGTGAAATCAATAGCCAAATTCAGGAGCTATTGCAGAAATTTAATATTTGGTTGAGTTCATCGCCTTGTGGGAGCCCGATCGTGTTGGTGGAAAACAAGGATGGGACTTGGAGAATCTGTATTGACTATCAGGTGTTGAACAAAATAATTGTCTAGAATAGGTATCTCATCCAAAATATTGATGACCTTCTAGAACAACTCAAGGTGGCCAAATATTTTACCAAGAGTCACTTGAAGTCCGACTATCTCCAGGTACAAATCGAACCCTTCGATGTGTGGAAGAGTGCCCTTAGATCCAAGGAGGGATATTTTGAATGGCTTGTCATGCCTTTTGGGTTGAACAATTCCCCTGCAACCACATGAGGCTGATGGAATGCATACTAAAACCGTTCACTAACTCATTCGTGGTGGTGAATTTGTATGAAATCCATATCTTCATCTAGAGTAGGGAAGAGCACCTCCACCACATTTGACGGGTCCTCCAAGCACTGTAGCAACACAAGTTGTGTGGAAATTTGGAGAAATAAAATTTTGGTATTACCCAACTTTAATATGTGGGATACATCATAGATGAGTGGGGGGTGCATGTGGACCCAGCCAATACCAAGGACATTCGGGATTGGCTTGCCCCAACCACTCTAATAGAGCTTGGAAACTTTCTGGGTCTTCCCAATTTCTAACATACGTTTATGTTGGGGTTCTCTCATATCACTTGGCCTTTTAGTCAAGTCTCCAAGGGAGGAGTGAAAGACAAATTATTTTGGTCTGACTCTCAGCATAAGGCATTCACATACTTGAAGCATCGCTTGTTCTCTACACTATTTCTCACATTATCAGACTTGTAAGAACCATTTGAGATCAAGGCAAATGCCTATGACTATGCTATAGGGGTAGTTCTTACTCAACAAGGGCATGAGGTGGCATATCACAGTGAGAGAATTTCAGACATGGTCCAGAAGTATCTCACCTATGACAAAGAGATGCATTCCATTGTGAAAGTCTGTCGACAATGGAAGTATTACGTTTTGGGAAGGAAATGGCCATCCACATAGATCACTGACCCTTGTAAGTCATAAAAACACAAGGGAAGTTGCATAACAATATCCATCATAAATGGTCCACATACCTGAAAAAATTCCCCTTTGAACATCAAGTACAAGAAGGGTAATGCCAATAATTTTGCAGACTGCCTCATCCAACCACCAATCATGGCACTAAGAATTGTGCTTGACTTGTATGGCCACATGAATTCGGCATGGTTTCATCTCTACAAAAGCAATCATGAATTCAAAAACACATATGAAATGCTCCTGGAAGGCAAGCATATTCCAATTTTTCTCCTCCAAGATACACTCTTATGTCACCTAGGACACCCTGTGTTCCTTAAAGCGAGCATTATAATATTATTTAGGATATGCACTACAGTCGGTTCTCTTGACACTTCAGAGTAGATAAAATATTGACAGTGCTATAGAAGTATTTTTATTGGCTGAACCTTGGGCAAGATGTTGGGAAGTGCATCAGAACCTACACTTCTTGCACCATTTCCAAACAGAAAATCAAGAAGTAAGTCCTATATATTCATCTCCCTACTCCTAATCAACCTTGGGAATCCACCTCCATGGATTGCTTGTCGAGCCTCCCTTCGACTAAGCATGGAAATGACTGTGTTTTCGTGGTCATCGATAGATTCTCTAAGATGTACATTCTGGTCTCCTACAGGAAGAGTATCATAATAGAATCTAATGCTAAGATATTCTTTGAACGAGTGTGGGTACAATTTTATCTCAAATCATGACAACATGTTCTATAATATTCCTAATTTTCCACAAGATAATTGGAATATTAGAGCTCTTAATTTTCATAATTAATTAAGTAAATAAGAGGGTGGTGGGACCCACAAACACCCTATATGAATAAAAATCCACTTTTGATGTGTGTATGTGGATATTTTAGATCTAGATCTGCATTATGGACTAGTGGAGAAGCTTCTTAAATGAAGGAAGAGTGGAGATCATGGATCTTTAATGTAAAATCATGGGGATCTTGGAGGAGGTCAACTAAGATCATAGTGCATTCAAAGTAAGATCATAAATCACTTATGATGAGATAGTGGAGGAAGTGGTGTGTATAATGCACACATGATGGAGAGATTGGGAATTAAATGTAGAAATTATGGAGATCATGAAAAGACAATGTAGTCTTCATGGAGGCTAATGGCCACATAGGTAGTGCATTTATGATGTGGGCCTAGGCTATGGAAGGCTCATAATCTATATAATGAAGATGAAGGCACAATACAAGGCAGAATTTAGATTATTATTTCTAATCTATTTAGATATAGATTTTTCAGTTGACATTTCTATGCATGCTTATGTTGTTTAGCTAATTCTGCAGTGTTGTTTAGCAGAGGGTGTTTCCGAGCATAAATCCCACCTTTACCCAAGGGGGGCTTCGAATGCCTACACTGGGAATGTTTCTATTGAGATACGTTCCTCATTCGGCATTGGTGCCATATTCAGGAGGTTTTTTCTAGCATTTAAGTTAGGAAACTGGTGGAGGATTCATCCTTTCACCTTATGCTTCATGTTTAGCCTTTCAGGAGTAGTAGATCTATATCTGGCATTCATGCCATTGTATTTTATCTCCATGCAATAGGAGTCCCCTCAAGGACTCCGCAGTTCAGTCCTGTAGATCTATTGGAGGAAGGAATTTTTTATTATTTCAACTGGAAATCCTATAAGGGACCATCTCCTCACATTGAATTCACTATTTCCATAATTTTTCAGTTCATTCGACATATCTAGCAGCAGGCTTGAGCCTCTCCCTCCTTGACAGTGCAGTTTTCTAAGGTTGTTGAGTATTCAACAACTATCTTCAGTGGAGGAGGAAAGAGCAGCTAGATCTTCAGCTTTTAGCCCAAGAATCTTGTGAAGGGTTCAACCCTTCAAGCATATATATGATTGTGTCACATATTGCAGCCATCTATTGATCGGATCTTGGTTCAAATATGCATACCCAGTAGTTATATGAGCAAGACCTAAGAGGGTGATTTCTCTAGATTCATAGATCTGGAAAATCCTTTTTGGGTTATCTTGGGTATCCATCATAGAGCCCAGATCCATAGTTTTAGCATCATCAGAGCTCCAGAACTTCCTAGATCTAGATTTTTATTTTTTCAATTGTTGCAGTCCCAACAGTTGCAATAGGGACAACGTAGTTTTCCTTCCAGCAGTCACCTAGTTTTGTAGTCCCTCTTGTGGGATCATTTCAGCGACATTCTAGGTCATCTCTTTGGCTTGAGTGTCTTATATTTTGATCATTGTTGTATTGGTTTATCCACCTCCATCTTAATTAAATGGCTCAAATTCTATGTACATTCTCGTGTTGTATTTAGATTAATTATTTGCTTTGTTGTTTTTCATCTATTGTGTTTTAGTATTAATTCATTATCCCTTTTTGGATATTATAGTGGTATTAGAGCATGATTTTTAGCTCAGCTTGTGGACACTTTATATTTTGCATCAAAAGAAGAAGAAGATAGTAGATATCTACCATGAAGGAGGATTGCACTTTTGCCACTCTTATCTTTAGATATTTCCAATATCTCTCCAAGGAGGTCAATCAAATGAAGAGAGAAAGGCAAAGGAAGGATCCAAGAATAAGAATTGATGAGGAAGGTCCCAACACCTCCTATCAGCATGAGAAGCAACCAAAGAAGCAAAGATCTTCACATCATTCTACTAGATACACTTTCTTTGGTAAGAGAGAGGATTGGTCTGAATATGAAGGAGA
Organism: Pinus albicaulis; assembly: GCA_034641835.2. Lineage (NCBI taxonomy): Eukaryota > Viridiplantae > Streptophyta > Pinopsida > Pinales > Pinaceae > Pinus > Pinus albicaulis. Next base: position 984,661,627 of record CM076574.1, read on the forward strand.
CTTGGGGCATGAGACCCTAACTAAATATATGTCTGAGTACAAAGCATCACCTAGAGCTTTGATGTTAGGTCCCTATATTACTAGTGTAGTCTCTTATTATGTTAGGATAGACCCCCTTATTGTTATTGTTGTACCCCTATAACCCCCATATTGTTATTATTGTTCCCTTACTTTATTATTGTTAGGTCGGCTAGGATTACATTATGGCCCCATGAACTCCTATATATAGAGAGGATTTTTTTTCATTTGTATCATCCAAGAATTGTTCATTCATGTAATGTATTGGAGGTTTCCCCCTTGAAGTGGCTTATTTATAAGGTGTTGATATGTCTTTTCTTCTATTTTTGGAGCTGGTTTCACAACATTTGGTATTAGAGCCTTGGATTCTAGGGTTTCGCTGCTCCAAACAAGTCATCGTGGAATTTTCGCTATAAATTTTTTTCTACGAAGGTTCAAAAGATAAAAATTTTACATTGCAAAGCCGACATCATGAGGAACATTTTCACAAAATTTCAGAGCTTGGTTCGCAATATTTTCGAAGATATGATTTGTGGAAGTTAGGTCTTTTTGCAGGCTCCTCAATTTAACCTAAACAAGTCATCACGGAATGTTCACTATAAATTTTTTTCTACAAGGGTTCAGAAGCTGAAATATTTAGAGCGTGAAGTCAAAATCCTAGGGAACATTGTCACAAATGTTTAGATTTTGGTTCGCAATATTTTCAGAGATATGGTCTGTGGAAGGTAGGTCTTTGTCAGGCTCCCAAATTTCATCTCAAAGAGGTGATCATGGGAAAATATTCATAACTCTCTCTCTAAGCATCGGATTGGAATGCTGTAAAAAGTGGCCACAACTGCACGGGCTATAGTTTCTTTTCTATCAATTTCAAAGCCGAAGGAGGAAATAGTGATACGTGGTAAGTTGTACAAGTTTTCTCTACTGAACCAGTTCATAATTAGGTCATTGTGGGCGATTGGACATAAATTTGTCTTGAAGAATCTAAATCAGGTCAGACCTATGACATTAGAAAGAGGTTTCAAAGGGCTACCTTAGAGAATAATTTTAGATATTGAAGATCCTAAATCACAGAGATAGTTCAATTTCAATAATGAGCTCCTCAAAAGCAAGAAAAAGGTGTGTATTTGTTTTTTCGAATTGCATAATTCTTGTGTGAAAAATCAGTTTGAAGTGATTCCAAGGGAATATTGAAGGACATATATCAGTTTTGGGTTCTAAAATTCCACCTAAAAATAATTACATACCCATTATGCCCTCAGAAAGCTATATTATGATGCCTGAAGAGGAATAATTGTAGTATGAGATATCAAAAGTATGGTACCAAGTGCAACAAAATTCGATCTTACAAGAGCAACCAAAGATGACATAGATGGTTTAAAAGTAGAAATGGAGGCTAATTTGGATGGTTTGAAGGATCAAATAAAATATAATATGGATGGTAAAGTAGTGGAAGATCACATCAAGGATGAACAACAAGTTCTCCAACTCTCAAAGGATAACCTAACTTTGCTGCAGAATCAAATGAAACAACAGGAAGATCAGCATCACATCGAAATAAGTTCTGAAGTAGTCACAGAAACAAGAACTCAACAAATACAATCAATTTCAGAGTATCTCAACAAGTGGAAGAACTTTCCTGTAGAAGATTCCACATGGGAGGATGAGAATTTTATAGAGAAGCATCAGGAAATAATCAAGCGTTGAGGACAACACTTGTTTGAAGGAGAGGAGCATGTTGGTCCCTATATTACTAGTGTAGTCTCTTATTATGTTAGTATAACCCCCCTTATTGTTATTGTTGTACCCTTGTAACCCCCATATTGTTATTATTGTGCCCTTACATTATTATTTTTAGGTCTACTAGGATTACATTGTGGCCCCATGGACTCCTATATAGAGAGGAGTTTTTGTCATTTGTATCATCCAATAATTGTTCATTCATGAAATGTATTGGAGGTTTCCCCCTTGAAGTGGCTTATTTCTAAGGCGTTGATATCTCTTTTCTTCTATTTTTGGAGCTGGTTTCACAACATTTGAAGAGAATCTCTCTCTCCAACATTTCTTTCTACTCAAAGAAGAAAGAAGATTCTGAAGCAGCAAAAGAAGAAATAATCATAGATTCTTCTTTCCTACATTTGATGGATCTTCCACAAGCATATTGAGGGCTTGGAGGGAAGAATTATCTACATTATTTTTGCAATATCTTGTAGCAAAAATATTGGTTGTGGATATCGCAGTGCTTCCTAGAAGGTGAAGCAAGAGATTGGTGGTTCAGTCACTTTTCACACATGAGAGTGTCTGCTTATGCAAATTTCATTCAAAGACTAAAGAAGAGGTATGGTAGGAAGAAACCAGAGACATCTCACATAGTGACATCTCCCATCATTGAGGAACCCAAGGAATATTTCCTTGTTATCACTCGGGAGGAGGAGCCTCTACCACCACCCCTAGCTGCAGCAGAACCTACATCAGGAGGAGGATCACTTACATCTTTGCAAGATGGTCTTGAGTTCTTCACATTTGGATCCCCATGCATGATTCATTAAATGCATGAGGAGGAGGTAGATACCATTACTGGTATAGTTGTAGGAGAGTAGCCATCATCATTACCAGCAGTTGGAGAGACTATTGCACCGGTTAGAGGAACTGTTGTAGATGTGTAATATGTTCTGGAGACTCATCTTATCCAAGGTTTGCACATAATTTCTTCTCATATTATTTCAGTGTCATATTGAGATATGTGATACCATGCCATCAAGGCAAGTGCATAACCAAGGATTAGATCACCTTACTAATTTGGAGGAAACAATTATCACTACACAGAGCACCCTTGATTTGATCAAGGAACAAATGTATAGCTAACCCAATTTGTCATGATTGAGCTACACCCAATAATTTGTGTTGAAGTGTGGAGTTGCAGAAGATGGGGCAAGCACAGTATTATTTAGTACAATGCCAAACTATGAGTTTAGAATTATATGTGGCCATGCGACAACACATGTATCACCATGCAGATATACAACACTGTCGCTTAGCAGTAGTGATGATGAGAGGGCCCCATTATTCTTGGAGAATTCTAAAGGTAGCTTCACTCATGAAGCACTGGAGGGACAAATGATAGATAGTGGACTTATTGTGATGGAGAGCACTTTCCATTTACAAGATGAAGTTTCCTTGATGAGCATCTCACAGCTCAAAGAGGAACCTCTACCTACAGCATGTATGGAGCCTTATGGGTTCCAATGGGCCATTGATGAGAGGATCTCATGGAGAGACCTCAGTGGAGGTGCACTTCAACATTTCACAGGGTAAAAAGCTATTCACATGGAGAATGTTGGTATTATACATTGGGAGGATACCAATATTTTATCTTGGCATGATTCATCATCCACACTAGGATGAATGGATCCAGATGAAGAGCAGGAGGTTTCCTACCTTCCTACATATCTATGATATCGGGTAACAAGAAGCATGGCTGCACTGGTTATTGTTGGGTGAGTATGGATACTACCCAACGTCTCACACTTGTGTGGTCCATGCTAGGTAAATCACTGATGGCATGCAACAGCAGGAGGCATGGTTGCACTGGTTTTTGATGAGATATTTTGGACACCTCATGATGTATCTTATTTCCATGTATTTGCTTTTGTTTGGGACATGTCTCATGTATTTAAATGTATTTCTATTTGGGATGTATCTCATGTTCATGTATGTACTTGGGGTTGGGAAAAAACATAACTATCATATGATGTGGTATCAAGGAGCTTATTTGTATTGTTATGCTGAGACATTCCACATGTCCATTAGTATGTTGTTGCTCCATGACTTGCATCATGATGATGTAAGGTGACAAAAATAATCCTTGTTGCTTTGGTTGCTATTGGGAGAGTATGGGATGATTTATTCCCATACATTTCACGACATTGATGGGGGATGGAAACATGAGGCCTTACAACATTGGCTTCTATTGGGGGATTATGGTCATTGTACTTGGTATAATGATGATGTGATGGAGTAGCAATATGCATTTTTGCAGTGGCTTCTATTGAGAGAATATGGCCACTACATTTGGTACAATGATGATGTGTTGTGGCAGAAATAGGCATTGTTGCAGTGGCTTATTTTGAGAGAGTATGGATCTCACATTTATATTGATGCTGATTTGACATGGTAGAAAGAAGCATTGCTTGTTAGAAAATTAAATATTACAGAGCAATGAAACACATCAAATATGCGGAAAACACAAGCACACAAAACACATAAAACCAAAGAGACACAGATATACATGGTTCACCTAGTTTGGGCTACGTCCACCCCAAACAACCAATCCTTCCTTTCTATTATCCAGCAAAATGAGGAGACATAACCTACAGTAGATCTATTGTAATATCCTTTTTTCTCTCTCACAGTCTCCCTATCAGTTTCTCACTCCGAGAATACACATACAATACGCAGCCGCAATACAATACCCTCATAAAAGTGAGGGGGTGCCTTCTAGGGAAAAAAACCCTAAAATAAACATAAATTCTACCGTCAGATCATCTGCCTAATGGATAGCCCAGATTGACTAGAAATTATTATACTTTTACAAGGCAATTTTACATATGTTCTTAGCTTCGGGGCACTGCCCCCGAAACCCCCCGCCATTGGGGGGCTCCATAAAGTCGCAACTACCCCCCTGGACCCCCCAGATAGCGTTTAATTATAGGTGGAATTTCCGCCCCCATTAAGGTACAGGGTTCCATGTTGTGATACAAAACAAACAAGATAATCAGGCTCCACACCCAACATTTCTACAGTGGCTTCTATTGAGAGAGTATGGATCTCTTACTTGTTTTCATGACGATCTAGCTGGGCAGTAGGAGGCTTTTCTATGTTGGTTGTTATTGGGAGAATATGGTTTGACATTGTTCATGTTTATCCATATGTCTCTACTTCTTATTTTTCACTACGTTGATGTTATGTTTGGTTCCTACATGGCCAATAGGGCTAATGATGAGGGCACTGATAGATGTAATCTACTCTATGTATCATGGGTTGGAGAGATAGTTCATGAGTTGGGACTTTCCACTTTGGGAAGAAACCACTTCATTTCATGTATCTCATGTATAGAGGAGATATTTGGACATCGTATGTTTGCAACATGGAGATTAATTGATGAGGAAGGGTATCTAACTTTTTAGTTGCAAGTCATTCTAGACATTCTAGAGATGCAGCTTTGGAGTTGGACATGCACGACACGTTGTTACAGATGTGGAGGCCTTCCATATGAGGATGCCATTTGGAGGGAGGATGTTTGCTGTAGCATCGAATTTTGCAGTTGCTTGAGGACAAGCAACATTTTGGTGGGGAAGGCTGTAATATTCCCAATTTTCCACAAGATAATTGGAATATTACAGTTCTTAATTTTCATAATTAATTAAGTAAATAAGAGGGTGGAGGGACCCAAAAACCCCATACATGAATAAAATACACTTTTGGTCTGTGCATGTGGATATTTTAGTTCTAGATCTAGATTATGGAGTAGTGGAGCAGCTTCTTAAATGAAAGAAGAGTGGAGATCATGGATATTTAATGCAAAATCATGAGGATCTTGGAGGAGGTCAATTAAGATCATAGTGCATTCAAAGTAAGATCATAAAGAAATTATGATGAGATAGTGGAGGGAGTATTGCATCTAATGAACACATGATGGAGAGAGTGGGAATTAAATGCAAACATGATGGAGAGACTCAGAATTAAATGCAGACATGATAGTGTAGTCTTCATGGAGGCTAGTGGCCACATAGGCAACAGAGTTATGAGGTGGGCCTAGGCTATGGAAGGCTCATAATCTATATAATGAAGATGAAGGCACAATAGAATGTAGGCGTTAGGTTATTATTTCTGATATGCTTAGATTTATATTTGTCAGTTGACATTTCTATTCACGCTTATGTTGTTTAGCTAAGTCTACAATAATTTTTAGCAGAGGGTGTTTCAGAGTGGAAATACCACCCTTACCCATGTGGGACTTAGAGTGCCTATTCTGGGACAGTTTCTATCGAACTGCATTCCTCATCAGGCACTGGCGCCATCTTCAGGAGGTTGTTTATAGTATTTCAAGTAGAAAACTGGTGGAGGATACATCCTTTAAACTTGTGCTTCATGTTTAGCCTTTCAGGAGAAGTAGATCTATATTCGACCTTCAGGCCATTGTATTTTATCTCCATGGAGAAATAGTCCCCTCAAGGATTGCATACTTTAGTCCTGTAGATATATTGGAGGAAGGAATTTTTCATCATTTCAGCTAGAAATCCTGTGAGTGACTACCTCCTCACTTTTCATTCACTGTTTCCACCATCGTTGATCTAATTTGACATATATAGGAATAGGATTGAGCCTCTCCCTTGACAGCAAATTTTTATGAATTTGTTGAGTATTCAGTAGCTATCTTCAGTGGAGGATGAAAGAGCATCTAGATCTTGAGCTTTTAGCCCAAGAATCTAGTGAATGGGTCAACCCTTCAAGCATATATCTAATTGTGTCACATATTTCATCCATCTATTGATAAGATCTCGCTTCAGATCTGCATACCTAGTAGTTATATGTGCAAGCCCTAAAAGGGTGATTTTTATAGACTCATAGATTTGGAAAATCTTTTCTGGGTTATCTTGGGTATCCATCATAGATCCTAGATCTATAGTTTCAACATCATCACAGCTCTAGAACTACCTAGATATAACTTTATTTTTTCCCGGAAGTTGTATCCCCAACAGTTGTAGCAGGGACAATGAATTTTTCCTTCCAGAAGTCCAACAGTTATGCAATCCCTCTTATGGGATCATTTCAGGGTCATTCTAGGCCATCTCTTTGGCCTGGCTGTCTCATATTTTGATCACTTTTTTACTGGTTTATCCACCTTCATATTAATAAAATGGTTTAGCTTCTTTGTACATTCTGGTGTTGAATTTATATTAATTATTTGGTTTGATGTTGTTCATCTATTGTGTTTTAGTATTACTGCATTCTCCCTTTTGAGATATTACAAGTTTCTAAGTACATTTTTGTCTAGTCTCTAGTCTCAAGCTCACTAAGTCCATGGCATTCCACCCCCAAACTGATGGCCAAAAATAGGTCATCAAGAGTATGATCATACACATTATGTGAATTTACAACTCAAAGCATCCTCGCACATGGGACAAAATCCTTCCCTACATCCAACACTGCTACAACAATGCTCTCCATATCTCAACTGGTCATATCCCCTTTCAAGTGGGTTTGATTCCAACCATTATGTCCCATTGATGTGGCCATACCATTTGCATCCACTCAAGCAACTTCAACCCATGCCCAATCTGAAACTGACAGGGCTAACAACTTCATAGAGAGAATCATGCACATCTGCCAGCATGTCCATGAAATATTGGACAAAGAAAATGCTAGGTATAGGAAACGACATGATCAACATTGAGCGCCACAAAAGTTCCAGGTGGGAGAAATTTTTTGGCTACATTTGTAGAAGGAGTGCCTTGGTGGGCCCCACCATATGCTTCAGTTGCTTCAATATGGGCCATACACCATCACGAAGGTTGTAAGGGATAGTGATTTCAAGCTCAATTTTCCACCATTCGTTGGCTTGCAACCAATGGTCAATCTGGACCACCTTCAACCATACTTTCCACCCTTACTAGACACATCCAACATCGCAGAACAACTCACACCGACAAAGTTAAACCCAAACTACATAGAACAAGCCACCACTAATCATATCATGGAGACACAGATCAACAACACTCACCAACTTAAGATCCAATTGTATCAGGTTGTTAACATTGGCCATCTCTTGTAGCAATTCAAGTGGCTCACCAGGGACCAATTTCATTATACCTTTCCCCATGTCATGGAGGCACTCAACGCAATGGGTATCATTGCTTCCTAAGGGGGGAGTAATGATCCAGGTGGATATTGGTGGCCACCCACCTATTCCACTTAGACCCTCGCCATTGTTTCTTTCAGTTTTTCAGTTTCCTTAATTGTAGAAAAAAATACTATTTTTGGCAGTTTTTCGGGTCCTTAACCTCCAGAGCCATTTTGAGGCCCTAAACCAATTTTTTTAGGAAAACTAGGGGAAATATAGCAATTAAATTGATGTTTTTTTCTTGAAATTTGTATTCCTTGGGAAAATATTTCTAACAAGGTATTGTGCATGTCAAACAGAGATTTTATGTTGAAGTTACAGCCCTAGGAAGTCAATGTACCAAGTTACCCAAAAGGGGCCCTTAGTTTTTTGTGCTTCATCTCCTAGGGTTAGGTTTTTGGATGTTTATGATTTTCCATTATGTCTCAATAATAAATAGGCTAGTGAGCCTCTTTGTAACATATATTTCAGAGGCATGTAGCCACCACATCTCTTCTCAGAGATAAGCTACCATCATCCAAGCTAGTTTATTTCCATTATGTTTGTAAGCATATTTCATTTCTTTGACATTAATGAAATGAAGTGTTATTTCTACTACATATCTGTACTTATGGTTATATTTGTATTTTTTTGCATTCATGTCTAAGTTCGGATCAGACACATCCTTTGGTATGGGCCAATTAACCATGGCTTTTACCTTTTCAGGAAAAAATGCTAGTCCTTTCTTATAAATAACGTGACTGAAATATTGAATTATGGTTTTGTAGAACTCACATTTGCTGAATTTGGCATACAATTGATTTTCCCTTAAAATTTGTAGCACCAATTTTAGGTGTTCTCTATGTTCTTCTTCATTTCTAGAATATATCAGAATGTCGTCAATAAATACCAACACAAATTTATCTAAATATGTGTTAAGTATATTTTTCAAAAAGAAAATAAAGGTTGTTGGGAAATTTGTAAAACCAAATGGTAAAACTACAAACTCATAGTATCCATATATGGTCCTAAAAGTTGTTTTATAAATATCTTCACTTATGATTCTTAAATGATGATATCCTGTCCTTAAGTCGATTTTTGAAAAAATGGTTTCTCCCCTTACCTCGTCAAATAGGTCATCAATACGGTGCAATAGGTATATAATCTTGATGGTTAACTTGTTTAATTAATGGTATTCGATGCACATTATGAATGTGTTATCCTTCGTTTTAAAAAATAACACAAGTGCCCCCTATGGTGACGCCCTCAGTCTTATATAGCCTTTATCCAACAACTCATGTAGTTGCATTTTCACTTCCAATAATTTAGGTGGACTCATTCAATAAGGTGCTCTAGATACTAAGGCTACACCGGGTACTAAATCAATATAAAAGTCTATATCTATGTGAGGTGGTAAATTGGGAATATCTTATGGAAACACATCTTGGAAATCCTTAATAATTGGAAGTGTGTTTGAATTTGGTTCTTCAACTTACTATCCACCCGCTTCTATATGAACCATAAATATTTGGCACCCTTTTCGTGCACTCTTTTTCATTTGAAAAACTATGATTTTTCTAACTGATATGGTTGTTGGCACACCCTGAATTGTTTGAGTTTTTCCTTTCTGATCCACACAAGTCACTATTTTTTCTAAGAATTTTATGATGGCTCCCTGTCCTTCTAGCCAGTCCATACCTATCAATATATCATATGATGCTAGAGGAAGTAAATTTAAGTTCCCTAGGGTTGAATAGACATTTATATTAAGATGAAATTACCTTAATTTGCTGGTTACTCTTATCTTAGTGTCGGTTGCTAGCTGCACCAGTCATGCGATTCTATATTTTTGAGTTTTAAGTTTACACTTTTCCACCATGTGTGATCCAGTATAGCTTAAAATAGCCTTGGGATCAATTAAAAGAGAAACAGGTTGGTTGGAAATTGTACCTTCAATTTCAATCATTTTATATTGATACTACACTTGTCTATCCTCCAAGGATGAAATTATTCTCGGAATATTTGTACCGAAGTCATTTACTGTAGTGGCTTCATGGAAAAATTGTATAATTTGTACAGATCCAGGATTGTGCAGAAAGTCCCTTAGGAGATAGAGCCCACCACACATGAAATATTTTAGTGTTCCTTTCTATTTTTGCCCATTATTCCTTTTAGCATTCAATTCCATGGGTTTTGATCCCACTTGAGAGTGTGTCGGCTAATTTACAGTCACCTTACTAAAAAATTTCTATTGATGGTCCTTCCCAAAATTCTCGAGATGAATAGGTTTATGTCACTTAGCTCCCATTGTAGATTTGGTTCTATCCTTATTTTTCCAGAGTTTAGAGCCTTCACCCTTATTTTCAAAATTTTTATAACATATTATAGCATTCCTTACAGCTTCATCCATCATTTTCAGATTTTCAAACTCAATCTGCTCCTTCTACACGTTATGTAAATAGTTGACAAATCATTGTACCTTAGGTTTTTCTTCCTTGATGTAAGCTACAACCATAGAAAATTGGTAAAATTTTTCACGAATTAATCCATCGTGAGTTGTCCCAACCTTAATTCATGGAACTCCTTGGCATGATCATCATAATAGAGTTTAGTTAAATATTGATTTTTGAAGTGTTTTAGGAACTCCTCCCAAGAGATTGTCTTTTCTTCAAGCATGGGAACACTCTTAGCCTCTTCCCACGAGAGGGAAGCTTTACCTTACACTATTAAATGGCCAAATTTTCCTTCAGGTTTCTCTCATAATCATAGACATGAAGGTATTTGGTCGTATTAATTAACCAAGCTTCTGTGTCCTCCTCCTTTTCCCCATGAAAAGTTTGGGACTTGATTTTCTAGAATTCCCCTTGTAAATCTGCTTGTTTCTTTCTATTTTGTCTTCCAAGATATTTTATGTCAGATGCCCCTCACTTTCAATTTTTTTCTATTATGTAGTCTTTTTATCTTCTTCCCTGTGAAGAGATGTGTCAAATCCAATACTATTTACTAAGGACCAATTCTTCTCCAACGAGTTAATTCCTATCAACATACCATAAGATCCTAGTAGAAACATGATCAGATTCATATTAATCTCTTTTCAACCTATTTATAGAGCACAATCTTCCACCTTGTCAGTCACTTTTCTCTTTGCTCTGGTGGCCAATCGTACCAACTGAGAATTCCTAAATTGTAACGCTTTCCAATTGACAAGATTCAATTGTTCTCGAATCAACATAACTTGAACTTGAACTAGGGTCTATTAAAATAGAAATAGAGTGACTATTTAATTTACCTTCGAATTACACCATCGCTAGTTGATATCGGCCTAATGATCTTCCAATGCTGCATTGATTTATTGAATATTTCTGACCACTTCTCCAACTATAGAGGCTTTTTAAATATTGGAAGTTGGCTTCGTCCTGACAGAGTGGGGGAATTTTTTATAGTAATCGGTGTCCCCACACCCCCAACATTGTAAAGGAGGTTTTCGTAATTGATTTGGGTCTAGTTTTATTGATGCCTCCATTTTTCTAATTTTGTTTGGAGCTCAAGATTTCTGCTAAATTTTCCCTATAGGTACATTACATTGTCTCCTATGTGCACTCTTGTTCTTGAAAACTTTAGTACTCTTATTATTTTGAAAACCCCTATGCCCCTTTTTGTTTGGACAACCTCTATTGTTTTCTTTCTTTTTCTTCATCTATTGATAGAATATTGGGGCCTTCCTGGTAGATCCATCCATCATTTTAGGGTTGTCAAATTCTAGTATGTCCTTCATGAAAAATGGTAAGACATTTATAAAATGTTGTACATTAGCTTTTTCTTCCCAAAAATAAGGAACATACCTCAATATCGAAGTAAATTTAGTTATAAAATCGTCTATGGTATTCTAGCCCAATTTTAAGTCATGCAATTCCTTTGGTTTTTCTTTGTAGAAGCATTCTGTTAAGTACTTGTCTTTAAACATTTTTTGGAAACTATCCCATGTCTCTTCTTTTTAATCAATCTCACAAATTGTTTTGATCTATTCCCACCATAAGGTGGATTTATTTTGTACCTGATAAGTTTCCAATCGAGCCTTGAGGTTATGATCATATTCATAGATTTGAAAATATTAATTAATATTAATCAACCAAGCTTTGATAGATTCTTTTGCTTCTCCATCGAATGTTGGGGGTTTCATTTTTTAAAACTGCCCTTGTAATTGTACCTTCTACTTTTAGTTTTACCAGCCAACACATTTTGAAATTCCTCTTCACTATTTATTTGGTCTTCCTATACTTTGAGGCATCCTTCCCATTGTTGATACATCTCTATTCTGTTTCCATTTTTTGGAATGGGATTCACATTTATTTGGTTTTTTCTAGCTAAAAGGATTTTCAGGATGCTTTCTTACTCCATTCACAACCTCTCATTATTAGGTCTCAAGTTTGTCATCTCTTCCAGTAACTGTTGAACTATTTCCATCAACAATGCATTAGTGTTGTTAGTGTTTTCACCCACTTGTACTCACATATCCAGGTTGACTTTAGTATGAGGTCCCAACCCAACTACAAATGTTGGTCCTCCATATGGGGTGGCTCTTTCTCCTTTCCTCATGGTATCTTTCATATTTTGTGAATCATTTACAATTTGTTATTTCTCACTTTCACAAAAACAACTCAGCTTGTAGCCTTTTCTCTGATACCAAACATGTACACCCTTTTCTTAACACATATCATAGCAACACATAGTAAAAAATAATTTTGTTCTTATTACTAATGCTATTAAACCTTACAACATGGATACAATAACTTTAGAATTGACCCTTACATCAATTTCCTTCACTTAAATCTCAACATAATATAAATTATACAAAGTACTTCAATGTGATGCCTAGATACTATAATCAACATGGCTTAGCATTATATAATGTTATTTTCTTTTGTACTCATACATTACAAGACAAGTTGTTGGTAACCTGGGTGAAGAGACTAAGGCTAAACCCATTAACCTAAGTCAACATCTGGAGGATTATCTCGAAATTTCTTTGGAGTCCATTTGTCCGGCACTGCATGGAGATTAGTACATGTGGAAAATAAATGATTAATGTTATCAAGGTGGATTCAATGGTTCGGATTGATTTTGTCCTTGAATCTATGGCTCAGATTGCTTGATTGGTGGTTAGGGTAATAGCCCTCCCCCAAACCCTTGTCGATTATCTCATTGTTTCCTCCTTCCTTCTATGGTGCTTCTCTACAAAAATGGCTCTTCTGTCTCCTCCCAACCAAGAACTCACCTAATAATGAAGTCACACAAATGTAAGTATTCCTCACACTACCTTATTCGAATTAGTTATACTCTTTCTCGGCTATAAATATTATTTGTAACATTTATACATCAAACTTATTTATTCTCTTTTGTTCCTTCCCAGGGTTCATAACCATGGTGAATCATTTGAGAAACTCATGCCACTTTGGCAGTGTGCAGGTAAGCAAGGATTGCTACATTCCTCATGATTCGGTAGGTTCTATATTTCAAAAGAAACTCATTTTCATTTGAAAATGTAGAGTATTCACTGATTTGCGCCTTGAAACTATTCAGTCATAGGTAACTTAATTTTTTTTATTAATATGTACCTAGAGCTCCTTTTTTAGTTGAATTTGTCCGTCTAACCTGTCTTTCTGGTGGTTGTAGGTAAGGGTTTCCTCTTCGTGCTGACATTTTATTTCTGAGTGTCCTGGCTCGATAGCGTCAGTTATAGTCATATATTTATTTTCCATCTTGAGACCTTAATTCTTACTTGGTTTGACCTCGAGGAACGCCCTTCTCGGTTAAGAAGCTTTGACCTTTTCTGATTGTAATTTATTTGCTAGGGTTTATTCTGGTAGAAGGATTTCCTACCAAGCATTGATATATGTAATTTATTTGGTAAATAAAATTTATCCAGATACTCTTGGAAGAAAAAGAGAATCTTTTAAGCTTATAATGACTTCGTTTAGAATTTCCAAAATTTTCGAGCTCTCGATATGAGTGTATGTGGAACCTCATTACTCTGATAAATTTTATTTGCCTCCATGGTTGTTATTGTTACATGTTTCTCTTTTAATACAATAAATTATTAATTACGTTAATTGGTTGAGGTTACGCACAATTTACCCTGAGTAGTTGGTAAATAATTATATGGGTTTCTTTAAATGTTTCGGCTCCACAGTTTTCTCCTAGATTTTATCCTCCAGGTGGTTCTAGTTTTCTATTATATATATGCATTTATATTTTTTTATTATGTTGTAAGTTAACATGGATTATGTAGAATTATTTCTTTGGTTTTTCTTAGAATAGTTCATACTAATAGTATGTTTCTCTGCCACTCACTAAATTCTTCATGCAAGTTAATTTATATGAAATTTTCCATTAACCAGTGTGTAGGTCTAGGTTGAGAGGTATTGGAATATTTTTGGAACCTTCCTGGCCCACAAGTTTTTCTAACCAAATAACGGGCAGTGGAATATTTCAACCCTCAGGTTCTCCCTAGTGGTAGGACTAACCTAACCCAGTTTCTGTGCATTTCTTATCTACTCCGAACATCATTATTCTTCTTTCACATTATAAAAATAATGTGAGTTATATATATGTGTGTGTGTGTGTGTGTGTGTCTATATATGAAGATACATACAAAAAAATTGTGGTATTCCCTATAGAAGCGTTTCAGTCTCGGTCATGAGGAGTGTTCTCTTATCTACAGACTTTGTGACATTGTGTTGACTTAGATTTCTTTCATGATAAAATTATTCTGAGCCTTAGCCAATAATTTATCAACTAAATTTTCTTACAAAAGAAATAAAGTATCACAAAATATTAAGATTCAACCACATCTAAACACAGTCCAAATTTATTCCATGTTTAACAATGTTATGTACACTTATTTGAATTGGATTTAGGCAGTCAAGGAACTTTGCTAGAGAAGTGCTCTCATCCCTTTCTATCAGTGACACCTCTAGGTATGTAACATCCCAAAAATAACCACGTAACTAATAATTACGTTGCTATCTTTTGAACTGTTATTATCAAGAAACAATTGTAAAACAAATTTTGGAATCGATTAAAACAAATATGTGTTGCATATTGAATTGGAGGTGTGACAGTTATTGTCATATTTTCCGTGACAATGCACAATTAATTATTGTTTAATGGTGAAGGGGTAAAGGAGTTCCAGAGCCAAAAAAATGAAGTTGGTGTCACCTACTGCATGTACCATTCAGATATAGCCACTAGTTGCGGAGCGGGGGCATTTTTGTTTCTTTTACTTGCAGAGACTTTGATCATGGTGGTAACAAACTGTCTATGCCGTGGAATTTTTTTGACACCAGGGGATCTCGTGCATGGGCTATCATTTATTTTCTGTCATCCTGGTAAATTGCTATATTCCAAATTCTTGACATGGGCTGAATTCAACAGAGTTGTGCACGATACTAATTTTTGGTTAATTTCTTTCTTTATGATGTTTTTTATTTGATTAACCTGGATTAGAAATGAATTGGAGGTTGATATTTCTTCATTTTTCTTTTGTAGAATCCCTAATTACGGAGATATTATTTGTCCAAAAGGTTATGCATATAGAAACTTTATGCTAATTTTCTTTGAAAATAATATATTTTTAGAAAGAAAATATATCTGTTGTAATAGAGAAAGATAAGCAATTTTATATATAATAATATTGCATATGCATCTTATCTAAGAAAGGATAAGATAAGCAATTTTGTATATATTTCATATGCAACTTATCTAAGAAAAGATAGGATGCTTGTTCTTTCTTAAAAGGGATTTCATACATGTGTAGGAAATGATAACAAGTCCAAGGTTTTTTCTTGAATAGATTAAAGAGGGAAAATCTTGAAGTATCTTCATGTGTAGTTAAGAAGAAAAGAGAAGTTTCTCACATTAAAAATTCTATACATTAACCATGTTGTAAATAGTAATTATTTAATAAATCCATGGGTAGTTTACCATGGTATTGGTAGAGAATAGTATTTAATAAATCCATGGATAGGTTACCATGGTGTTGGTAAAGTCACGGATAAAGGAACTATTCAATTAGATTTCTTAAAAGAATATAAAATGTGATTAATTTTATGGTAGCATAATTATGATGTTAATTTCTTTTGGAATAAGGTCATGCATAGGTATGCAATATTTGCATTAGATTTTATTGGAAAGAATATACATTTGTACATGGGAGATGATAACAAGTTTCGTTATCCTACATTGCTTCTTTGGCAAAAAGATGAATTACCTGTAAACAAACTAAAGTAATGTTTTGGTTCATTGATATATATGTATGGGTAATGTTGGAATGACATTTGGAGAATAAGGCATGTTTTATGTTATAATTCCTGGAAATATGTCTTCGCATGTTCTTTGGTACTAAGCACTTCTTTGGGAAGACTTGTGAAGGAAGCTATGTGCTTCGTTGTGTAAGCACTCCTTGGGGAAACTCTTCTAGGAATCTATATGCATTTGCATGCATGGGAGAAACATTTGTTATGTTAGTTTCCATTCCATGCACTAAAATTAATAGCTTAAGGGTAGCTATCTTGATTAAATTTATGTAAATCGCATGCACGAATATCGTAACTGATGTATCATTTTATTCTAAAGAAACTCTTGGGAGATGAAGCTATTGACTTGCAGGAATATGTGCTTATGCGATGGAAACATTAGTTAATGTGATTACTCATAACTAACATTTATGCAGTATGTGTTGTTAAGGGGTGAATTTCAAGGTAAATGATTAATGGTTCATGTAGATGAGTGCGAGTTGCAGGATGGTCCAATGATCGATGGTCCATTGTAGGTACATCTATGCCACCAAGATATGAAGATATGAAGACCAAAGGGTAAATGGTATCATATTTATTGTAATGACTTTAAGCTAGATATTTCTGTATATTTCCTTGCAAGATTTATAAACGATGGTTAAGGGATGGTCTCCCTTATAAGCCATTGAGTGAGGGCTTATCACCGTCATGAGCGTTTAATAATAAAATTAAACATTTGTTGGTTTTCACCCTACGGGGTTTCCAGGGTATATTGGTGTTCAATGATGTGATTGATTATTGTGTCAAGTTGATGATGTTGATTCCTTTCTTGTTATGATGTTCATAATGGCAAGTATATGATGACTATATGAGTAATGAAATGAATGGAAGGTTACATCATACAGGATTATGTTAATGTACTGTAATGGAGGTTTTTAATGGTTAAGGAGCTTACTATTCTTACTCTAAAGTTGCACTATGAAATGGTAAACATTCTATGTAATGATGAGTAAGGAATATTTAATAGTGAATGGATAGTTACCCATGAGTAACTTGTATACAAAATTTTGAAATCCTTACATTTCCATGTGAATTTATCAGTGTATGTTACAAGTGGTATCAGAGCTAAAGGTTGCAGCACTGGCACCTTTGGGATTTTCTAAGAGAACAGAAATTGAGAGATCTGAGATGAAATGCGCGTATGTGAAGGAAGGCATCGCATCTCTAGTCCAGGTGGAATAAAGAGTTTCAAGAGATAAGTATTATTATCTTTCTTTTCTTGAAACAATAGTTATTGCATTTATGGAAAATAAAATGCATACAAAGTAAATAGCAATGAAGTTAGATTTTCTTTAAAAAGGATATATCTTTTCCATGTACGTAAATACAAACCTACAATGTAAGTTCTTGAAAATATTTCTATTATGTTAATGTTTTAGAAATACATTATTCCTAGAAATATACCATGGTAAAGGACCAAACTACTCTGCTAGTTTTGCTGAGAAGAACCCATGTGAGTTCTTGCAAAGATTACTACTACGTATCTTGAAAGGTGTGAGAAGTAGTAAAACATAAATAAGTAAACTTTCTTTCCTTTATATATATCTTATTTAAGAAAATATTGGAATCTTGTTTTCTTTTAAAAGGGATTTTCTTTAAGAAGTAATAAGAAATCCAAGATTATTTTCTTGAATAGATTAAAGAAGGTATTTCTTAAAAGATATTTCATGGGTTGGGAGATATGTTAATGAGTTTTTACTAGAAAATAAGTCATGAAGAACCATAAAAATTTCTTGGAGAAAGTTATGTTGAATCTTGTGTGAAAAGAATACTTTCTTCTTGGGAAAATATTATGTTGTTTTTACGGAAAAGAATAACCTCTTGAATATATTACATTGCTATATGGATTATGTAGTCTTCTTGATTTAGGTATATTAAAGGTTAAGCTAACCTTGTTAATGTTGCGTAGTTTTTATGCATAAAAGAGGCTATCTATGGTAAATTCTTGGAAGCAAAGCATGAGTAACTTGCATGTAGAATCATAGAGGAAAAAGGTCCTTTGAATGGATAGAAGATCTATTAAGTATGTGAGTAATTTATGCTATCATAACTATTATGTTAAATTTCCTCGAAGAGGAATCATGAGTTTTCCTACTCGATTATGTTAAGTACTCTGTTGGGAAATTAAGATTAGACTCTCTATGCATTGTATGCATAGGAACAACAACCAATGTGTTAAATTTATTATATTTGCATGCTCCAAAGGCAAAATATGAAGTGGTGGGTCTTTTGTAAAATTTTAAGTAAAGTGAATGCACATTGTGTCATATTCCATTAAAATAATCTCTGAATAGATATAGTGATTTTTCTTGTACAAATGTGTGCGTATGTAAAAAATGTCATAATAATGTGGGAGTTATTTGACATGAATTGATAATTACATACTCACACTAATGTAGAGATGTTAGAAGAAAGCATGTTGTGACATTGTATTCACATCTTATATATGCACATAAATAGCTGTTAAAGGATCACTCAAAGATTTATTATTTATTGATTAAGGCTTTATCTAATCATGCTATAAAATCTTGTCGATGCTGCTAAAAGAAAGCATTGTTGTAGAGGAGAAATGTGAATTTCCTGATAGGGATGAGTACTGCAGTAGGGAGAGAAGTTCTTCAAATAAAATAAAGATTAGTATTTTATTTTATTTTAAGAAGTCTATGGATATGCATGTTGATTTCCTTTAAAAAATTAAATTGTTATATACATGGCATTGCATGAGATTAGCTTCCATTTAAGAGAATTCTTAAAAAAGGTACATGCTATTATAATATACTTTTTTTGGATAAGAATATGCATATGAGATTAATATGTGTATTATGATTTATTTATTTAGGAAAGAACGTATAAAAAGCATGAAAGAAAAATAGTTACTTTTCATTTGAGTTTGAAAAGAAGTAATTGTTTTTGCATGCAATAAAATTTCTAAAGTTACCATGCACTACTTTAAAAAGATGAATGTGTATAGTGATGGTGTGTGAAACTAATGCATGAATGCAAAAGATGAGCAAAGTCCTTATATAAGATGATAGAGTGTTAAAATTAAATTGAATGAAGCCTCTTAATGGGTCAAGTTGTGAGACATAACTATGAAGACTAGTTGACTGACTAGTGTTTACATGAGTCGTCATGAATGCATTAAAATTATTAACAGCATGAAAAACTAATGAAAGTTATATGTACGAATAGATTTTGACGAAAGCTATTTGAAGTTGTGAACAAATGATTATGATAATTACTTCATGTGTCAGTCTGTTGGAATAGAATATTATGGGAAGTGGAAATGTTTGCACTCATACCCTAATCGTTATTGACACATATGCATTCATGAATATTTGTATATACTTTTATGCATGACGACGTTGTATGCATAAAAACATTTTATGTAGGAATTTAAAATGATTGCATAAGATAATATGTGCCTGAGAAATGCATATTTATGATTAGAATTGTTTCTTATAGTAAGCATGGGTAGCTTAATGGAAACAGAAAATCTGTGAAAATAAAACATGGCAAACATTGCAATGTGAATTGCAACAGTAAATGTTAAAGAATCATTTTTTAATGTGCATGATTTTGTTAATTCAGAAATAATAATGTACAACACATGTAAGTTACTTCCAGGGGGGGAAGTTGTGACAGCTTCATTAAAATTAACTAGTATTAACTAGTTAAAGACAATTTGTTTAATTTTGTTTTATCTGGCCAGAAAAACTTAAATCGTCACTGTTGATAAAGAAAATTATTTAATTTGTTGAAATTAATTAATGAAAATAAAATCTTTTTAAGCTGATGGTAAAATTTTTTCCAAGAATAGGAGGTGGTTGGGGATAGCTGGAAAGACAGTTACCTACTCCTCTCAGGATAAAGCTGAATCCCAAAGGAGGAGTAGGCGTTCTGTGAAATTGGTAAAGGGGGAGTATTTTCTAGAGCTGGTTGGGACCAGTTGAAAATAGCTTATAACAACCCTTGTAAAACCAGAATTTCTGAGTGTGACTAGATTGGCCATCCAGATGTCGTAGCAGAAAGATCCACTGTTAACCCGTGACACCATCCACATTCTGGAGCTAGGGGTAGGTGGAGAACGTAATAGCCTCCCTTGATGGTTGGGAGGACCAAAACTTGAAAGACTAGATTTGCAGATAAATATAAAGACTTTTTAGTGTGGAAAGATTGACTGTCTGGATGTGGAAAATGACTCGATTTGGTTGCAGAAACCAACTCCTATGGGTTAGGAGGAGAATTTTTTTTACCATTGTGGTTCTCATAGTGGAACAGGTTAAGTAAAAAGTTATGTGTTGTATTAAAATGAAGTTTTATAAGATTGTGTAAATATCCTATGTAGATATTAAGAGAAAAGGATCTTAGCGCTCAAAAAATGAATTAATGAATGTATAACTTCATTTATATTATTACTAATTTGTTTGAATGTTTTAGCAGATGCTAGGATATTCCTATGGTGCATGGGTTGACCATTGGTATGATCAGAGAGCTAGGTGCTCTCTGAGTACTTTTTGAAGTACTGTGTGGATGTCTTTAGTAGGAGCTAAGACAGTGTGCATGTGATGCATTGATGAGAGGGGTGGTTCTATCTGAGTACTTATGGAAGAACTTCGATTAAAACATCTCTTTATATTGCAATAATGCTTGATAGTTGCAAGTAATTTCATTTGATTGAAACTATGTGACTAATGTGATTGAATTGTTAGTCATACATTACAAGCTCTTCCATGAAGTGTTGATGGGTTCTTCAACCATTGTCGGAGAGCTTGCTTAAAAGCCATCATTCTTCCAATAGTAATTGGTAAGTAATGGTGAGTTCGTATAGATATTTTTCTATATTTTTATGAATTGAATAAGGGATAAGTAGTTAGAAATGGAAATTAAATTTTCTTTGCGCTATACATGCTTATGAATATGGATAAAAACATTATTGTTTCAATTAATGGAAATTAAGGAAACGAAAGTGTTTCATTTCCAAGGGGAAGGAACCCCTTTAGGTTGTTTATATTATTATATCATGATTATAAGTTTAAATTTCAGTGAGAAAAGCACACCGAGGACAGTGTTCTCTTAAGGGGGGGAGTATATAACATCCCTAAAATAACCACGTAACTAATAATTACTTTGCTATCTTTTTAACTGTTATTATCAAGAAACGATTGTAAAATGGATTCTGGAATTGGTTAAAATGAATATGTGTTGCGTATTGAATTGGAGGTGTGACAATTATTGTCATATTTTCTGTTACAATGCACAATTAAGTATTGTTTAATGGTTAAGGGGTAAAGGAGTTCCGGATCCAAAAAAATGAAGGTTGTGTCACCTACTTCATGTACCATTCAGATATAGCCACTGGTTACGGAGTGGGGGCATTTTTGTTTCTTTTACTTGCAGAGACTTTGATCATGGTGGTAACAAAATGTCTATGCCGCAGAAGTTCTTTGACACTAGGGGATCTTGTGCATGGGCTATCATTTATTTTCTGTCATCCTGGTAAATTGCTATATTCCAAATTCTTGACATGGGCTGCATTCAACAGAGTTGTGCACAATACTAATTTTTGGTTAATTTCTTTCTTTATGATGTTTTTTATTTGATTAACCTGGATTAGAAATGAATTGGAGGTTGATATTTCTTTGTTTTAATTTTGTAAAATCCCTAATTACGGAGATATTATTTGTCCAAAAGGTTATGCATATAGAAAATTTATGCTAATTTTCTTTGAAAATAATATATTTTTAGAAAGAAAATATATCTGTTGTAATAGATAAAGATACGAAATTTTATATATAATAATATTGCATATGCATATTATCTAAGAAAGGATAGGATAACAAATTTTATATATATTTCATATGTGTAGGAAATGATAACAAGTCCAAGGTTTTTTCTTGAATAGATTAAAGAGGGAAACTCTTGAAGTATTTTCATGTGTAGTTAAGAAGAAAAGAGAAGTTTCTCACATTAAAAATTCTATACATTAACCATGTTGTAAATAGTAATTATTTAATAAATCCATGGGTAGTTTACCATGGTATTGGTAGAGAATAGTATTTAATATATCCATGGATAGTTTACCATGGTGTTGGTAAAGTAATGGATAGAGGAACTATTCAATTATATTTCTTAAAAGAATATACTATGTGATTACTTTTATGGTAGCATGATTATGATGTTAATTTATTTTGGAATATGAATTACCTGTAAACAAACTAAAGTAATGTTTTGGTTCATTGATATATATGTATGGGTAATGTTGGAATTACATTTGGAGAATAAGGCATGTTTTATGTTATAATTCCTAGAAATATGTGTTTTCATGTTCTTTGGTATGAAGCACTTCTTTGGGAAGACTCGTGAAGGAAGCTATGTGCTTTGTTGTGTAAGCACTCCTTGGGGAAACTCTTCTAGGAATCTATATGCATTTGCATGCATAGGAGAAACATTTGTTATCTTAGTTTCCATTCCATGCACTAAAAGTAATAGCTTAAGGGTAGCTATCTTGATTAAATTTTTGTAAATCACATGCATGAATATCGTAACTAATGTATCAGTTTATTCTAAAGAAAATCTTGGGAGATGAATCTATTTTCTTGCAGGAATATGTGCTTATGCGATGGAAACATTAGTTAATGTGATTACTCATAGATAATATATATGCAGTATGTGTTTTTAAGGGGTGAATGTCAAGGTAAATGATTAATGGTTCATGTAGATGAGTGCGAGTTGCAGGATGGTCCAATGATCAATGGTCCATTGTAGGTACATATATGCCACCAAGATATGAAGATATGAAGGCCAGAGGGTAAATGGTATCATATTTATTGTAATGGATTTAAGCTAGATATTTCTATATATTTCCTTGTAAGATTTATAAATGATGGTTAAGGGATGGTCTCCCTTATAAGCCATTGAGTGAGGGCTGATCACCCTCACGAGAATTTAATAATAAAATTAAACGTTTGTTGGTTTTCACCCTATGGGGTTTCCAGGGTATATTGGTGTTCAATGATGTGATTGATTATTGTGTCAAGTTGATGATGTTGATTCCTTTCTTGTTATGATGTTCATAATGGCAATTATATGATGATTATATGAGTAATGAAATGAATGGAAGGTTACATCATACAATATTATGTTAATGTATTATAATGGAGGTTTTTAATGGTTAAGGAGCTTACTATTCTTAATCTAAAGTTACACTATGAAATGGTAAAAATTCTATGTAATGATGAGTAAGGAATATTTAATAGTGAATAGATAGTTACCCAGGAGTAACTTGTATACAAAATTTTTAACTCCTTACATTTCCATGTGAAGTTACGGGTGTATGTTACAAGTTCCAAATCCAGGTATCAATTTCTCTCCCAAGGTCCAACTTAAGATATTTCAGACTTCTGATTGTAATTAGAGAGGTCGAGTGGTTTCACCCCAACTCAAGAACTTACTCAAGAAATAACACAATGCTACACTTTTATGTAATGGTCTAGTATTTTCCGGGTCTCTCCCTCTTCCTTTCTAGTATTTTCATAGTTGAAAGAAAAGAAAAAAATAACTATCTTCTCTTTCACTGAAATTCATTTATCTCCAAGAATGAAAAACCAAGAACTATAACTTCCACAAATTCCTTGAAATTAAGCAATTCATTCAAAGGCCCTCTCTCAGATTTCCAAGCCTTGCCTAATCCTCTTAAAAAAATAATTATATATAATTTCTTTAATATTCTCTTGTAAGTTTCCAAAAGAATTTTATCTAAACCTTTATTTTAAAGTTTCATCTATCAAAGTAATTGACACTAAATCATGGTAAATGAAAGTAACTAGTAAGTACTTGTAATAGCTAATGTTAGTAATGAACATCATTATTTTTCACATGGTTCTTAGTAAAATATTTTACATCTAGAAGGTCTTGTATTTCTAGTCATTATGAACTTAGTTTGATATTAATTTTCCATATAATTAATATTTTATTATTTTATTTTAGTAGATAGTGGACACTTTGCATAATATTTGATATAAATTACTGTATATATAAAGTTTTTTTGTAATTATATAAATTAAATGGTTAATGAATATCAATAGATATATAATCTTTATGCAAGTAATGAGGATAATTATGACAATAAAATTGGTATTAGAATATAAACTTAGTTATACATCTAAAATATCATTTTTATAATATAAATAATCACAAATTTTCTTTTATAAAATATAATTAATTTAATCGATTTAATCACAAAATTTCATTAAATAGTTATAAAAACACTTTTTTTTATTGAATCAAAAAAAACATTTTTTATTAAATCTTAAATATATATATAATACATGTGAGAAAAGAAACTTAAAATCTAATTCACCCTTTCAATATAGATAGGTTTAACAACATAACATGAAACTATTATTATTTTATTTGAAATATATTATTAAAATAATTTAAATTACAAATATGAAATAAAACATCAATTCATAATGTAAATTTTTATAAATGGTTTCAATATAAAATACAATTGATGAACAATAATATGTAATATTATGATTACATATTATCATTAAGAAATATTGCGAATTGATATCAATCAATTATAATAAACAAATGGTTAGAAAGTATTTTACTACATTCATAGGAACATTATGAATAAATATTGCTTAATCAAATATAATATTGGAAGTTGTCTAATGATATTTTGTTGCAAATTCATATTAATCAATTATAATGAACCAATTGTTAGAATGTATTTTTCTACATGTATAGAAATATTATTGAATATAATGAAGAAATGGTTAGGATGTATTTTACTACATTCATAGAAATATTATGGAGAAATATTGCTTAAAAAAATGGGATATTAGAATTTTCCTAATGAATTTTTAGAAAGTAAAGTCAACAAAAGGAAACTTAATATTCACCTAAATCAATCATAAAAAATTATATTTAAAAAAAATAATATATGCCTTAATATAACTAAATATTATTAAGCATTTTAATTCATAATTTTACTAAATATTAGTTGAATAATTTATTGCGCTTATAGGCGTAATCTACAGCCCGCGTAATCTACAGCCCAATATAACTTACGTCCAGAGGCGCAATTTAGATCCTGATGTTAAGTATGTTACGTCCTCAAAAAATAATAAATTTATTTTTGCTCATGTCAACCAAAGCATTAACCTAATATTTAATTTTATATAACTTTTTTAACTTGCTAATGGGCTGAGATTAATTATTAAAATACAACTATATATTATTTATATAATTTGAATGGATAGTAAATTATCTCACCAATTTAATAATTTCTTTATTATATACTTGAACTTGAATGGATCATAAATTTACCTTTAACAAAAAAACTTACCACATTGAATTTCCAAATTAAGTAAAATTTTAAACATCTTTTCTCTTTATTAAAGTCAATACCATTTCCTAAATCAAAGGACAGAGTTAATTCAACACAAACAATCAAAATCCAAAATATTTTAATATTTATTTTAATTAAATATTTGTAAAATGAATCTTTAAAAAGAAAACCCATGCTCTATGAATAAATTAAAATCTTTAAAGATATAAATATTTTCCCATCAAAATTGCAATATTTCAAAATTTAAATAAATAAAAATCTAAATAATTCGGAGGTATGGTAAATAAATAAAACCTATTCTTGGTAAATAAATAAAAATATATATAAACTAGATGTATGGTAAATAAATAAAAACTTGTTTTTATATTTACTCCATAAACCCTATTATATTTAAAAAAAAACTCAAAAACATGAAGCCTAGAGGACCAATAACATGGGTCAAATTAATATTGATACCATGGGCTAAATACCATGGACCAAGTACCATATTTATAAAAGAAGTATGGTAAATGAATAAATATAAAAAAGGTATAAAGAGGTATCACAAATAAATAAATATAAAATAGGTATAAATAGGTATCGTAAAAAAATAAATATAAAAAAGTTATAAAGAGGTAAGGTAAGTAAATAAAAACATATCAGATATGATTATAAATAAAAATATAATTATATAACAAGCCTATGGGCAAAATACCATAGTAAGTAAAAGAGGTATGGTAAATAAATAAATGAGAGGTATGGTAAGTAAATAAAACCTCTTTTCATATTTACTCTATAATATGCTTTATATTTAAGGACACTCAAAAAATAGGTTTTATTTGGTGAAGCCTATGGTCCAAATATCGTTGGATTAATTAATATTAGAGAGAGTATGTTTGGGGGTGAGATAAAGAGAAAAAGAAGGAGAGATAAGGAGAGAGGGAGGGATATAGTAACATAGTTGGAGAGAGAGAGAGAGAGAGAGAGAGAGAGAGATTGGAGAGAAAGGGAAAGAGAGGAAGGAAGAGAGAGGATGTGAGAGAGTAGAGAGAGGGAGGGAAAGAGAGATGGAATTGGAGGGGGAGAGAGAGAGAGAGTAAGTGATAAGGAAGATGGAGAGAGAGGAGAAGGAGGAAAGAGAGATATCATCAGGGAAGAGGGAGAGAAGGGGATGATAGAGATATAGATGGAAGGTGAAGAGAGGGAAGAAGAGAGAGATGGGGAGAGGGAGGGAGTGACAAAGAGATTGATAGATATGGTGTGCAAGAGCATGTGTGTTTAGGGCGGTGAGAAAGAGAGACAAACAAGAAGAGATGGAGGGGGATAGAGATATGGATAGAAGGTGGAGAGAGGGAAGGATATTTCTTTCACTAGATGGATTGATTTAAGTGAAGATGATGATTTCTAATCCTATTTGATTATTTGCACTAGATTTATCGATTTTAGTATAGATATTTATTTCTAATGATATTTGATTACTTGCACTAGATGCATTAATTTCAGTGTAGGTGGTGATTTCTAATACTATTTGATTGCTTGCACTGGATGTGTTGATTTCAATGTAGATGTTGATTTATAATTATATTTGATTTCTTGCACTAGATGCATTGATTTCAATGTAGATGATTTCTAATCCTATTTGATTGTTTGCACTAAATGCATTGATTTCAGTGTAGAAGTTATTTTCTAATCTTATTTTATTGCTTGCATTAAATGCATTGATTTCGATGTGGATGTTGATTTCTGATTTGATGCAGCTGGATATATGATGGTACATTAATTTTAAAGTGATTGGATTAACAATATGCATTGATTTTAGTGTAAGCACAAAATGTTATTGACAATGTCCATTGATTTTTGTGTTATAGTAATTTAACCTATTAATATTGGAGAAAGGGAAAGAGAGATAAGGTATCATGTTTACTACAATAGCTCAAGCTAAATATTTAAATGATTTACGATTTAAGTTTTATTTTTCGATATGAAAAGATGACAATACTAACAAGGGTGACAATAAGAATAGTAGAAGAGAATAGTTTGAGATTGATCACAATCAAGACTATTTGTAACATGAGTTCATTCTTGGTATTCACATTTTTTATCTTTCAACACTATTATTGTCACTTTGCATTCAAACAAATTATTTCATCATTTTTCATCGTTAAAGTTATTAACAATATTTATCATCTCAACAAACTGAGGTAACTAAGAAAAATTAAAATTAAAATGATGAGGTTAATCTCAGAGATATTTAGCATATTTAATATTTGATATATTTACATATTATTGATAAAATTAATCATATCTTCAATAGATTTTCCTTGAACTCAAATCAACCTAGATCCATCTTAACTCCAGATCTATCAAAGCTCTGTGAGGGATCAAATCTCTCGAGGTGAAAACCTCTTTTTTAGTGTAAAACTTGAGGAAAGGTTTGCACTTTGAGAGATTTGATCCCTCTCGGCGCTTGATAGATCCGGAGTTAAGATCAATCTAGGTTTATTTATAAAATTTTAAGAACTTTGCATGATGCAATATAGTCAACAAAAAAATGTACAATGTCATAAAAATCAAATATGTTGAACATTGCAATGAGACTTAACCATAAATGGATGAGAAAATACAGCATAGGTTCTCTAAGGTTAGTGCAATAAGGCATAACTATTATTAAATGATGTGAACTAAATAAGTTTTGAAGAATCTTCACTATGATAAACCATACCATCAATCAACCATAATAAAATATAATTAAATGTATATAACCTTCACATACCATCTTCAATATAATATAAATCAATATAAAACTTTATCAAAATTCAATAAAACATAATCATAATAAAAAATAATACTTCAATATAAAATTAACTAATATCAAAATAAAATTTAAATAATAAAACAATATAACATAATTATTAAACACCATTAAAATTAAATATATAGAAAAATCTTCTAATTTTTGAATATTTTATTTAAAATTAAAAATCATCTTCAAAAAATATTACAAATAATTCTAAAGCTTAATGAATAATTCAACCTACCATACCATAGAGTAATGTAAAAGACAACCAGATTAACCAAAATAAACATCACAATACAAACAACAATATAAAATGTATCGAATTCAATTCATTCTGAGACATACTACTAACCTCACCTCTTATTGTCACAATCAAAATTATCTGATATTCTAAATAATGTTTACTACATTCTATATAGATAATAACAATCACCATTATCATCATATTCTAAATGATGTTATTATATATTTTATATACAAATACTGTTATGATAGTTTACAAAGTTTGCCATATTGTAACGATCAAAGTTAACAACCATACTCGAACAAACTTATAGATGAGGGATGGCTAATTTCCTATGTCCTCGAGTCGAACTACGCATTCAACGGTTGATGTGAAGGGTGAATCAAACCACCTTACCTTGGTATCCGAAGGAATGTAATCCCATCTGCATAACCCCATAAAATATAGTGTTTAATTCAGAATTTCCTAAAACACATGAGGATCAGACGACTTGCATGGCTGGGAGAGGTAATACCTACCGGAAATTTGTCACAAGATGATGCAAGAAAAGCGACATGATCAATGTAGCGAACTCATATCCTGGACAAAATCTAGGGCCAGCTCCAAAGGATATATTGGGTGTACGATCAATAGTCGGGTCCTGAAAAGTTGTAAATTAACAAGATATGAGTAAATTAAATGCGATTAATTTTAACTTAAAATCGCAATGGAGGGGCATATCTCGCACCTGCCATCGCCGAGGATTGAAAGAAAGAGGGTCTTCGTAGTAGTTGCTATCGAAATTCGAGAAGTGATCAAATATAATGCATGTCCATCCTTTGGGAATTGTATATCCTTCAAATAAACAATAAACATCGCGGATTTCAATGCTATTACTGTAAACGAATGGTACTAAAATGCTGCAATTTTTTGAGACAGAGAGTAACAATATTGAATACCTTGCATTTCTACATCCTTGACAGTTTTCCTCATCAGCATGCTGCTATTACTGCTTCCGGTCCCCAATCTCAACATCTCTTTGATAACCTGGGAAAAAGCAAAGCACATGGTTTTCGGAACACGACGTCGCCATTAGGGTTTGATAAAATATCGACATAAATCGATGAATCAAATTTACGGCACTACTTACATTTTTGGTGAACGACATTGATCTATAGTCATCCCATGACAAACTCTCGTTATTTCCTTTCGTGCGTCTGATTGCCTCGTGCTCTTCCTGCATGTCAGTGGACATCACATATTATTTTATATAAAATTCCATTTACTTATAGTGGTAACACTAGCTATTTAAATTGGCCATTCGGTGCCAAACAAATGCACTTCTAAAATAGAAGATATTAACCCTGAGTTCTTGAATGATATGCGGATTTTCAGATAAACGCTTCACTGCCATTGTAATGGGTTTTGGCGTAGTTTCAAAGGTAACGTAGAGCAGATTCAGAAGGAAATCTACGATCTGAAAGGTGGAAATTTCCAAATCCCCATCTTCTTTTTCTTCTGCCTCTTTCAACAATGACGATAGTAGGTCGTCCGATGAATCGTCAGATGATATGTTTTCCTTCCTCTCCCTGATAATGCTTTTGATCTGCTCAGAAATCTCTTGCCTTTTCTGCAATTCCAAAAGTAAATGTATGATAAGTCAGTTAATTGAAAAGAATAAACAGGGGTCAAATAAGGGAGATTGTTTCTTTGGCTATTGAATCGTTTTAGGATGGCTTTAGCGTATGAAGGTTAGTTTTTGATACTTCTGATTAATCTCATTTGCCGGAGAGTGAGATAAATAGTTGAGGTTACATTGATAAATCTAGCTATATGTTGATGAATATTGTTTATATTTTAATACAATCTGGCTGATGACCATATTTTGAGCATTTAACTTATATGAATTGGTACTTTTTATCAATACAATTTCAGTATTTAAAAAAAGATAAAAATCCTGTTTCAAGTCGATTTGGATAAGAAAAGGGATTCTATTTTGGAAGAACAAAATTAAAGGTAGCTAAGGATTTTTATTAAAAATTTAACTAATTTTTTAAAATAATAATTTAAATGATAAGCCATTGTTAATATTATGTTGAAAGCGTATTTTTTTTAATGATAATAAATTGTTTATTTTTTTTAATGATAAATAAATTATATATTTTTTAAATAGATTATTTTTATAATTAAAACAATTCAAATAGTTTGATTATCTTCTATATTTTTAATTATTTTACATATATATATAATTTTCTAATAAAGATTTGTTAACAGTACAATTTAAAATAATTTTCTTATTCTTTATATACCAATTTTGTGGTGAAGATGAACATGTAAAGAAAGGTTAGGTAAAAAATAAGAATAATATAATATTCAAAATTAAATCCATCATGGGTTGAGGATTCACATAGTTGGAGTGCCTGTCAGACCCTTTTGTTAGACACTAAGGGATGGGTGCCATCTCGATACTATGTAGTTTTGTGGGGTATTTAGTTTGGGTGCCATCTCGATACTATGTAGTTTTTGTGTTTATAAAATTACCAAATGCTTGGAGAGTATTGTATACTAAATTTATGGGTTTGACATTGATATGGCATGTGGTGCGGTTATAGGAGGTAGAATTATTTTCATGTCAAACTCTCAGAGGAATATCTTATTCAAAGACTTTGAGATGGGAAGTGAGGTGCAGACTTTGGAGGTGGAGGCCACATTTTGGAAGGAATGTTGCTTGTGAGGTAAAATTGCACCTAGGGGTCTCGTGCATGCAGGTCCACTTCAGAGAGTTTTCCCCAGCTTTTCTAGCTCGAAAAAATGCATGACATTCTAATTTCTTAATCTGGTTTCCTTTATTTGTTCTACAGTTTTCACGGATTTCCTCCATCTACGAGGGTGTTGCTCATCAAATGTTTTTCTTGGTAGAATTTTATATTTTCATGGAGGTTGGTTTTTTGTTCTTTATGTGCACAACTAGTAATTTGAGGATCTTCTCTTGAGAAAGAAGGGATAGCTATTCATACAAGGGTGGGATTTCTTGAGGGAAATTTGTTGTGATTGTGTGAGAGGGAGGATTCCTTCATTTCTAGACAATTGTGGTGTTTGGGCCTTTGGCATTATTTGTTGTGATTGTGTGAGAGGGAGGATTCCTTCATTTCTAGACAATTGTGGTGTTTGGGCCTTTTGGCATTATTTGTTGTGATTGTGTCAGAGGGAGGATTCCTTCATTTCTAGACAATTGTGGTGTTTGGGCCTTTTGGCATTGAGTTAATGGTTGAGGGGTCAAATCCAAAGGTGCAAAGCTAGTAACCTCACGTGTACCATGTGTTCACTTGGTATATTAGGCACTGTTTCTCTTTGGGGGTTTGTGGTACAAGTTGGGTGAGGGTTAGGTACTTGTCTAGCTAACTTTCCTAGACGACTTCGAACAAGAAATCTTGTTGGGTGAGTACTTGAATGTGAGGTTCAATATACCATCACTAAAACAATTTCGAATTGGGTTAGTGTGGTTCTTGATGAGGTTGGCATGCCACATGCTTGTGGGGAGGTGAGAGGGGAGATGGGGGAGAGTGGCCAAAATGAAGGCCATGGGATGAGAGTCACTACCATGATGAGGTAGTTGAAGCCCACCCAGCTGAGCACCTTGCACTATGTTTCAAGCTCTTTCTCTCGAGACTATTGATAGGCAGCTTTGTCATGTAACTTGTATTTGGGAACAATACAATGGGAATTAAAAAAAAAACAAAAAACAAAAATCAATATTACCTACAACATAACTAGTAACACATGCAAGATTCTTTAGCCACCATTTTCACATGGCAATGGCACAAGCAAAAGCAAGAGGAGTTGGATGACCCATGTCGAAAAACAAGTCCATAATTACTTAGGACCTCCTCCATCTCAAGATTTTGGTGTTGATCATCTCGGTCCGAATTAACTCCTCAATGCTTAGTGGTTATTGGGAGTATTTTGATTTTGAATATTTTTTTTGGTGGCATGTTTGGCTTTGTAAATTATAGCATTTTAAATTTTTTTAACACAAATAAATAAAGTTGGTACCAATAGATATTTGAGAAAACGTAATTAGAAATAATTTTTCAAAATCAACGCTTAAATATTTTTAGAATTTTTTTAGAAAATTAGCTAAATTAAATTAACTTGTTAATCAATAAATATCCAAAATATTCCCAGGTTTGAAACATTATTTCACTATGTTATTAAAAATAAGATGTTGGAAACTATTTTCCTCTGATTAATCCAATTAAATGATCACCGGCCCAACGAACCAAGAATTGAAGCGCACAGATAAACCTCATACACAAGTTAGTAGCTAAAAGCCTAAAACGAAAGTTTTGAATAAAATAGACGTGTTAATTGTTCATGACTCATGTGTACTCAAGTAAACATGGGCCGAGAGTCGTGACCTGCCCCTCTAAACAATCAAAATGAATACATTAACACTGATCATCAAGATGTAATCAAATACCAACGCCGTGTATTCATTATTACTTTCAAATTTGTTTGGAAAGAGGTTTATTATTACCTGCAAGCTTTTGTGGAAAGATGTGCCGGGGACCTTAAACGGTAAGCTGAAAAAGCCCTTCCTCATAATATGGAAATCGTGTTTCATCTTTTGCATTTTGGTGCCCGGTTTAAGACTGAACAAGTGCTTGACCATCAGTGAGAATACCATCTGCATCCAAATCAAACCAATTAACGTCCAAAATCTTATAATATTGGTTGAAGATCGAAGTCACGTTACTACCTCTTCAGCTTCATGCCTGACGTTCACATTTCTGCCCCGCCATCGTGAGAGAGTCGATGTTACGGTATTTTGTACTTCTGACAGAAGCCGGCTTTTGAGAACCGGAATACCAACGACACGCAAGTAAACTCCTCTCTTCTTCTTGTGATAATCTCCACGGGATGCCATTATATTCGTCTTTCCAGATAACTCTCCCACGGAGGTTGGAAATTGAGTAACAAAAAGCCGACCATCCTGCTCTAGAATAAAATTGTTGACATGCGGATCAGTGGAAATTATGATGGGGTATCCGAATAGGCAGGTTTTGAACAAACTCCCATACCTGCACAAACGTGAGTAATTAATAGAAATCCAATTATCCTGTGATTTAGTGTAAAAGGGATTTATATAATTCGACAATTCGGAGATGAAAATCTAACACACAATTGTATTGTAAAATTCCATTAAAAAACCAACATAAAATTCTAATCCAATGCCTCATTAAAATTCAAGGTATGCGTCTTCAACGTACGTATCACACCAATCCATTGAACACAAACTATCAGAGATACCTACTGCTGCCACTGCCCTGTAGACTAGAACGCTAAATACGAATTTCGAGTGTTGGAATAATCTCATGCATCTGTAATAAATCTATACTACGGTAGCCTTGTCTAAAAACTTCTAAAATCTCAATATCAATGCAATATTCGATTGATCGTACGATTGGGAATTGCAGTTATTTTTCACGGGTCTTCTCTATAAATTCGTTGGGTCGAAAATAAAATGACATAAATTCTCCTAAAAGGGCCAAATACGAATTTCGAGTAACTAGAACCCTAAATACGAATTTCGAGTGACTAGAACCCTAAATACGAATTTCAAGTGTTGGAATAATCTCATGCATCTGTAGTCAATCTATACTACGCTAGCCTTGTCTAAAAACTTCTCAAATCTCAGAAGCAAAGCAATATCCGATTAAGAATATGATTGGAAAGGACACTTATTACTTTTCACGGCGCTTCACTATAAATTCGGTGGGTCGAAAATAAAATGAGATAAATTCTCCGAGAAGGGGCCATCCCATTGTTCCCGGCGGCACGTTGGCACTCCACTTGGTTCGTGGAACGAAACGCCACGCTACCAGTGCCACTGCTACTAACATCCATATCATCGTACTGCTCTCCATTGAAGTTGCAGGATTTGGAAGCCAAGGGCAGGAACGACGGTATGGAGCAGCCGCTGATCGCTCGATTATGTTTGCAAGTTGATTAATTGTATTGAAATAAATTACAAAGTGGTTTTAAGTTTTTTTCGTTCCGGGCACTACATTATATCGAGACCTATTAAACGGGCAGTTGACTTATTTGACGGGTTTTTAATTGAAGAGGTTCCAATTAAAATATCTAATTATATTCGCCGGCAATTAACACGACTTGTGGATATTTAGATAAAATAAAACGCTGAATTGTCTTCCTCGTTGACATTCTGTTATCAACTATAAAGTTACTTATAAAAATGATATTTAATTTCAGGATGGTAAGTATTTGTTTTATTTGTTGTTCTTGTCTATGATTCCTGAATTGTCCACTTCACTCAAAACATTTTATTTTTTAAAAAGAAAATATAAATTATTTTTTAAAAATTTCAAATACATATATTGAAATTTTATAAATAATAAAACGCCATAAAGATACTAATTTTTTTTGATAGGTATAGTGTCCATTCACACTTCTTATCTTTTAAAATTAAGACAGTCGACTTTCAAAAATTGCCAATTATATGTTTTAAAATATTTAAAAAATAATATTTTTTTGGATTGAGTTAGTTGGTTTATATGTTGAAAATTAAATTGATTAAAAACACATTATTATTATGGCAGTTGACTTATTTGACGGGTTTTTAATTGAAGAGGTTCCAATTAAAATATCTAATTATATTCGCCGGCAATTAACACGACTTGTGGATATTTAGATAAAATAAAACGCTGAATTGTCTTCCTCGTTGACATTCTTTTATCAACTATAAAGTTACTTATAAAAAATGATATTTAATTTCAGGATGGTAAGTATTTGTTTTATTTTGTTGTTCTTGTCTATGATTCCTGAAGTGTCCACTTCACTCAAAACATTTTATTTTTTAAAAAGAAAATATAAATTATTTTTTAAAAATTTCAAATACATATATTGAAATTTTATAAATAATAAAACGCCATAAAGATACTAATTTTTTTTTCATGTTTTTTTTTTGATAGGTATAGTGTCCATTCACACTTCTTATCTTTTAAAATTAAGACAGTTGACTTACAAAAATTGAGACAGTTGACTTACAAAAATTGCCAATTATATGTTTTAAAATAATTAAAAATAATATTTTTTTGGATTGAGTTAGTTGGTTTATATGTTGAAAATTAAATTGATTAAAAACACATTAGTATTATGTCATTTTCATAATAATTTTTACTTAAATTATGAAATTTAAAAATAATAAGTGATTATATATTTGGAAATAATTGCTATAATATAGGTACTTTAAATTGTGATATAAAAATGAATTTTTATTTAAATAATTGTTTAACCTTTTTTGTAATTTTGATATTGTTGTAATTCTAATTTAAAAAAAGAAAGATAAAACAATAGAACTAATTTTATGATTTATAATTTCAAACTTATAAGATAATATTGTATCTCGTTTTCTTTTATAAAATATGGATTATTTTTATTAACAATATGACTAGCACAACTACATTAATAAATGTGGTGAAGGTAAACAAGCCTAATAGATATATATTTAATATTAATATTAATATTGATATTAATAAATATATATATAAAATAATAATACAATAATAATTATTATGTTATGCTTTAGCTCGCCGACCCCATTGCTCACTCAACCTCATCGCCTTTGGTAGCTAGCCTCCTTCACACTCCTTCCTGCTCTAGCATGTCGCAGAGGCATCGAATGCGTTGTTGTTGTGGCATAGGCAGGGACCAGTCCTCATGCCCGCCCATATCCATTCACTTTGACAGTCGCTCCCCGCCTCCTAAAGACAATTCTACCCATTTTCACTATGATTGTTCCATGGATAGGCCCCGACTTACAGCCACAATCACCGTCAACTTCCAGGAAGTGCCTTCAAGCTCTGTGGGGACACGTTCTAGAAAGCGACCACGAAAATCCACAATCGCTCTAGCACCTCCACAACACTCTCATAAATCCGAAGCTTTGCCGGTCAAACCTGAGACACACTCCTCCAACAGCGAAGGCAGTGGAAGTGGATGTCTTAAATGTTCGGGTGGTGGAAAGAGAAAGGGCCACGCTAGCCTTGTGTGCACCGCTACCATGCAAGAACCCACCACCAAGCACTCTAAGAAATATGATGACTCTTTAGATGAATACAGGTGTCTTATCATTAAGGAGCCACTGCCACAACTGCATGATACCTAGCATGATATTCAACCACAACAATGAGAGGTTTCTTTTCTCGGTTTTGATTAACTTCTCTATTATTAAGTATTTCCAAAACAATTTGCCAAACTCTTGGTCGTTTCTAGACAATGTTGGTTTCCCTACTGAGGGCAATGATTTTTGGACTGGTTTCCCCATCTGGGGCAGTCAGTTTTTTGTCTTTTTGAACCCTGCTCCCTCCGGAATTGGCTAGCATAGAAATTCCGGAGGCAAGCTTCAACCTATACACTATGTTTATATTAATAGAATTAGTCCAATTTAGAAAAAAAAATTAATAAATATATTATAGAATATCATTATTATTGGGTGTAGTGTAACTTATAGACTAAATAGTCCTTTTCACCGGAATTCACTAAAATCCGACGATACAATTTCAAGCAAGATTGTGATTTTTTTGTTATTTAAAGCATATTTTTTAATGCATAAATGGATTCAACAACCCAAAAAACCCCTAGGGAAGTTGAACTATACAAATTAAACAATTTAAACTCAATTTTTTAAAAGTCTCATATTTTGATTAAAATTATCCATAAAAAATGTAGTGAAAAATACCATTTCACCTATAAGTTAGACTATGCCTTATTATTATATTATAATTATATGATAATATTATTAATATTATCAATAATATAATAAATATTGATATTATTAACAAAAGGGATTATTAATATTATAAACCCAAGGCATTATAAACCCCAAGAAATAATATTAAACACATGATTAATATTATAAACCCAAAGGATTTATGTTAAACCCTAGGATTAATATTATAAACAATATCAATAATATTATACACTAGCAATATGAACCCTTAGATTAGTAAACCCAAGGGATTGATATTATAAACTCAAGGCACACTAATAAACCCCAAGATAAATATTATAACCATATAAAAAACATGGTTGACCATGGTTAATTTTCATTTTGAAACAATATTTGTCACAATTCAACCTTGGACCATGGTTTACCATCATTGATTTTCAAATTAACAGAATCTTTGTCACAATGGATGTTGGACAATGGTTGACCATGGTTGAGTATGGTTCATTTTCATATTGAGAGAATCGTTGTCACAATGAAAATTTGCACTATGGTTGACCACGATTGACCATGGTTAACTATGGGTGATTTTCATATTTAGACAATCTTTGTTACAATGCAAAGTTGCACCATGGTTGACCATGGATGGCCATGGTTATCAAAATGTGACGTTGGACAATGAGACAATATTTTTAACAATGTGACCATGTTTACTGACCATGGTTAACCGTGACTGGAAATACTTGACCATGGTTGATTTTCATATTGAGACAATCTATGTCACAATGTGACGTTGGACCATGGTTGACCATGATTGATTTTCATATTGAGAACATCCTACGACAAACCCTAAGATAAATATTATAAACAAAGGTATATAAACCTTATGATAAATATCATAAATGGTAAAATAAACATGGTTGACCATGGTTGATTTTCATATTGAGACAATATTTGTTACAATGTGACGTTGGACCATGGTTGACCTTAGTTAACCATGGTAGATTTTTGTATTGAGACAATATTTGTCACAATGGAACATTGGACCATGGTCAACCATGCTTGACCATGGTTGATTTTCATATTGAGACAGTCTTTGTCAAAATGTGACATTGGACCATGGTTGGCCATGGTTAACCATAATTAACGATAGTTGACAATGGTTGACCATGGTTGATTTTCATATTGAGACAATCTTTCTCACAATGAGACGTTGGACCATGGTTGACCAATGATTATAAACCCAAGATATTTATCTTAAAATCTAGGATTAATCTTCTAAAACCTATGAATAATATTATACCCTAGCAATTTGAACCCTTAGATTAACAAACCCAAGGGAATAATAAACCCAATGGATTAATACCAAAACCCCAAAGGATTATAAATCCAAGAGATTAATATTATAAACCAAAGGAATATAGACCATAAGACAAACATTATAAACCCTATTATTAGGAATTTGACTTCTGTGATCCATAAATTATGTATCAAATCTTTCGGTGAAAATCGCAATAGAGAAATTTGTGTCGACGCATTTCGAACCAGCCAGTGTGGTTGACCTTTGTTCTGATGATGAACCACACTAGCTGGTTTGAAATGCGTTGACACAAATTTCTCTATTGTGATTTTCACTAAAAGATTTGATACATAATTATAAACCCTAATTAGACATTTTTTTCCATGGTCGATTTTCATATTGAGATAATATTATCATAAACACTAAGATAAATATTATAAACCAAGGTATATAAACCCTATTAGAAATATTATAAATGCTAAAATAAACATGGTTGGCCAAGGTTGATCATGGCTAACCATGGTTTATTTACATATTAATAAAATCTTTGTCGCAATACGATGCTTAACCATGATTCACCATGATTTATTTTCATATTGAGATCATCTTTGTTACAATGCGACGTTGGACCATGGTTAACCAGGGTTGACCAAGGTTTATTTTTATATTTAGACAATATTTGTTATAATGTGATGTTGCACCATGGCCGACCATGATTGATAGTGGTTGACGATGGATGATGATGGTTACCATGGTTGATTTTCCTATTGAGACAATCTTTGTCATAATGTGACGCTGGACCATGGTTGACCTAGAAATATGAACCCTTAGATTAATAAACCCAAGGGATTGATATTATAAACCTAAGGGATTAATACTAAAAACTTAAAGGATTATAAATCCAAGGGAATAATATTAAACATGGATTAATAATATAAACCAAGGGTATGTAAACATTAAGGTAAATATTATAAGCCCTAAAATAAACATGGTTGACCATGGTTGATTTTGATATTGCCACAATATTTGTCATAATGTGATGTTTGACCTTTGTCAACCATGATGGATTTTCATATTGAGACAATCTTTGTCACAATATAACGTTGGATGGGGGTTGATTATGGTTGATTTAATAATGGGACAATATTTTTCACAATGTGGCGTTGAACCATGGTTGGCCATGATTGACCATGGATGACCATGGTTGAACATAGATGACCATGGTTTTGACAATGTGGCATTGGACCAAGATATAATCTTTTTCACAATGTGACCATGATTATTGAACGTGGTTAACCATGGTTTACCATGATTTTTCATGGTTGACCATGGTTGATTTTCTTATTGAGACAATATTTGTCACAATATGACTTTAGACCATGGTTGACCATGATTGATTTTCATATTGAGAAAATATTATGATAAATCCAAAGATAAGTATTACAAACCAAGGTATATAAACCCTATGATAAATATTATAAACAATAAAATAATCATGGTTCACCATGTTTGATTTTCATATTGAGACAATCTTTATCACAATGCTATGTTGGACCATGGTTGACCATGATTGATTTTCATATTGAGGCCATCTTTGTCACAATACGACATTGACCATGGTTGACCATGGTTGATTTTCATATTGAGACACTATTTGTCACAATGTGATAATGGATGGTCATTGACCATGATTGATGATGGTTGGCGTTGGTTAACCATGGTTGATTGTCATATTGAGACAAAAATTTTCACATTGTGATGTTGGACCATGGATGACCATACTTGACCATGATTATAAACTCAAGGGATTTATATCAAACCCTATGATTAATATTATAAACCCTATGAATAATATTATACCCTAGAAGTATGAACCAATACATCAATAAAGACAAGGGATTGATATTATAAACCCAAGGGATTAATACTAAAACCCCAAGGGATTATAACCCAAAGGGAATAAAATTGAACCCAATGGATTAATATTATAAACACAAGGTATATAAACTCTAAAATAAACATAGTTGACCATGTGTGATGATGGTTAATTTTCAAAATGTGACGTTAGACTATGGTTTACCATGGCTGACAATGATTGATTTTCATATCGAGAAAATATTTCCCACAATGCAATGTTGGACCATGAATAACCATGGTTAACCATGGTTGATTTTCATATTGAGATGATATTTGCCACAAT
Source organism: Pinus albicaulis (assembly GCA_034641835.2). Classification (NCBI taxonomy): domain Eukaryota; kingdom Viridiplantae; phylum Streptophyta; class Pinopsida; order Pinales; family Pinaceae; genus Pinus; species Pinus albicaulis. The sequence continues at coordinate 984,702,487 of CM076574.1, forward strand.
GCGATGTTGGACCATGGTTGACCATGATTTATTTTCATATCAAGGAAAAACTATGATAATCACTAAGATACGTATTATAAACAAAGGTAGGTAAAACCTATGATAAATATTATAAACATTAAAGTAAACATGGTTGACTATGGTTGATTTACATATTGAGAAAATATTTGTTAGAATATGACGTTAGACCATGGTTGACCATGGTTGACCATATTTGATTTTCATATTGAAAAAATAATTGTCATAATGCCACATTGGACCATGATTAACCATGTTTGAACATCGTTGGCCATGATTTACCATGGTTGAACATGTTTTACCATGGTTTATTTTCATATTGAGACAATGTTTTTCACAATGTGACGTTCAACCATGGTTGGTCATGATGGACCATGGTCGAAGGGCAATCCAAATTGAAAACTAGGTGCATGCCAAGGAATGGTGGAATACTAAGCTCGAAATAATTATCCCCTATTGCCTTGGAGATGGTTTATGGACAATATTAGAGTGGTCGAAGCTTACGGTGGGTCCTAATGAGGCGCTCCTTCTGCAAATGTAGCTAAACTTTGTGGCCTACCTACAACTTGTGTGACACTCGATGTTGATTATATCGATTCCTCTACCTAGCATTGGCTTTCTCCAATATGTCACAGACGTGGTCATGGAATTGTTGGCAGATGTGCTGGATTCACTCATTCAAGCTATTATCCCTATCGGTTTCAGACTGGACAATGGCCGAAGCTGCCTCAGTGGCTACAAATGGTATGGCCACATTGATTCGACATAGTTCCTAGAATCCCAAACCCACTTTAAAGGGGTTATGTCCAGTTGAGTTATGCAGAGCTTGGTTTTATCTATGCTTGATATAGGGGAGGCTTTCGTCCCATGTGAAAGTATGCTTCAAGTTGTAAATGTGCATAATGTGTACGATCATCTAGTTGATGACCTCTATTTTTCCATCAGTTTGGCTGTGGAAATTCGTGGACTTAGTGAGCTTGGTATCAATCATTGACCAAATATTTGAACAAAATGTACTTAGGAACCTGCTATCTCAAATTGAGATAATGGAATGTGGGATCCCAAAGTTCACCCACACTCATTCAATTAAGAGATTATCAGTGGCTTTTTTTGTGACACTCTTCCTGCAGGCCACCATAATGGCCATCTTAGAGAATCTGTCGATGACCATGAAAACATAGTCGTTGTCATGCTTATTCGAAGGGAGGCACATCATGTAACACATGGAGATGGATCCCCAAGGTCGATTAGGAGTAGGCATATGAGCATATAGGCCTTGCTTCTTGATGGTTAGTTTGGAAGTGGCACAATTAATGTAGGATCTAATGTACTTCCAAAAATATTGTCGAAGGTTCAACCAATAAAAATACTCTTATAGCACTACCATTGTTTTCTCTACTCCGAACTGTTCAATGACCCCTCTATAGTGCGCCTCCCAAATAACATTGGAATGCTCACTTAAAGGAACTCAAAGTTGTCCTAGGTTACATAATAGTGTATCTTGGAGGTGAAAATTTGGAACTTCCTTACCTTATAGGAGTGTTTGGCATGTTCTACTGAATTATGCATCGCATTTGTAGAGATGTGGCTAACCAAAGTCTTGTTCCAACAAGAGTCGAGCACTATGGTTAGTGCCATGATTAGCGGTCGGCTGGGGAAATATCACAGGGGCTTCACTGCAAGAGCAATACTATACCACGTGGGTTCATATTGGGGGATATATAATGAGGAAAAAATGACATAATATATTGGGGGATATATAGGGGGTAAAGGGTTTTTATATTGGCTTGTATAAAAAAAGGAGCTCAAAGTTAATGAAAAAATATAAAGGGGCATCAAAAAATTTAATGAAAAAATGAATACCTACAATATATAGTGAAAGTAGGGGTTTTTTAAATTGGAAAGGTGTATTGGGTTTATATTGGTAGGGGGTTGAATAATGTGATTTTTAGAGGCATTTTCCAATATGTGCTCAAATTAAGGGTATTGTTTAATATGCTATGATCGCACGTGATATGTTAGAGGTTCATTGAGTGAAGCCCCTGTGGGAAATCTACAACATTATAGGTGTTGTGCTTATTGTACTTTATGTTCAAATGGAAGTGTTGTAGGTATGTGGAACATTTCTGATGGTGATTGTTCTGTAACTTCCCTTGTGTGTGTATGAACTGTAGGGGTCAGTGATTTGTGTGGATGATTGTTTCCTTCCCTAAAATATAATGCTTCCATTATCGGAAGGCCTACACAATGGAATATGTCATAAGCGATATATTTCGAGACTTTTTCTAAAAGTGTGTCACTGTGATATGCCACTCGATGCCCTTGTTGAGTATGAATTTCCCTAATAGGATAATCAGAGGTATATGTCTCAATATCACATGGTTGCTACAAGTCTAGTAATGTGATCATTGGAGCAAAGTAGAGGATATTCTTGAAATATGTGAACGCCTTCTGTTGATATTCATACCAAAAGAATTTTTATTTCGCTCTTCCCTTGGTGACTTGACTCAAAGACCGGGTGATATGAGAGAACCCCAACACGAATTTGCGATAGAAATTTGAAAGACGCATAAAGTTTTGGAGCTATGTTAGAGTGGTCGGGGCTCACCAATCCCGAATGCCCTAGATCTTGGTTGGGTCCACATGAAAACCCCACTCATCAATAATGTATCTCATATATTGAACTTGGGTCATGCCAAAAGTGCATTTCTCCAAATTGGCTCACAGCTTGTGTTGTCGTAGTGTTTGGAGGACTCGTCGAATTTGGTGGAGGTTCTCTTCCCAACTCATTAATGTTATGTTTGTGATTTAAGTCTAGTGCATTTAATAGAACTTAAGATATTAGATGAAAACTATTTCATACACTTATATTTTTATATTTTATAATATTTGAGATGGGTTATTGAGTATGTGATATGCATGTAGCAAGCGGAAGAAGCTACAAAGGAGTTAGACATCAAGGAAACTCTTTCACGGATATGATTGTAAAACCTTCAAGATTAAGGTAATTTATCCTAAATCTTTATTCCTTAGCATATTTTTCTTGCATGAGCTAGATTTAAGAGGGAAAACATAGTGGTATATAATTTTTTCTATCTTTGGTGATGATATGGTGAGTGAGAGGTTTTTCCTATCCACGGAAAATTTTATATACAATGTTATGCCTTTAAAAAAATTATCCCACATATTATTCTCTTTCCTAATTTTATAGATAAAGTTGGTGTTTTTTCCATTTTCATATTAATGAAAGAGTTTGGAACTTTTCACCACCTACTTGCAACCAAATGGCCCTTAGCCTCCATTTCTGCTTTTAAACCATATATGTCATATCTTTTTTCTCTTTGTGAGATCAAAATTTGTTGCACTTGGTACCATAATTTTGATATATCATACTGCAATTCTTCCTCTTCATCTATCATAGTAGAGTTTTCTGAGGGCTTGATGGGTGTGGGCTTATTTTCGGGGGGATTTTAAAACCCAATACTAATATATATGCTTCAATATTCGCTTGGAATCACTTAAAATTGATTTTTTAAACAATACTTATGCAATTTAAAAAAAAATACACACCTTTCTCTTCCTTTTGAGGAGCTCGACATTGAAACTGATTTATCTCTGTAATTTTGGATCCCCAATATTTGATATTCATTAATATAGTATACCTATGAGTCTTCCTTCCAATGTAATAGGTTAGACCTATGTTTTCTTGAGGGGTATTGACCCAGGTTTGGAGTTAAGGTTAACCAACAAAACCCTCTTACTACTAGCCCTTTTGGTAGTGAGCTACTTGCGCAAGACAAAGTCTCTCCCGAAGTAGTATGGGGGGGGGTGTTGGAGCCAGGCTTCCAAACCCTGAGAGAGAATTAAATGGTGTGGGTATATTCAAATCTGGAACATCTGTGATTGGACCTTCGCAATAGAAGCCCTAACCAGAAAACCCTAACTAGACAGATTTAGGTCAATTGACATAGGCTATCCTACACGTGCATAGTTATAGATTTGCAATCCCTTCTTAGTCCTTAATACATAAAAATAGTGTTCAATAGCAATAGATCCATACAGTCATCATTATTTTAAGGTAAAATACAGTTGCACAACCAATCGAAAACATAGATACACAGTAATTGGAGATAACATGTAGAAACAAATCATAAATAAAAAAAAAGATGCAGTTGATACTTAGATATAATTAAAAAAATCCTTTAGTCATTCATAGTTTTGACCTTCCTTACAACACCTTCATTATACACACGCACACAGCCAGTGAGGTCTGCACATAGCAGGAATAAGGTCTCCATGCACACAGCCAACAAGAGCCTTCTAACCTAGACAAGTTTCCTCAAAACATCAAAACATAGTCATATCCCTTACATCATTATCTTCTATTGACTCGATCTAGACTCCTATTTACACTTTTATCCTGCGTTGATCTAAGGTCCACAAATTCTAGTTTACAGCCTTAGTTCTACCCTTTGACCCATTAAAACTCATGAGGGGCTTTGACCTGCTGAAAATCCCCTTGACCTATGCTCCGCACGACTAAAATTACAAAAAAATTACAAAAATATTCCCAGAATATATTATTTTCGTCAAAATTAGGTCCTAAGGGACATCGCTCCAATAGGCCCCCAACACAATCTTGTTAGTCGTCACGAGTTACAGCAGTGCTGGGTTCTTCATCTTGTTCTGCAGTTCTTCAATTTCAGCAACAAAGGGCGCTAGGGCGGTCACACTTTGATCTACTGCACTCTGCACAGTATTAACCAGCTTCTATGATGTCAACCCTTCTATAGCTAGATTGATATTTTTTAGGGTCTGATTCAAGTTCTTAACGACTACTTCCAGGTCCTGTGGTAGCTTCATTGCCTCGTCTGCCCACGGCTTCATGTGCTTTGTCAAGATATATTTCTTCTTGCGTAGCTCCTCGAATTCATCATGCAGAACTTGACTTGTCTACAGGCGGACCATGCGCTAGGCAGGGACAAAACTGGGCAACGCCTCTTGAAGGTCGTCAAATTCTTGCTCCTTGGTGTGCAACTCTTGAGAGATTTTTTGACAAGTGGGTCTGTTTGCACAGAGATCCATAGTCCCATTGTTGTCTCAAGCAGTGAGAAGCCCTTGTCAACATTAGCTGAGATGCTTTCTGATCCTTCTTTCACCAAGGTGGCCCACCACGCATGCACCTCCGAGGGAGTCTCCAGCTGTAGCTTATTTTGTAATGCAGCAATCTACTACTCAAATTTTGCCTTAATGGTCTGCACCTTCGACTGGGATGCCTTCAATGCTGCAACCAAGCTTTCAACTTTTACTTTGGGTGCCACTAATGCAGGAATGGCTACCCTGACGATCAAGTGTTCCAACTCTGCACCGAGCCACAACCACCTACTGTGATGTGCGTGCATGGAGTGATTCTCTGGTTTTAGATACAACCATATGTTCTTCTTCACTCAACTGTTGTTGTATGCATGCCTCCATGCACTGCTGTTCGTTAGAGATGATAGTTTGGATAGCATCTAGATCTCCAATTGGAAATTTATATAGATCGATCTCGACCTCTGGATAGGTTTGCACCTATGCATGTGGCTCTGACTTCTCCATTGTAACTACTACAGTCAGGAAGGGGCGGATTCTATTGTTTTTCATGGTGATGACCATTGATGTAGTAAGGCTTTCTTGAATTGGGCTTGCTTGATTCATGCTCACTTGTATGTTTTCAGTTTTCAAATGTAGGTCCTACAATCTAGATTGTAAGGCTTCATCCGTAGCCTTTACTCCTCTTCTATGGTAGTCCACCTATTTTCAGAAACAAAAGCGATTGTGTTTGCAATTTTTTCTAGGTCCTCTTTGGTCATAGTGACCCCTTCTCTTTCGCCGGCCTTGGAGCCTTTTCTCTTCTTTCGCGGGCCCTTGGGTGCTTCTGCACCTTGCTTTGTACCACAGAGAGAATCTGCGCCATCTCCATCTACCCCGTCAAGACCTCCAAGGCCGAGATCAACTTCTCTGCCTAGATATAGCTCTGTGTATTTTTCTGCTTCAACATCCTTTTGTATGCCCTTTTCTATATATTTTTCGGTGCCTGTCCCTACATATTTTTCTGCGCTTGTCCCTTCATATTTTTCTGTGTGCTGCTATGCTTCCTTTTCCTTATCTCCTGGCTCTGTATCTTTTCCTGAAGTGGACATTATAATAGGTTGGGTGGACTTGAGCCCAACTTTCCATGCTGTCGGCCAGGTCGCAATGACCCGACATATATCTGCATCAGTAACCATGAAGGGAATGTTGTACCACGCAGGATCATTGCACACATGGATATGCACATGGTGCATGGTAACCTGAAATGCGGCGATGCTTTTGTACTTTTCATACACTCCAAGGGATAGTCTAGGCTACGAGTGTATTGTTGCCACTAGCGCACCCTCAAAAAGCACCCAGAATATTTTATTTTCTTTCACATGCTTGGGATCGATGGAATCCCATAGGTCGGTGTAGCACACCCCTTCGCATATGATAGGCTTTACTTCTGGCAGGACTGCATCTGTCATAGTCTCTGATGCTATCAACACAATCAACAGTAATAGCTAGGAGTAGAAAAATTGTTTCCCTTGCTCTTCTGCTTCGCGTACATTTTCTAGGAACTCCACGCAAAGGTATTAGGACTAGTTGTAGCTGAGCCCCTTTTCGCATTGTCCTGCCAAGGCAATCACATGTGCAGGGAATATTTTTGGGTGGCACTTGCACATCAGATTGCATCCTAGGACTAAGGCTCCTAGGCATACACCCGGGTCTGCAATTATGTGTACCAAGAATACTATGTTGTCTCGCCCGATATGTTAATCTTATTTTACCTTTGCAGTTAACTTAAGCTCATTTCTCTTTCTAAAATGAGCCATGGGGTGGGGCCCCTTCTTCGGTAGGCCGGTGATACGGTGGATCGACCCAACGTCGATTGAAATGTGTCCCTGGATCCATAGACATCCGTCATGTACTAACGGCAGTAGCTGGTGCACGCAGATAGTGGTGAAAGGGTACCTCCCAAAGTGCAAAATCCTCGACAGAATTAGGATCCTATCATTGCTTAGCCCACGCGCCCATGGCATCTTCTCAACCTTTGCCACATCATCATAGAGCACCCACTCCAAGTAGTACTCTAGGGATAGCTTGGGGAACATTTCTTCGTTCGCAAAATCATGATTATCGAACTTGACGATCAGGATCTTGCCAAACATATAGTCAGCAAGGGGAATAGCCAGTGAGACTAAAGGTGTCTGAAGGTAGTCCAACACTGAGTCTACATTCTTTGGCGCATGCATGAAGGGTCTGCACAACTTTACATATGGCGACCACCATGAGATGGGCTCGACGAAAACAACCTCCTAAATGGTGTTCATTGGTCTCTTTGAAGGGTCACTGATAGGTGGCCTCTCGGTGACCTATCCTTACTAGCCTGACGCAACAACGTCACATTCCTCAGAGAGGTCTAAGGCTTCGAGAATGACCACTTCGATAATTTTCCCTTTCCCTTAGCTGGTGTAGACACAACTTCTTCCACCTCTGGCACCACTTCATGGATATCGTCCAACACTGTCTCAGTCGATGCTATGAGGGCGCAAAGTGCTCCTCAGTAGGAATGCTCTCCGGACTCGTGGCTTTCATTCTTGGGTGAAAGATAAATTTCAGATTTCTCATGTTAGATGAGGTCTCTCATCCATACATACAGTGCTCACAGACAAATTTAAAGCACAATTTAATGATAATCTCAGGGTCCAATGTACTCAGAAGTCAAAGGAATAAAATATAACTCGTGCCCTTCCTTTTATATGTAATTCAAGGTCAAAACGGTTCTATTTTCATTAATTTTGAGTTACCTCCATAAAAGCGGTAAAAAATCCTCCAAGATCGCCTAATTAAATGCATAAAATCTACTCCATCCAACGGTAAAATCACTTTTCACCCAGTTCCACTATTCGAATGGTTCGTTTCTTTCCCTGCACGTCACCCCTGCACTCCTATCACACCTGTCTTTGAATTCCATCGACACTATATGCAGATGGATAGATTCTTATGTTGTAGCCATATAGTTATTTGGTAAGCACAAGATTGTCCCTATATGGCTTTAGGTGGCTTCCATTGAGATACCCAAGAAGATTTTCACTGGCCAGGGTGGCCAAGCGCACCACACCTCTATCAGTGACTTCCTTCACAATGTATGACCTCAACCAGTGTTTCATGAACTTCAATGTGTGGCGTGCAATGTGACTATTGTATGACAAGACCAATTCTTCCTCCTTGATCACCTTTTTCCTGATGTGCCTATCATGCCAAGAATTTTTGTGTGCCTTCTTCACTTGCTGATGGAAGTTAGCAATGAACTAATCCTCTTCTAAGGAAACCAATTGCACCAGACGTTCCTCCATGATGGTAGGCTCAACCATATTAGTGAATGTTGCGATGCACAGGCTTGGGACAATGTACTCCATTGGCATGATTACTTCTTGGCTATAGGCCATCTTGAAAGGTTCCTTCCCAGTTAAATTTTTCCAGGGGGTCCTATTAGCCCACAAAAAAGAAGGGATGTGCATGTCCCAATCTTTATGTTTTTCATTATAGATCTTTGTGAGCGCATTCTCCAAATTTTTTTTGAAAGCCTCTACTGGACTATTTTCTTGTGGGTCTTAAGGGGTACTCTTCTGGTGATGGATTTGAAATTACTATGTCAAAGCTTGAATGGTTTCATTAAAAAAGTGTGTACCCCCATTACTCATCAATATCTTCGGGCATCCAAATCTAGTCAAAATATGTTCAAAAATTAAGTGTTCCGCAGTGTCCAAAGTACAGTGCTTAACTACCTTAGCTTATGCCCATCTAGTTACATAATCTATGGAAGTGATGATATAGTGTTCTCCAGTCTTGTTCCCTAGAGGATTGATAGGTCGAGCAAACTCTATAGCCCATTCATCAAAGGCTTGTAGGGCTATATGTGCCTGTAGTGGAATTTCATATCTATGTAAGGGCTTGCCCATTCTTTGACATGCATCACAGGCTCGGTAGTATGCATGTGCATCACTGTGTAGTTTGGGCCACCATAACCCAACATGCAACACCTTCTGTACAGTAGCCTTCCCAGCATAGTGGCCTACTGCCACCCCCTCAAGAGCCTCAGCCAAGATAGCATGTCTCTCGTGTTCCAACACATATAATCTCAATAATTCATCTACTCCCAGCTTATACTACTAACTAGTAATCATGGTAAAATCAGTTGTGCATGTAACCAACACCTTCTTCTAATGCGCCTAATATTCAACATGTGTGTTTCTAGTGGTCAGAAAGTGAATAATATCATAAAAGGGATCATCAACCACCTTGGTAGCAAAGAGATGTGCATCCGGTAGCCCCTCCTCTATACTGGTTTGTTCTTCCCTATTTTTGATGCATGGAAAATGATCAGGTCCAACATTTAATCTTCCAAACTTCACATTGATTTCAAATTCATACTCCTAGAATATTCGCAACCAAATGCAAATATTCGCCCCCAACACAGGCTTATTTTCCAGGTACTTCAAAGTAGAATGGTCAGTGAACATTTTGAAGTGTTCTCATAGCAGATAGTGTCCGTATTTTTGCAGAGCATATACCATGGCCAATCCTTGAGAGCTTCCTGCTGGCAAAAGAAACAGGGTGATCAATGTCTCCTTCTCCTCACTACGCTATAAAAACTCTAATTTCTATACCATATGCATCCAAATGTACATGAAAAACCTTAGACCAGTCTAGGAATATCATAGTGGATGCATTGACCATATTTTCCTTTAGCAGCTCAAATCTCTTTTAGAATTCCTCATCCCAGAAAAATTACACATCCTTCTTCAGTAACTTCTCCATTGGCGCAGTGATCAAAGCATAGCCTTGAATGAACTTCCTATAATATCTGGTGTGTCCTAGGATGGAGCACAACTATTTGTCGTTAGTGGGAACTTCTAGGTTGATGAAAACTGTTACCTTGGCTGGGTCTACCATCAATCCTCTTTGGCATACTATATGCCCCAAAAAAATTCCTAAAGGCATGCAGAATATACATTTCTTCAGTTTAAGAGAAATCAGGTTCTTCCTACAAGTGTCAAGCATCATGCGCGGGTTTGACACATGTTCATTTACCAACCCAAACACTGTCCAGTCATCAAAATAAACCACCAAGAATTTATGCATGAATTATTTGAACACAACCACTACCATGCGCAAGAAGATCGCAGGCGCATTCTTCAATCGGAAGGGCATGATAGTGTACTGGAAATACCCCCATTCTATTGCAAAGGTGGTCTTTTTGTGGTCTTTAGGCACAATTCTGATATGATGGTACCTTGAAAATCCATTAGCAAAGGAATAAGCATCTTTTCCTCCCACATTATCCAGGGTCTCATCTGAAAATGGAATAGGGAAGGGATCATGCACACATCCATCATTCATCTTGCGTAGATCTATGCAAATCCTTATCTCTCCTTTGGTATTCTTTTCTTGAACCACCATTTGTCTTACACAATCAGAATACTCTACAAGCTCAATGATGCCTGCAACCACCATATTTTATAATTCCTCTTTTACTTTCTACTTATATTTGGGGTTCAATCGGTATGGTCGCTGGTTGAAAGGGCCCAAATCTAGTTTCAACGTGATGTTCATAACACCTAGATCTCCTACAATTCCTTTGAGCTCAGAGAACTATGTAGGAAACAGGTTTTGATACTCTCTTAGTAGCTTCACAATCTTCCCTACTGTATCAACATCTCAGTAACCCCCAATTTTGACCAAGTTGGGCTGCTCTTCTGTCCCAATGTTGAATTCCTTTAACTTCAGAGGTTTAGTTAAATCTATAGTTCCTAATGAGGGCCTTGCAACTGTGCGCTCCCCTTCAGACTCAGGGATGTTGACAATTTTTGGATCTTCTTCATTCTCCTCTATTTATAGACCCTTACAATTGACAATGTCTTGCATATGTGTGTCCCATACTAGCACAGCACAGTCCCTTCGAGGTCGAGATTCGTCAAAGGCAGGAGCATCTATATCCTACAAAGCTTCATCCAATTTTATCAATCCTCCAACAAAGCTAAATTTTTATAGGAAATCATCAGTCATTGTAATCCAATGGCGAGTTTCTTAATGTAGCTCCGTTTCTAGATACCAAGTGGTAGGTATTGGCCCCAAGAAATGAATAAACATATGAACCCACTCATTCCAAGTATTTTCCTTCAAAAATTCCACCGACCTGGCCACATGCTTCCGCGGGTCTCCCTGACAATAGAAAAGCTCAATTATTGGGGTAGCAGGAGGCTCAAAGCACAACGTCATCATTTTTCTAGATTCCTCTAAGTACTTCAAAACTCCCTTGTGCATATCCCACCAATGTTCTATGGTCACGCGCATAGCCAGGTCAAGCACCCAGAACCATCATTCTTCTGGGATAGCCTTTTCCAAGTCTTCTAGAAACACTATGACAATACCAAAACCAGAAAAATATGGTTTTTCTCTTACCTCTAAGGAAATGCAACTGAAGTTCTTTGTGATATTGATGCAACGCAGTGCTGAAACATAATGCACCGATTCTGCTAGCTCTCCATATTTCCATCCTAAACTAGAAAACACGAACTATCTTTCTCCCATTCAGCATTCCATCGGCTATAATATTGATCCAATCCTCGCCCTGCACAATTAGCTTGTAGATATGGTCGACATCATCTCCTTCATGCAATGGTTCTGTATATCTTTCTCCTTCTGTCGGGTCTAGGGGTACTATTACCTGCGTGCCATCATTCTCAAAGATCATGCTTCTATGCTTTAGGTTGATGATTCCTCCCATATCCATGGCCCAATCCAATCCTAACAGCGCAGGGTATGGATCTGCATCATCCATAATTTGTATTACTTCGAAATCTATGCGTACCTTTACTCCAGAAATGTTAGAAAATTATATATTACAGAGCAATGCAATACATAAAATATGCGGAAAATACAAGCACACAAAACACATAAAACCAGAGAGACACAGATATATGTGGTTCACCCAGTTTGGGCTATGTCCACCCCGAACAGTCGGTCCTTCCTTTCTATTATCCAGCAAAATGAAGAGACAGAACCTACAGCAGATCCGCTGTAATATACTTTGTTCTCTCACAGTCTCCCTCTCTGTTTCTCACTCCGAGAATACACATACCATACACAGCCGCAATACAATACCCTCATAAAAACGAGGGGTTGCCTTCTAGGGCAAGAAACCCTAATCTAAACATAACTTCTACCGTCAGATCATTTGCCTATCAACGGCCCAGATTGACTAGAAATTACTATACTTTTACAAGGCAATTTTACATCTGTTTTTAGCTTTGGGGGCACTGCCCCCGAAAGCCCCCGCCAGGGGGGGCTCTGAAAAGTGTTGTCGCCCCCCCCCTGGACCCCCCAAGGCAACGATTAATTACGGGCGGCGTTGCCGCCCCCTTTTAAGGTACAGGGGGTCCAATGCTGTGATACAAAATAAACAAGATAATCAGGCTCCACACCCAAAAATCTCCCACTTGGAGACTGATTGTAGCATCTCCACCACTGCTTCATTTGCTGGACAATGACTCCTCTTTGGACCTGGCTATTCCTCATCTTCATCTTCATCCTTGAAGACCAATTGAAACTGAGCACATTCTCAGTTTCTCCCTGGTTACAACTTTTGTTAGCATATCTGTAGGATTCTGGCTAGTGTGTATCTTTTCCAGCTTCAACTCTCCATCTTCCAATACTGACCGTATGAAATGGTACTTGAGATGTATGTGTTTAGTCCTGGAATGAAATGTTGAGTTCTTTGCAAGATGAATAGCACTTTGGATATCACTGTATAGTGTGCCCATATCATGCTTCTTACCCAATTCATCCATAAACCTTTGTAACCAAATCATTTCTTTACTAGCCTGCGCGCGACAACACCCAATGCCTTGTTGTTGAAAGTGCAACAACACTTTGGTTGAAACCCAGCGCGTATTTCCACCTACGATGAAAATACATATCTGTCGTGCTCCTCCTGTTATCTCATCACCTGCCATATACGCATCAACATATCCCTATAGAGCGATGTTTGAACCACCAAGCATAATTCTTGATTTGTGGTACCTCTCAAATGTCTGAGAATCCATTTTACTGCCATCCAATGGTCTTTTCCTGGATTATTCATGTACCGGCTTACAACTCCCACTACATGTGCAATATCAGGCCTTGTGCAAACCATAGCATACATTAAGCTTCCAACTACTGATGCATATGGAACTTTAGACATATAGTCCATTTCTTCTTGGGTCTTGGGGCACATCTACTTACTAAGTTTGAAATGGCTAGAAAAAGGTGTACTAGCTGGTTTTTCATTCTACATATTAAATATTTTCAACACCTTTTCTATGTATTCATTTTGAGACAGTGTTAATTTGCGATGTTTCCCGTCTCTAGTTATCCTCATACCAAGGATTTGTTTTGCAGCTCCCAAATGCTTCATTGCAAATGGTTAACGATTTTCTTTTGAGCACATTTATTTCCTGCATGTTAGATCCTGCAACAAGCATGTCATCTACATACAAGAACAATATAATATAGCTGCCATCAATTTGCCTTTTTAGATAAACACAATGATCAGAGTGACATCTAGTATAACCTAGTTCAGACATAAACTTGTCAAATTTTAGATACCACTACCTTGGAGCCTATTTTAAGCCATACAAGCTCTTCTTTAAACTGCACACTAATTTTCCTTTCCCTTTGACCTCATATCCTTGGGGTTGCTGCATATATATCTCTTCCTCCAAATCTCCATGGATAAATGTTGTCTTTACATCTAGTTGTTCAAGATGCAAATCTTCCGCTGCTACAATACTGTAAATAGTTCTTATCAAATTCATCTTAAAAACATGAGAAAATATTTCATCAAAATCAACACCTTTCTTCTATGCAAACCCCTTCACCACAAGTCTAACTTTGTACCTCTGTTTTCCTCCATCTTCTTCCTTCTGCCTGTAAACCCATTTATTCTGCAATGTTGTTTTACCTCTAGGAAACTTGACTAAGTCCCAATTCTGGTTATGCATTAAGGAGTCCATCTCTTATTCCATGGCTAGCTCCCACTTCTTTACCTCCAAACTTTCGCATTGCTTCTTCATAACATTCAGGTTCACCAAAATCGTTCAACAATAAATAATATAATGAAGGAGTGTATCGTCCAGGCGGTCTACTTATCCTAGTAGATCTTCTAACACCACTTTCGGGTGTTTGAGGTACGTGTTGTTGTTGTGGTGGTTGCTGCTACTATGGTTGTTGATTATTATTATTTCCAGACACCTTTAATTTTTCAGTTATCTCATCAAGAACTGTGTATACCTTGCTTTCTTTTTCCTGTTTCTTTTCCTGCAACTGATTCTTATATAAGACCTTTTCATTGAATATTACATCTCTACTCCTACTGATTTTGTGATTTTCATAATCATATAAGCGTTAACCAAAATCATTAATACCATACCCAATAAAGGTACATTTCTTTGATTTTGCCTAAAGCTTTGTTCTATTTTCTTTATTAATATGGACAAAGGCCTCACAACCAAAAGGCTTTAAAAAAGAGTAGTTTACCTTTTTACCTGTCCATGCTTCCTCTCGAATACCACCATCCAAGGAACTTGAAAGCCCTCTATTTATTAGATAAACAACGGTATCTACAGCATCCGCCCAAAATTGTAAAGGCAATCTTGCATGCAATCTCATGCACCTTGCACGCTCCATGATTGTTCTGTTCATCCTTTATGACACACCATTTTCTTGTGGTGTTCTTGGAACTGTCTTCTCTCTACGAATTCCATGCTCTGAACAGTACCTATCAAACTCTTTGCTGCAATACTCACCTCCATTGTCTGATCTGAGACACTTCAACTTCTTTCCTGTCTCAATCTCAACAAAAGCTTTCCATTTCTTGAAAGTATCAAATACATCAGATTTATTCTGAATACAATAAATCCATGTTTTTCTAGTTGCATCATCAATAAAAGTAACATAATAATGAGAACCACCAAGAGATGATACCTGAGCAGGTCCCCATACATCTGTATGCACAAGCTCTAATTTTTCGCTCTTCTTTTCTTTCCCAACTCTGAGAAATCTGACTCTCTTCTGTTTTCCATAAATGCAATTCTCATAGAAATCCAAATCAACATTCTTCAAACCTGGCAACAAATTTCTTGAGTGGAGAATCTTCATTCCCTTCTCACTCATGTGCCCGAGCCTATGATGCCATAATGCTGCATCTGCTCCTTTGGAAGTTAAAGCATTAACAGAGTTAGAAATACCATTGCATAAATACAATGTACCAACCTTTTCACCTTTTGCTATTACCAGCGATCCTTTGGTGACCTTCCAAGTTTTATCTGTGAAAGTTGTCACACAACCTTCACTTCCTAACTGCCCTGTTGAAATTAGATTTTTCTTCAGATCTGGAACATGCCTTACCTCCTTTAGTAGCCATTGGTTTCCATTCTATTGTTTTACAAGAACTTTACCCATTCCAACAATTTTACAGGGTTTATCATCACCCAAACGAACTTGTCCAAAATCTCCTTGAACATAGTCATGAAAATATTTCTTATCGGGTGTGGCATGGAATGAAGCCCCTGAATCTACAACCCAAGAATCAGTAACATTTTCAAAAGAAAGAATCAAAGCATCTTGTAACACATCACTTGTCACATTTGCTTCATGATTGTTTTCTTGCTGTGTGTCTCCTTCTTTTCCCTTCCGAGATCTACAGTCTTTCTTTAGGTGTCCTTTCTTTCCACAATTCCAGCACACTATCCCTGATCTAGACTTGGATCTGCCTTTCCTTGATTTACTGCGATATCCCGAGCTCTTTCCTCTTTCCATTCTTCTTCCCCTAGACTCCGCACTCAAAGCATTACCCGATGTCTCACCGGAGCTTTTCCGTCGCATTTCCTCACTAAGGATAGCACCGACAACATCATCAAACTTTAAAGTACTAGATCCGGAGACAGAGTTACTAATGGCCATAACCAAACCATTCCATCTTTCTGGTAATGAGCATAAGAATAACAGAGCTCTAACTTCATCATCAAAGTTTACCCCTACAGAACTTAAGTGACTGGTAACTGTATTAAATTCATTTAAATGGTCTGCAACAGATCCACCTTCCGACATCTTCATATTAAATAGTCGTTTCATAAGAAATACCTTGTTTGATGCCGAGGGTTTTTCATATAGTTTCGCCAACGTCTGCATCAAACCCTGTGTTGTTTTTTCCTTCGAAATATTGAAGGCAACTGACGCCGCAAGGCACAACTGTATTGTTTCGAGTGCCTTTCTTTCGAGAATGTTCCATTCCTCATCTGTCATGGTCGTTGGCATCTTTTTTTTTCCACTCAATGGTAGCTATAGATCTTTCTGATACAGATAATCTTCCATCTGCATCTTCCACAGCGGGAAGTTTTGGCCGTTAAATTTCTCGACCCTAAACTTACCATCTTCCGCCATTGCTCCCACTCGAACCAAGAACCATTCTTTCCTACGAGTCTATCAGCCAAATATACCTTCGGCTCTGATACCAGTTGTTAGAAAATTATATATTACAAAGCAATGCAATACATAAAATATGCGGAAAATACAAGCACACAAAAGACATAAAACCAGAGAGACACAGATATACGTGGTTCACCCAGTTTGGGCTATGTCCACCCCGAACAGCCAGTCCTTCCTTTCTATTATCCAGCAAAATGAAGAGACACAACCTATAGCAGATCCGATGTAATATCCTTTGTTCTCTCATAGTCTCCCTCTCTGTTTCTCGCTCCGAGAATACACATACCATACACAGCCGCAATACAATACCCTCATAAAAACGAGGGGTTGCCTTCTAGGGCAAGAAATCCTAATCTAAACATAACTTCTACCGTCAGATCATTTGCCTATGAATGGCCCAGATTGACTAGAAATTACTATACTTTTACAAGGCAATTTTACATCTGTTTTTTTAGCTTGGGCGGCATTTGCCAAAGCCCGCTAGGGGGGGCTCCGTGGCCCCAACGCCCCTGGACCCCCCATGGCAGCGATTAATTACGGGCGGCATTGCCGCCCCCTTTTAAGGTACAGGGGGTCCAATGCTGTGATACAAAATAAACAAGATAATCAGGCTTCACACCCAACAAGAAATGTCTACCAGAACTT